>CM056489.1:55121870-55721870 GCA_029783415.1 Anisodus acutangulus | reverse complement strand
GTTTTTTTTTCAAATACACGTACGCTTCACGTTATACATTTCAAAGTAATCCACACGTTGAACTTAATTATTGGTTCGCTTTGTTTTCAACTTGTCGCATAGAATTGTTCATCCACTCGATCCAAGTGAAAACACATAGTAGTAATCTACTTATTAATTGTAGCTTACTTCTTAAATTAGGATAAAATTGTTATTCCTTCCGTCTCACTTTTAGTCGCCTAACTTGATTTTCATGGTCATTTAAACCATTTTTAGCATGATGCTTGACCTCAATTAACTAAAGTTTTGAAATAAACTGCATGCATGTACAATGAAATAAATTAATACCACACTATTAAATAATTAAGTTATTGTACCAGAGCACTAACTTATTAAGAATTCAAAGGTTTTGGTGTTTATCTAAATTGAGTAATGCATCTTCAAGCTATTAGATGGTCAAATATGAAATAGAATAATCCCTTCGTTATTTTTATTAATGAAAAGGTATACATGAGATATACAAAATTAGTTTAGGAAATTAAATCTACCTTTTTTACTATAAGTCTAATATATTTTCCTAATACAAAACTAATACCATAATTATAATTGTACAATGACTTTACAAATATGGTAAAGAATATACTCCAATTCGGTATGTCAATATACACGTGGGGTCGTGTATATCGACTACTTCTGTCACACCCCCGCAGTCATAGCGGGTGGCTGACGTACACTGAGACTGTCTCAGAAATCTTCAAATAGAACCAATGGTAGACCCTTCGTAAAGATGCCTTCAATCTGATAGCGGGAAGGAACATGGATTATGCGTACCTGACCACGAGCTACCTTTTCTCGAATGAAATGGATATCCATCTCGATATGTTTAGTGCGTTGATGTTGGACTGGATTCCCTGAGAGATACACTGCACTAACATTATCACAGTAAATCAAGGTAGCTTTGTGAATTGGAAAATGAAGTTCTAATAAAAGATTATGTAGCCAGCATGACTAAGACACCACATTGGCTACCCCACGGTATTCGACCTCTACACTTGAACGCGATAACGTCGCCTGACGTTTAGCTGACCACGAGACCAAATTATTACCCAGAAACATACAATAGTCAGACATCGAACATATGGTATCCGGACAGCCACCCCAATCAGTATATGTGTAGGATACGAGAGTAGACACGGATGAGGTGTATAACTGCAATCCATACTCAAATGTGCCCTGTACGTATCTAATAATGCGTTTGAGTGCCTGCATGGGCTCTATCCATGGATCATGCATAAAAAACAAACCTACTGAACGTCATAAGTAATGTCAGGTTTGGTGAATGTCGGACTGAATGACCCCTGCAAGACTACGATAGTGGGTGGGATCCTCGTATGGGGTGCTAGTAGTAGCACTGAGCTTTGGTTTGGTATCAACCGAAGTAGCATAGGGTTTACAAGAGGACATGTCAGCTCTCTCAACAATTTCAGTAACATACTTATTTTATGATAAAAAGAGACCACTTGCATGACGAGTGACAACAATCCCCAAGAAATAACTCAAGGGTCCCAAGTCTTTCATAGCAAATTCTGAACTGAGAAGGGTCGATAGACTAGCACAGCATATCCGATGTGGCAGTCAGGATAATGTCATCAACATATAATAAAATGTATGCCAGAAAAGTACCACGTCTATAGATAAACAGAGAATGATCAGACTTGCTGTGAGAAAACTCAATTTTAGACACATGATCTGCAAACCTCTTATACTACGCCCGTGGGGCATGCTTAAGCCCATATAAGGATTTTTTGAGTAAACAGACATGAGTAGGGTAACTGGGGTCTCTGAAACCAAGGGGCTGATACATGTATATTGTCTCCTTGAGATCTCCGTGTAAGAAAATATTTTTTACATCTAATTGATGGATGTGCCAGACTTTCGAGAGAGCCAGGCTGTGAAGTGTGCGGATGGTCGCCGGTTTGACCACCGGACTAAATGTCTTTCCACAATCAATGCCAACCTGCTGAGTCTTATCATCACCTACAAGACGGGCCTTACAAATATGGTAAAGAATATATTCCAATTCGGTATTTGAATATACCGTGGGGCCGTGTATATCGACTACTTGTGTCAAAATAATTAGGACTGCTTGGCCAAATTAAGGGTGTGCCATTTTGTCCTAACATAGAAGTTAGAACAACGACAAAGTAGAAAAGCTTACACTATTCGGATTGATGATAATAGCAACAATTTTATAGTTAAGATGCTTTAAATTTGTAGCATTTGTACTTCTCTTACGCTGGATATTATTCGAGGGAGAAATAAAGAAATAGTTTGAAAACTAAAAATAGTGTCAATGTTGATTGAGGTAGGATTTCAATGTTTTGGATCAGGGAAGACATTTACTTCTACGGTACGTGGCGTAGTTGTAAAACGTAAATAAAGACGTCTGTTTTTGTGTCATTTTCTTGTTATCCTTTATTATATTGTATAGATTATAGTACATGAAGAAAATGACAAGGTTTACTATTCACAATTCAAGAGCTGCCTAACAAAGAGGATGTCCCCTCCTGCCATTCTCAAAGTTGTTGCCTAAGCACGAGTTCATCCCTGCATAAACCTTTTTGGTTGAGCCTGTCACACATGGCTTGCCAAGTGTGGTTAATCGGCTAACGTGGTTTGCAGGCTATTGCGTCAGTCCGGGGTTTACCCTGTGCGCACTCGAGAGAGTAGCGGCTGCGGATTTCTTCGTCAACAAAAAAAAAGTTGTTGCCTAAGTATTTATTGCAGAGCTAAACTAGAATATACATTAGCTTGTCAGTTCCATACGATATTTGTTAATTATTTCTTCTTTTTCACTGGACTTGCTATAAGGACGAATTCAAAAAATTTAGTATAGAATATCACAACACTCACCAATAGTAGCAGTGGATGCAAACATAATTTAAATGTATTTATATTTCTAAAGTTGTTAAATTTTATATTCTTGTACTTTATAAAGCAGTACGGGAAGTATATACCTATTACAAGTATTCGAAAGGATAAACAAAGATTCAATAATTCAACTAAAAATCTGAAATTACAATTGTTGCACAAGAAAAACTGAAAAACTGTTTTTGCTGAGTCGAGTGTGGCACTCTGTCCTTAAGACAATATTGCCCCGTATGTATCCTTTATACGTCCTGGACAATTTGTCTCCCAAGATAAAACATCAATGGAACACTTGAGCAAAGGAAACCCAAGTGCTACCGTGAAGAATATTGAGTAACGAAATGATGCTTGGAAGTTGTAGGAAGAAGAGATTTCTGCTTGTGTATTTTCGTGTATATCAAGTGTTTAGTGTTAGTACTCAACAATGGTGTAAGAGGGTGTTTATATAGGTGAGGGAGGGACTGAAAATTGCCTCCATAACAGCCAAATAATGGTCATTATAGAGGTAGTAAAGTCACCAACATAAATGGTGAAAGACCAACGGATTGGCCATTATAGGAGGAGTAATTCAGCCAAAATAAATGGTTGAATTGAGTGTTGTGGCGTTTCTTCTTTGACCGTCCAAATTTTGACTTTCTGGAAACTTCAGGGACCAAACTGTACATCTGGCAAAGTTTTCTGGCCCAAAAAGATAATATCAGAAGACCCGCTGCCCGCAGCCCGAGAACCCGGAACTCGGAACCGGACGGGCGGGCGGCGCGCGTGTGGTCTTTCCTCGAACCGAAGCACATCTAGGTCCTCCCTCCTTTAAACACATGGGATACCCCTTGGGGTCCCAAACCCCAAACCAATTTCGAGTCTTATATACACAACAATTCTTTCTTCTTCTACCGATGAGGGAGAATTGAACACAATACCACACTTTTCCATGCTTCAAACACCTCACTTCGTGAACCAATATCTCTTTCATTTCTCAAGGAAATTTGACGATTCTTGGCCCTACGGTTATCTACGTACTTAGTAGATCATGCATGTGTGAAGAACCGGATTCTCCAACATACGTAACACTAGTGTTTAAGCCGTTAAAGTTGGTCGATCGCAACTCCCGCCAAAGGCTAATTTCCAACAATACATACAATACAAATTCAAAGTGATGGATTTGGCTTGTTGTATAATACTCCATCCATCCCAATATACTTGTTACGTATAGCTTTTCGAGAGTCAAAACTCTATGAATTATTTTGACCAAAATTTTAAGACGTGTTTTTTCACCATATTGATATGAAAAAATTTCTAACTTGCAATACTTCTCATAAAGTTTTTGAGTATCTAAGTTTTGATTTTAAAATATTGAATTAATTTAATCCAATTGGTTGTTTTACTACATTAATTTTCATTTCTTTTCTATACGTAGCACGAGTCAATTTTATGTGTTGAATTTTTTTTCTAGAAAATATATTTTTAGAAAATTCACTTTCCATAAAAATTCTTAGCATATATATCAAAGTTTATCGATTGAACATATATAGTTACGTTATAGTATCTGCGTAATGGACACCAGAATTATGATGGCTTAATTAAAAAGCCAAACTCATCGAGGGCCCCTCATGGTCGTTAAGATTTTTCACTTGAATACCTCAACTAAGCCTTGTACCTATTGAGTATTCAGACTATATCAAATTTGTTTCAATTACACTTTTTTTGATAATCAACTAAAATTATGAAGTGTATATAATACGCTCGCGAATGACATGACATGATGATTAATTAAAAGAAGACATGTGTCATTTGGGTGCATAAATAAAATTTAAAATAAATTATAAGAAAAAAAGAAAAAACTAATTTTCAGCAAATAAATAAATAAATAAAAATACCTAGTTCCTAAACCCCACCCCTCATTTCCCCTTTCTTCCCTGACCCTCTCGTCGTCCACTACCGCAACCCTTGCGCAACCGCTAGGGACGTAGATTTTCCCGTTCACTACCGCCACTGAAAACTTCATCGTCGGAAAACCAATCCTTATCTCGGAACCACAGTACCAGTTCAGGTATCGCACCGGAACATTGCCACCCTTCCAATGACGTAAATTTTTCGATCAATCGTCGATAAACGAGAATGCGAGAACAAATAATAGAAAGACCATGTTTAAAAGAACAAATATTTTATGAATAATCGCTGCCTGACCTGCAATTAACCGTTAAAAAAAGTGACTTGAAATCAATCCACCAATTTGCGTAACTTCTCGTCGAACCCTGCATTCAATTGAAGAACATAGCACTGTAGCAATTGTCTTCACCAAGTACTCAATAGTGCAATTGAAGACCTACATGTAATCACAAAATTACAGAAATATCTCAAATTCCGGCGAAGGGGGTGAGACGTCAAACGTTATGCCGCTAACGGAGAAGGTGAAAAGTGGCAGAATTAACAAGGCGGGACCAACGAGAACACACCAAAGGCAGAGAAGGGAGTGAAGAATGAGAGACTCTTGAGAGACATTCAAGAAGAAGGTCATCTGGGAGCGCAGAAATGGTGGTTCCGGTGGGTAAAATGGAGGAAATGATGGTCGGAAAATGGCTGGGAGAAAAAGGGAAGAAGAAGAGAAAATAAAAATAAAAATTGGCTAAATGGAGCATCTCAAACGCTGATTTTGAATGTATTACACTCATGATGAGTGAAAAATGTCTAATTGGAACAAATTTGATATAATTCGAGTGTTCAATAGGTACAAAATTTAGTTAAGGTGTTCAAAGACAAATATGAACTACTACTGGGGATGACGATGAGTTTGGCCTAATTAAAAACTCTGTTGAAGACGACATTTGGTATGAGGACTTTGTCAACTTGATTCCTTATTTTGTTAGTGAACACTGAACAACACATGACAACTTTTCAAAAGGAAAATCATGGAGGTCCAACGCAATGGTAATTAATACTTAATTACCGCATCGGGTCCAATCCAATCTAATAAATAAAGATAAATTCATATAATTTGATGTAAATACTTGATATGGAAATTTTTTACCAAATGCAACTGATATTAAGTCCGTATACGGATCTTTTGTTGATTTGGTAATAAATTGAAGGGTCCATATTTTGAACTGATGTCCACTGTCTGCTCAAAACATGGCTCCAGATGAAGCATGTATTGTAATTTGTAAGTACAGAAACAATCTATTGATTATTTCAAAATATTTAGATACATAATGTATGACCATATCTCAATGAGGAGAAATCCATGTGATGAAGGTAAAAGATATATTTCTCTTGTTGTTAGTGTAAATTAATGTTGGAAATTTACTAAATGTGGAATTAAGTATATCCCATTAATTTATGACTCGAACAATTGGGCCCGCACGTCGGAAACGTCGTTTCCACACACGTGCACACGTAGTGCTAAGTATCGCAAATTCCATTAGTGAAAGAGATATTGATACGTATGTAATACGTTTGAGACAGAATTATGAACGGTTATTGGCCAAATGACATAGTATTTCACGTTGGTACACAGATATGAATTACTAGTTGTCGAATGAGAATCGCTATCTTTTGATGTTTGATGGTGCGATGTATAAATATACTAGAGGTCTAGGAGTACTAATCTTTTACTTCTCATTTTGCTGCAATGTTTTTTCATATTTTCTGAAGTATTATATTTTGAATGCAACATAAGGAGCTATATGTTGCTTGCAATAGGCATGAATGATATCAGTTTTTTCTTATTAATGCATTGAAATGTCTGTTATTTTGTTCTGTTTCCTCCATTGCTATCAATGCAATTACTTTTTCTTTAAACAAAAATGGATTTTCTCCCTCTTTTTAAAATTTAATTGAGGTGGATGAGTCCATGAATTAATGGGCGATGATTATATGTGGGTAAATACTTACCCACATTCGATGAGATATAATTTTTTCTCTATAATCTCTCTCTTTTTTTTTATCATTTTTCTTCTTTTGTTTTACATAGATTTATGGAGAAGCACACTAAAAGTTTGAAGACTTGAAGATATGTTTGATGTAATTGCATTTTGTTTTTGAGATGACATTAGTGTTTGGATAAATTTTTTCATAGAACTTTGATTGTATTTGGTAATTATGAAACTTATTTGGTAATATATTTTATGAAATTTGTAGAATTTTTGTGTTTTATTTGAGGAAGTGTATAACCCGCGGGTACCCATTACCCGAAAGGGGCAAATAAGGGTATGGAAATTTTATACCCAATGGATAATGGGTAGGGTATGTATATCACATTTGGGAGGGTGGGTAGGGTACATGAATCCCAAAACCCGCCCCAACCCCACCCACTGCCATCCCTATTACCATGGATGTTGAAATTTCATCTCCACATGTAGTACGGTGGATAAAATCTCCATTATCGTGACATTGATTGCAGCTTGATTTGAACCGGTTGCCTTAAACCTGTCTTCAACCCATTGAATCGTTGAAACATTGACTCTGATACCACTTGTTGGGATCGAATAATCAGGGCGTCATGCGGAAACTTATAATTGCAAACCTTTAACGGTGATAAAGCAGACGATAAAGAAACTATACTAAAAATGCATAACTATAATATAGTTTGGTCAAGTGAACTACATATTGAGAAAAACTAATATAAAGCATAAAAACTATTAAGAAAAAAATCTCCCCCTAAACAAGACTTTTAATGACTACATTATGGATGATATTGTGTTGTTTATGAGAAGAAAGAATATCATATTTATAGAAGTTCGAACTTCTCCTAAAAAAACAGAATAGATATGATAGAATCCTTTTTCGCAAAGAAAATTTTTTTGAAGTAAAATACAATTATGATAAAATTCAAATAAGGTAGAAAATTTAGGGCAAATCGATGGAGTTTGATATTAAGGCAAAGTAGCGCCAAATTTTGATAACCATAACCCAACCCCTAAATCACACCCAAAAACAAGAAAAATAAAGATACATTTCAACTGAGAAAACAAGACTTGTTTGGCTGAAATAATGGAGTTATTAATTAATAATATAATGATACTTTAATAAAGTGCCCACAACCCATATAAATTATGTAGTAGGAGTATAATGTATTAGTGGCCATTGTGTCACTTGTCAAAGTGAAGTTATACTCCCCAACTTAGGTGCCAGCCACATCTTAATCATGAACATTTTGGGTAAAACAAGGAGAAAGTGAAAGAAAGTGACATACGCCCAGCTCTCACAACAAGAAAGCGATAAAGTTTATGCCATGAACGTTGCATGCAACGTTCCCACTCTAACCCCTTTGCTACTTTATATTCTTCGCATTATATATCTCTAATTCTTCGGCTATAAAACCAAAGTCTTAAAAAAAATACCTTGGTCCTTAATCCCAATCCTCTCAACTCTCTGCAGCCATGGTAAGTTCAATTGCTTTAATTTCCCTTGTCAGTAAAAGAAAGAAAAAAACCACTAAATTACTGCTAATTAGTGTTGTTGTTTCTAATTAATTTGTTTTGTGTGCTATTAGGAGGAGGGTAAAAGCACAGAGTGTAATTCCGTGACTTCAAGCAAAACTAAAGGAAATGGTGGATTTAGAGCTACCTCCTTCGTCTATGGTAAGAGAAATTCCAGTTACAGCTATGTATAAGAACTTGTTAATAATGTACTTGTTGTTTGAATATTCATCAATTTATTTGTAGGTTTGATTGGATTAGAAAGCATGGGGTTTATTGCAGTAATGGTGAGTTTTGGATTGTACTTCAGTTTTGTGATGGGTTTTGACCTCACTGGCTCAGCTAATACTCTCACTAACTTGATGGGCTCAACATTTCTGCTCTCCATTCTTGGTGGCTTCATTTCTGATACTTACATCAACAGATTCCACACGGTCCTAATTTTTGGACCCTTCGAAATTCTAGTAAGTTCAATATCGCTACTAATTAGCATCTATATTCACATTTTTCAAGAAGACAAAAAGTTATTCACCTGAAAAAGATACCAACCAATACTATTACTATATGTTAATTTTGAAGTAAAATGTTTTTCAAGAGAAAGTCACGGGTATGTAGTTATTACTAATTTATTTTGGAGTAAGATGTTATGAAAAGAACAAAATGACTTGCTCACTTATGAACATAAGTTATTTTCCTAACAATTATTTTAATTTTCTATTTCATGTCAGTTGCTCCAACAACTAGCTAGACATTATATCAATTTATAAAAGTTACTGGAGGGAAATGTTTTTAGGATGAATGGGTCTGGCCATTCATAAAGGGGATGGAAGGAATGGCTATATATGACCTCTTCCATCTTGTGTGTTTGTACTATATATACAAGGGAAACGCCAGCGGAAGGCGTAATTATATATTCCATCCGTCTTAATTTGTTGGAAGATTAGACCAGTTTTGAGAGTTAAACAATTTTTACTTTGACTTAATTTTAAATATAAATTCTTCAAATATTTTATAATAAAATTTACATATTTGAAAACTACATAAAAAGTACTATAAGTCTGCATAATTAATAATTCACAATATATGAAACGAGTTGGAGAAAGTTATAATCAAAGAAAGAACTGTTTAACTCCACAAACTGGTCAACCATCAAAAATATTGAGACGGAAGGAGTATAAAAAATATTTAAAGTTTAAAAAATTCACCAAAACAATATCTATAGCTAATATTATTATTGTCTGCAATATTATATACTTTCTTGGAAAGTTGTAATTTTCACTCAATAGTCAAACATCAGAAAACATTCTTTAGGGAAATTATTATTGGGATCGAAAAATTAGGGCGTCATTCGGAAGTTAATAATTATAAATAATGATAAAGAAAATATATTAAAAAGACATAATATTTAATATGGTTTGGTCAAGTGACCTACATATTGAAAAACTAATATAAAAAGCATTAACCCTATTGAGAGAAAAATCTCTTCCCTAAACGAAATTCTCTAAATGACTGCATTGAGAATGTTATTGTGTTATATCCAAGAATAAAAGATCTTCTATTTATAGAAGTACAAAACTTCTCTTACAAGAAAAATATAAATATGGTAGAGTCATTTTCTATAAAGAATTTTTTTTCACCAAGAAATCATTTTTGAAGTAAAATACAATTATGATAGAATCCAAATAAGGTAGGAAATTCAGGACAAGTCCTAACAGATCTCCCTTTGACCTGAATTTTCTGACAAAATAATATTGATTCTCCATCTTCATTAATGTTGCTTGATATGTTTAAAAATGGAGCCCTTGCGAGTTTAAAGTAGTGGAGCCCTCTCGGGTTAAAGTTTTTTTAAGCCCTTTCGGGTTAAAAGTATTGAAACCCTTGCGGGTTAAAAATGAGCCATGCTCTTTGCAGGGTTAAAAATATTTTTTTATTTTTTTAAAAATATCGCAGCAGGATTGTTGAAAATATCATTAAAACTTTTTTTCACCATATGTAGTAGCTCAGATTTTTTTCTCTCTTATATGATTAAAAAATCTTTATTATCATCAATAGGCTGCAACTTGATATGAATTTGTCTTGAACCTCATGTCTTCAACTTCGTTGAACCATTGAATATGATACCGCTTGTTGGGATCGAAAAAATCAGGGCGTGATATGGAAATAATAGTTGCAAACCTTGAATGACGATAAATCATATGACAAAGAAAATATAGTAAAAGGGCATAATATGTTTTGGTCAAGTGACCTACATATTGAAAAACTAATATAAAAAACATTAAACCTATTGAGAGAAAAATCTCTCTAAATGAAATTCTCTAAAAGACTACATTCTGGATGCTATTGTGTTATGTCTGAGAATAAAAGATCTTCTATTTATAGAAGTCCTAAACGTCTCGAACAAGAAAATGATAAATATGGTAGAGTCATTTTCTACCAAGAATACCTTTTACACCAAGAAATCATTTTAGAAGTAAAAAATATAATTATGGTAGAATTCAAATAAGATAGAAAATTCAGTACAAGTTCTAACAATTATTTCTCCAAAAAATATTTTCTTTTTATGAAAAAATGACTTTGTCGTATTAAACGCTGAAGACTCTAAAATCTGACTATACTTAATGATGACGACGATAATCATTGTAGGCATTTGCATTGATAACAATTCAAGCTCATTATAAGAGCTTGCAACCAGTATGTTTGGAACCAAACTGCATATCAGGAGGGAAAGCAATATTCTTCTATGCATCACTTTGCTGCTTTGCATTGGGCAGTGGTGGGGTTAAGGGAGCTTTGCCAGCATTGGGTGCTGACCAATTTGATCAGAAGAATCCAAAGGAGGCTAAGGCTCTTGGAAGATACTTCAATTTGGTGTTGCTTAGTTCTGTGATTGGTGGAGCTTTTGGGGTTACATTTGTTGTCTATGTTAGCACAGTTAAAGCTTGGTGGAAAGGTTTTCTTATTAGCTTGGTTGGTGCCACACTTGGTTTCATTGTCTTTGCATTTGGAAAGCCTTTCTTTCGCCTTAAAACTCCTGCCGGCAGCCCTCTTACTAGAATTTTCCAGGTTTAATATTCTACTCTTCTTCTTTGTGTTTATGCAATTTAAAGTAAAAGAAGTGTGGCGGATGATTATATCTCTTCGTTCTTGATTTGAAGTTTCATATTCAAGTCCTGCGATAGAAAATTTCTCTCGGTAAAGAGCGATTGCCTCTCCTTACTATGCTATCTACAGAGGCGGAGCTAAAAATTTTAGTTTATGAGCTTTTTTTCTAAAATTATGTTGATGGGCTCTAGATTCTAGAAAATAGAGATAAATTATTTATACATATTAAGTAGTTTTTTAAATACAAACAAAACACAGGGTTTGGAATGAATTAGCTATTGTATTCTGCCAAATTCATAAGCGGTTGCTCTACCCCTGCTTATCTTACTCAAATTCGAATTAATCAAGCCATTAGATTTCATGGTTAAAACATAAAAAATGATTTTTTGAATTATATACTTTTAATATTTACATAAAAAAAGAACTTTTATTATTTACATATCATGTAGTATGGAAACTGAAGTAAGTTTGTTATTATTAATTAAGTTGTGGATAATTATCTAATTAATGTACTAAAATGAAATAGAAAAGAAAACAAACGCTTTATACTTTTAAGCAAAATTGTTTTTTCCCCACCTTCTTTTTCCAGGTTATCTTTGTGGCAATAAATAATCGAAAGCTGAAAATACCAGAAAACAGTGATGAGCTGTATGAGATTAATGAGAAAGAATCAGACTCATCGGAGCCAAAACTTGCACATACTAAACAATTCAGGTGATGTTACTTAATTCTCTGATGAATACTTAGGAAAGGCAGCATTTTCATTATTCTTGCATGTGTTTTCTTTGTTTATATAAGTAGTCTATTTTTTTTTTTATAAACGCCCACTTGGTTTAAACTTTAACGAAATAAAAGCAAGAGGGAAGATGAGATAGGGAACCCACTGCATAAAGTTTATCAGGTTCATTTCTAAAGATTAATTAATTTAAGCACAAAAAGTGTGGTATATAGTTTTATAAGAAAGTGTGCATTTCAAAAAAGAGTTTAAATTATATGTAAATAATATTTTACACAATCAGATTATCCAATGTCTTTGGATTTTATTTTTTATTTTTTTTCAATGTCTTTGGATTTTTTTTTTTTTTTTTTGTTGACGAAGGAACCCGCAGCCGCTACTCTTTCGAGTGCGCACAGGGTAAACCCCGGACTGGCGCAATAGCCTGCAAACCACGTCAGCCGATTAACCACACTTGGCAAGCCATGTGTAACAGGCTCAACCAAGAAGGTTTATGCAGGGGATCGAACTCGTGACCTTGCGGTCCCGCGCTCTACTGCTACACCAACTTGGCTACCCTTGCGGGTGTCTTTGGAATTTATGCTTATGATGTGTGTGCACATAGTAACTGTTGATATACTGTAAAACAGGTTCTTAGACAAAGCTGCAATCCATTCAAAAACAGTTGAGCCCACACCATGGACAGTTTGCACTGTGACCCAAGTTGAAGAAGTGAAAGTATTAACAAGAATGTTACCTATCATAGCCAGTACAATTATAATGAACACATGTATGGCCCAACTCCAAACATTCTCAGTCGCACAAGGCTATCGAATGAATCGTTTCATAAAAAAATTCGAGGTACCAGCACCCTCAGTGCCCGCGATCCCACTAATTTTCATGTGTATTCTCATCCCAATTTATGACATTTTCTTCGTCCCCTTTGCTCGAAAAATCACCAAACATCCCTCGGGGATCACGCAACTCCAACGCGTTGGGGTCGGCCTAGTCCTCTCGATCGTGTCCATGGCCGTGGCTGCCCTAGTTGAGATCAAAAGAAAGCACCATTCATTAAAAGATCCATTGAAGCCAATTCATCTAGCTTGGCTAGGATTTCAATATGCTATTTTTGGAATAGCTGACATGTTTACCTTAGTGGGCCTGCTTGAATTTTTCTACAAAGAAGCACCTGCTGGAATGAGGTCCTTATCCACTTCATTTACTTGGATTTCAATCTCTTTGGGCTACTTCTTGAGTAGTGTACTTGTAGACATTATAAATTCAGTGACCAAAAGAAGCGCACCAAGCAAGAAAGGATGGTTGGTGGGCTTAAATTTGGATCAGAATAATTTGCACCTGTTCTATTGGTTCTTGGCAATTCTTAGTGGTCTCAACTTTCTGAACTATCTCTATTGGGCCTCTTGGTACAAGTACAAGACAGATGAGATTGTGGAGCCCAAGCCCAATTTAGGTGATTCCATCAGCTTGTCCAAATCAGTCGCTGTGAGTAGGGTGCTATTGCTGAAGCCCAGTGACAGTGCATCAGCAATGCCTACTATTGAAGAATCATCCAATGGGCCCACTGAGGAAGCTAATGAAAATATATCAACAGTGCCTAAAGTAAATTAACTAAAGTTGAAGCACTGTCCAGTGAACATGCAGAAGATATTAATATGAAAAATTAATTAGAATAAAACAAATCGTATTTTCATGAGTCACGTGACAGAAAGAAATTGATTGCTACTCGTATGGGTTCAGCTAATCATAATGTGTTTTTTTTTCTCTTTTTTGGGGATCATTTTAAAGTCTGATTTGGTGTATTCTCATGCATCTACATGATTTTTTGTATTAAGTTTTCTGATTAGCATTTACCTTTGTAATTTAATGCCTACACGATTGGGGAAATTTACCATGATTTACATTTTGTGTAATAAGATTGCAAAAGCTCAAAATGCAGATACAAGAACGTTTCATGTTTTTAACTTCCCGCTCTTGTTTATTCTACAAATTAGTTATAGTTGAGACGAAAATTGCTCCTTAATGGAATTATATCATGTATCCTACAAATGTAAGTTCAATAGAAGTCATGAATTGCAGGCTATATCAACATTTGATGGAAGTTCTATGAATGAAAACAAAAACATCTGATCAGAGTTAATTAGGGCTTTGCACAATTCGGATATATTCGAGAATTCAAACCGATCCACGCTGTTGGAATGGTTGGTTTTCGGATTTTGGATATTTGATTCGAATATGGGTTGGTACAACTTTAAACCAATCCGACCAAAATACGAAATATATGTATACATATAAAAGGTTACACTTTTATTTTAGGTTATTAGACATATGTTTGGGATTTTAATTTACTTTGTAGATGCTTTTGTTTAATAAACTTTATTACATTGGTTGATGAAGCTTATGAATTATGTGTTGGGATGTTGGCATGTCGCATCATTGTTATAAACATATAATAAGACATACAATCTGATCCGGGAATTCAAAATATTTACTCGAACCAAACATCAAAATCCGACCTGATCCAAGGTTAATTTGGATTGGATTTGAATTGCATTTTACAACATTCGAAAATATAATCCGAAATGCGCTAAATCCAATCCGATGAACAGGCCGTCAAGTTAATTGTCCATTAAATGAGTGAAATGGATTTTGTGATGTATGACAGTAGGCCCAAGAATATTTATGTGTGCTGTAATGGTTGACGTCTTACTCCATTGTCCATGTTTTCATCTCCCTGTGAGGACAATTAACACTTGTTCAGAGCTCTCAATTTGATCATTGCGTATTGCATGTTGTTAGCATCTAAAACAAGATTTTCTGGCGTTACTGTTACTTTAATTGGTTTTTATTTCACTTCTCTATATTTCATTTTTAATAACTCGTTTTTCATGTAACTTTCTAATGTTTGCTAGCATTTAATGGGCTTCCTTTTAGCCCAGCAGGAGCAAGTCAATCAGACCGAGCCCACTACATATATGGAGAAAACAATTTAAAATTTAAAAATAAAAAAATCCTGTTCAAAAAACTGTACGTTCAAACGTTACACTAGAATTCTTGTAGTAATATTATATCATTAACTTCACATGTCAAGATTTGGTTTGTCTGGGGAAAGGGTTGTTTTGCAGATTAAAAATAGTGTAATAATGTCGAGTACAATTGTCAGGAAAATAGCGTAGAATCAGCTAAATGAATAATACGATTAAAGTAGGACTAAAAGAAAGAAAGAATTTATTGAAATGTCAAATGATGAAGTAAAGAATTCACGTGATAATTCCCTAGATTAGAGAATCTAGACCCTTTATTTAATCATTTTTAACTGAAAACCTAACAAGGTCATCAATGCAGTATATATGCACCATCATTCACTGCATGGTTCCACACAAAATTACGTATATGTTTGCATTTAGAAAAGCTTATAAATAAAACGGAGGTTTGAATTCATTAGGGACCGGTGATCATTCGTCTAAAGTGATAGACCATCTTTTATAACTAAATTATAAATATAACTAAATTATAAATATGATACGTACATTTTATATGAAAATAATTAAAAAAATATGAAATAAATATATTTTTTAAAAGACTCACAGCATAATTATTAGAAGAAGCATTATGTAACATAACAGTCATTATTTTATCAGCGTTATAAGAATATAGCCTACTTATGTACCCCAGTCACATCCGTCTTACTCGAACAATATGTTTGGCCGTACGTAACTCCTACCTAAATCCCTGCAAAAGTTCATAAAGAACGTAAGCACTGACGGAAGACATACATGCTTGAATTGAACATGAAACCATAAATAATTATGCAAATTTAGGATTTAAATTTTAGAAGTAGTGTAATTTTAAAGTTCTTGTCCTTAAATCTATTATATTTTTAAAAATCATCTATGAAGTTCAATTTTATATACGACGTGTTAAAAATTTAGATTCAGTTGAACACATTGTTTATAAGCTCGAATTGAACAAGAAACTAGCACGCCAAAAAATTCAAACATAAACTCTCCCTGGCTATTGACTAAGTTGCAATTGTACATGTGATGTCTGGGACCAAAACCTCACGTGTGTTCCCCACCGTATTAGGATGAGACTTGAGGCTTCAGGCTTCTCTTTGTTTAATTAATTCTATCCCAAATTTCATGTGATCTAACCACCACATTAAAGGGTTACCTAATAAACCAAATCATGTTCATTTGTTGGTTTCATTGATCCATTTTCACCGTTTATCACATGTGGATTAGCTAATGCAACAACTGTTTTCTGCTAATTCTGCATCTTTGATTTCGAAAATTACTTTGCAACCATTATCTAGTGGTTCATAATAACGTGTGACAATATTTTATATGTACGTCTCATTTTCCGCTGTTTCCTACTCCTAATTTCTCATTTTCGCTGTTTCCTTGTTGATCTCATGCGGTTAGTATTAAATGAAATAACCGGATGCTTAAAATAAAGTTAAACAATCAATGACTCCTTATTTCTCTCTTATTTCAGCATGCCATCATATATAGATTCAAATGTCACAAGAGTCACGACATCATGTTATTACATTTTTTCTAGTTATTCTCCGGGCCGCTATAAGCCATGCGCTATTATTAATTACAATTGTGAAGTTGACATTCATGAAACTCTAGCTAAGACGTTTCACAAAAAGAGTAGTTCGTCGCTTGTATCAAAAATTATTATTGATTAAAAGGCTACAAGAAGAAGAAGCTGGGGTATCAAGAAGGTTAGAATAAGCAGACATAAGACACATATAGAAGCTGAATTTAACTGTGTTAATGACGTGATAGTACTTATTTGGAATGTTTTTTCTAATGTAATTATTACTTAATTGTAAATTTCTCATGATTGTCATTACAAAATTTAATTTTATGATTTACTGCAATATACCCTTTTACCAAGATCATCCTTAAAATTGACCTCCACCTTTGATTTCTATTTTCTCACTCTTCTCTTTGAGTCTAGGAATTAAACTTCCCTTTTAATTAGGGCACCTAAGAATATGGATTCCCACCATTAGTGGTGAAAAGACATATAGGAGGCAGGTTAATCAAGGAGATTAGTCACTAGAAATTAGAAATACGCTTAGTATCAAGTATCAACTGGAGTGGAAGTGAACTTACAGGATGACATCCTAGCCCTCTCGATGATCTCGGTTGCATACTTCCGTTGTGACAAGAACAACCCATCGGAATGACGATTAACAGCAATCCCCAAAAAATAACTCAAGGGCCCCAAGTTTTTCATAGCAAACTCGGAGCTGAGCATGGTCATGATAGACTGGCGCAAGGCATCGGAAGAGGCAGTCAAGATAATATCGTCCACATATAACAAAATGTAGGCTAAGGACGAACCACGACGGTAGATGAACAAGGAATTTTCCGACCTGCTGTGAGTGAACCCATAGTTGAAACATAGTCAGCAAACCTTGTATACCATGCCCGGGGAGATTGCTTAAGCCCATATAAGGACTTCTTCAATAAACAGACATGATGAGGATGATTGGGATCCCTGAATCCCAAAGGCTGATGCATATAGACTGTTTCCTTAAGATCCCCATGTAGGAACGCATTCTTGACATCCAACTGATGAATAAGACATGCCTTCGAAAGAGCCAAGCTAAGCACAGTGCGAATGGTAGTCGGCTTGACCACCGGACTAAACGTCTCCCCATAATTTATACCAACCTGCTGAGTCGTACCATCACCCAAAAGCCGCGCCTTATGTCGAGCAAATGAACCATCTGAATTTTCCTTATGAGCAAAAATCCACATAGACCTGATAACATTAATACCAGATGGACGGGGCACCAAATCCCACATTTTATTATCAATAAGAGCATTATAGTCATCAGTCATAGTAATTTTTCAATTCGGGTCATTTAAAGAAAATACATGATTACGGGATAAGGGGGATTTAGGGACATTAGAATGTAAATTAAAATATCTTTTAGGTGTAACAATACCCCGTTGACTACGAGTGACCGGTCTATGACTCGAGGAAGAATTGAGTGGATTTCGAGAATTTGCTGGGCTCGGGACGGGTGACCGATGGCGGTGGGCTCTTGGCCCAACTCGAAAGCTTGATCTGGTGGCGGAACCCAAAACTGGACCGATTCGATGTTAAATTTGGGGCCCAATTGTGGCCCAGTGACAAAACTAGGCAGGGATGACTGTGACGAGGATATTTGTTCATCCAAAAAATTATACGAACTAGGCACGGGAGTATGACTTTTAGTACATGGAAATTGGGATTCATCAAAAATTACATGGCGATTAATGATGATTTCATTGGATGATAAATCAAAACATTTATAGCCACGATGATTAGATGGAAAACTAAAAAACACACACGGAGTCGACCGGGCCTGAAGTTTGTTAATTATGGTGGACGGAAATAACGGATAACACAAACATCCAAAAACCCGAAGATGTGAATAAGAAGGAGTTTTATTATATAAAATTTGAAGGGGAGAAGAATATGTCAGACCTTTGGAAGGAATTATGTTAAGGAGATATGTAGTCATTTGAAGAGCATGATACCAAAAATATGGGGGTACAGAAGCATGTATAAATAGGCACCGGATAATGTTATTTATGGAACGAATTTTACGTTCGGCTTTCCCATTTTGTGAAGATGTATGAGGACAAGAGAAATGAAAATTTATCCCATTAGTAGCACAGAATTCCCGAAACACCCCATTGTCATACTCTTTTTCATTATCACATTGAATATTTTTTATTTCACGATCGAATTGGGTTCTGATGAATGCTCTAAATTTTAGGAAGATGAAAAAAACTTGAGATTTCTTCGCGATTGGAAACGTCCATAGAAATTTAGAATAATCATCCAAAAAAAGAACATAATATCGATGACCCATGGAACTAGGAACATGAGACGTCCATAAGTCGCTATGAATAATATCAAATGACATTAAAGTATGAGATTTTGAGTCTACAAATGGCAACTTAACATTTTTTCCTAAAGAACAAGATTGACAAATTGGAGTACGACTCGTACCCTTACATGAAATAAAATTATTTTTATCTAAAGCTGACAAAATAGAGGACCCCGGATGACCAAGACGAGCATGCCATAAGGAATGAGAAATGGCTGCAAAAGCTGATGGCAGGTCTTGACTCTATGGACCGGGACTGGGTGTGATAGGATAAAGATCTCCCCTACTATCACACCTCATAAGAGGACTCCCCGTCTTGAAATCCTTCACAGAGAAACCAAAATGATCAAATTCAATAGAAACGGAATTGTCAGTAGTGAATTTACGGACAAAGACTAAGTTTTTAATCAATTTGGGGCGTGTAGGGTATTTTTCAAGATAAGAGGGGGATGAGGGGGAGATAATATTTTATGACCATAACCCCGAATTGGAATAGAATTACCATTACCAACAATTATACCGCGGGGGTTGCTCAAATTGGAATAAGATGAGAGAGTACCTGAATTGGATGTCATGTGGGTAGTGGCACCGGTGTCCATATACCAATTTCGGTCTGGTTGAGTCAAACCCATTGTGTGCATCGCGGCCTCGATATCGGTCTGAGTGGGGCCTGCTGCATGGTGAGCTTGCGGAGGCCGAGGCCCAAGAATTCCAGACCTGGGCTGAACTGGGTCGTAATTCTTTGGGCCGGCGTATTGGGCGATGGGCGATGGGCCATTAGAGTCGCTGAAAGCCCACCGCCGATTCTTTGGAACTTGCTGTGGAGGTGGGCTGTAGGGCCACTGTCCATTGGTCCAAGCCCACAGCCCAGAGGCCCAATGTGGACACCAGTGGGTCGGTGGCCCACTGTAACCTGGATGGGGTCCACTGCCACTGCTTTGGCCACCGTGACTGCCACCGTGTTTGCCCCCGCAATTTTTTCCATTATTTTTCCGGCCATTCTTGTTGCCCCCGTGTGATCGGTTTTGGTTCAAATTTTTACCAAAATATTGAGGACTAGGGGAGGAAGTCATCATGACCACGGGACTAGCATTAGTAGCCACCTTTTTAGCTAAACCGGCTTCTTCCAAGGTAAGCATGGATCGGGCTTGATAGAACCTTGGAAGATGATTACTTTGACGAAGGAGAGTTCCAACACCACTATAGGCCTCAGATAGGCCAGCAACCATCTGTAAAACCAGATGATCTTCACTAACTGGTGCACCAATGTTGCGGAGTTGGTCCGCTAATTCCTTCAACCTTTTGCGATATGCTGAAACGTTCGGAAAATTTTCCTTGTTGACGTGGGAAAATCATGTTCAAGAGTAACAGCTCTGGAATTTTGATTATCCTGGATTATGTCACGCAGTCTATCCCATGCGGCCATCGATGAAGCGTTTGGCTCGATAATCGTCTGCAATAGGTCGGTGGAGATAGTAGAATATATCTACTGAAGGACAGTAGCATCAAGCGTTGTCCATAATTTAGGATCATCCTCGCGTTTAGGCACCTCTGTATCATCAAGAGCCGCGGGGATGATGTGATGGATGACTTGATGCGAACAAGCGTGAAGTTTGGACAACTCGGCCCACGTCGTGTATTGGACGTTTTCTATTTCAAGAATTAACAGGATATGATTCTTGATGTTAGAAACAACAAGGGTATGGTGAAATGTGTTCTTTGACGTAGACATAACGAAAGAACAAGAGGTGAAAGAGGAATTTGTAAGAGAGATTTTGAGAGCGGAAGAAAAAATTTGGTAAACCCGAGGGGGGGTCTTGGCCGAGAGGAACCACAAAACTTTGTGAGAGAAATTTTTTGTGAGACCTAAACTTTTGATACCATGAAAGAAATAATCCCATTGATTATTTTCATTACTTGAAAGGCTATATATACAAGTTACAAAATAGGAGAATCCTATTCCTAAAACCGTATTCTATACATTTATGGTAATACACTAATTATGGTAATACACTACTAATTATACTACAACATTACCTAAACTTGGATACTAAATATTTACCATAAATTACATTGACTAAAATAGCCACAAAACCGAGAGTCATTATGGGAGAATTCGTGACTCAATATACACATGTATATTGTGTGTATATTATGTATATTTAACCCCTCGGACCCCATAATAGACCCTTCATATGCCTTTTTGTCTTCTATTAGGTCATGAGTTTTTCATTTGTAATTGTCGGCATGAATACTCCCAAATATTTGTTGTTGTGCCTGTGTTCAAAAATCAGGAAAAACAGAAACCAAACGGAAAGACAAAAACCAGAAAAAACAGAAACTGGAAAAATAATACAGAAGTAAGAAAATATCCGAGACCACAGAATTCACTGTGTGTCCTTAAGGAATTTAATCCCCTCACTGTACCCGAGGTTATGGATTACTTCTTCCCAGGATAAAACGGATATACATGTCACAGGAGTAGCGGTACGTCAAACGCCTTCGACTTCGACGAACTCAAAGTTGGCAACGAAATACAGTAAGACTCGATAGTTTTATTTGTGAAAAAGAATGCAGAATTTTAGATGCAGAAATTTTTGGTTTTTGGTATCTTTAAAATGAGGCATTGCCTTAGTTTATATAGCCTTGAAGGTGCCTCTTCGGAATAGGTTGGTGGTATTCGGAAGGTTGCCTTCCATTTCTCATTCACACCAACTTGGCTAGTTTTATTCATTAACTAGCTTTAACAATCCCCACATGAATGGGGAATGGTTATATGATGAAAAACATGCATGACAAAAAGCTGTGTGATTCGTAGCAAGGATTAATCACATCTGGATAAGTAGATTTCTCTTTGAACTTTCCGTAGTGAACATATGTCGGATATACTCGGTCAATCGGTAGATGTGATATCCTTGAACCGTCGAGCTTTGGTGTATACCTAGACAACCACATGTCACACAATTAACCCTTTAACCGTCTTTGGTGCTCATTGTTTTGTTCGTTTGACCATGAACCTTTGCCTGGTTCATAAGTCGTAGAGAATTGGCCTTCCATAATTCTCCTTGAAGCGGCTTACACTTCACACTTACATAGGTGATTCCTAAATGTGTCATCCCGTAGATACACTATTTGATATACCCGTACCAAACTTAGGAACCATTAAAAAGCCGCAATGCTTTATCCTGCATCAACATTGTCTCATCACGAGAATGGACCAAAGAGTTATTGTGACAATGTTGAACCGTCATTAATGACTTTGTTTGATCTCTTTGAACCTAGATCTTGGGATCTCCAGTCTTCTAGGTAGAGTTACCGTCACGATGACTTGTCCTCGGCCATAGTCCCATTCCCCTTGATGATCTTTCAACTACCTCTCTAGTTAGGCCTTTAGTTAGTGGATCCGACACATTATCTCTTGACTTAACATAGTCAATTGTGATAATTCCACTAGAGAGTAGTTGTCTAACGGTATTATGTCTTCGTCGTATGTGACGAGACTTTCCGTTGTACATAAGGCTCCCGGCTCTTCCTATTGCCGCTTGGCTATCGCAATGTATGCATATAGGAGCCAACGGTTTGGGCCAAAATGGAATATCTTCTAAGAAATTCCGGAGCCATTCAGCTTCTTCACCGGCTTTGTCTAAAGCTATGAACTCAGATTCCATTGTAGAGCGGGCGATACATGTCTGTTTGGATGACTTCCAAGACACTGCTCCTCCACCTATGGTAAAAACATATCCACTTGTGGATTTAGTTTCAGTTGAACCGGTGATCCAATTTACATCACTGTATCCTTCAATAACTGCAGGATACATGTTATAATGCAAAGCAAAGTTTTGAGTATGTTTTAAATACCCCAAAACTCGTTTCATTGTCAGCCAATGTTTTTGGTCGGGATTACTAGTGTAGCGACTTAGTTTACTTATAGCACAAGCAATATCAGGTCGCGTACAGTTCATGATATACATCAAACTTCCCAACACTCTGGCATAATCCAATTGAGAATGACTTTCACCTTTATTCTTTGCAAGAGCAAGGTTCATATCAATTGGCGTCTTTGCAACTTTAAAGTCCAAATATTTGAACTTTTCAAGTACCGTTTCAATATAATGAGATTGAGACAATGCTAGACCTTGAGGAGTCTTATGGATTTTAATTCCCAGAATTAAATCGGCAACTCCTAAGTCTTTCATATCAAACTTACTAGCAAGCATGCGCTTAGTAGCATTTATGTTAGCAATGTCGTTACTCATTATCAACATATCATCCACGTACAAACAAACAATGACTACGTGGTTTGGAGTGTTCTTAATGTAGACACATTTATCACACTCATTTATCTTGAATCCATTTGACAGCATTGTATGGTCAAATTTTGCATGCTTGTTTGGGTGCTTGTTTTAGTCCGTAAAGAGACTTAACAAGTCGACACACCTTCTTCTCTTTCCCTGGAACTACAAACCCCTCAGGTTGTTCCATGTAAATTTCTTCCTCTAACTCTCCATTTAAGAAGGCTGTTTTCACATCCATTTGATGGATTTCAAGACCGTACACGGCGGCTAACGCTACTAACACCCGAATAGATGTAATCCTCGTTACCGGCGAGTATGTATCAAAGTAATCAAGACCTTCTCGTTGTCTAAACCCTTTAACAACTAGTCTTGCCTTATATTTATCAATAGTACCATCAACTTTCATTTTTCGCTTAAAAATCCATTTGGAACCTAAAGGTTTATTCCCTGGAGGAAGGTCAACCAATTCCCAAGTATGGTTGTTTAATATGGATTCTATCTCACTATTGATTGCCTCTTTCCAAAATTGAGCTTCCGATGAAGACATAGCTTCGTTGAAGGTTCGAGGCTCATTCTCCAACAAAAATGATAGAAATTTTGATCCAAATGAAGTAGACGTCCTTTGACGTTTGTTGCGTCTCGGTTTTTCCTCATCAGGAATATTCTCCTTTGTTTCTTCCCGAGGTCGTCTAGATTCTTTGCTAGTCGACTCACATTCCTTTTATCACGGATATATGGTTTCAAAGAAGTCGGCATTATCGATTCAATTACCGTATTTACGAATGTCGGGATTTTCGATTTGTGAACTGTAAATCGATATGCCTTACTATTTGTGGCATATCCTATAAAAACACAATCAATGGTTTTAGGTCCTATTTTTACCCTTTTGGGTTTAGGAATTTGCACTTTGGCCAAACACCCCCACACTTTGAAGTATCCCAAATTGGGCTTCCTTCCTTTCCACTTTTCGTATGGAATAGATTTTGTTTTGCTATGGGGCACTCGATTGAGTATTCGGCTAGCTGTTAGAATGGCTTCCCACCACAAGTTCTGGGGTAAACCAGAACTTATTAACAGGGCATTCATCATTTCTTTCGAGTTCTATTTTTCCTTTCCGCAATTCCGTTTGATTGTGGCGAGTAAGGGGCAGTTGTTTGATGAATAATGCCATATTCCAAACATATTTGTTCAAAAGGAGATTCATATTCACCGCCCCTATCACTCCTTATCATTTTAATCTTTTGTTAAGTTGAGTCTCAACTTGATTTTGTATTACTGAATGCTTCAATTGCTTCATCTTTACTATTAAGTAAATAAACGTAGCAATACCGCGTACTATCGTCAGTAAAAGTTATGAAATACTTCTTTCTACCGCGAGATGGGATTGACTTCATGTCACAAATATCTGTATGGATTAAGTCTAAAGGACTTGAATTCCTTTCAACTGACTTATAAGGATGTTTAACATACTTAGACTCAACACAGATTTGACATTTTGATTGATTGCATTCAAACTTAGGCAATACTTCCAAACTAATCATTTTTCGCAAGGTTCTGTAATTGACATGTCCTAAACGTGAATGCCATAAATTATTTGACTCAAGTAAGTAAGACGAAGCAGAAACTTTATTATTATTGGCAACGACCATTACATTCAGTTTGAAAAGGCCCTCTGTGAGGTAACCTTTTCCTATGTACATCTCGTTCTTACTTATTACAACCTTGTCAGAAACAAAAACACACTTAAAACCGTTCTTTACTAGAAGTCCGGTAGATACTAGAGTTTTCCTAATTTCAGAACATGACAGACGTTGTTAAGAGTCACCACCTTGCCGGATGTCATCTTCGCAGTATCTTTCCATAACCTTCAATTTTGGCCGTTGCAATTTCCCATATATATGGTATCGCTTGACCGGCGAGCATATGAAGCAAAGGCTTCTCTAACTTTGACAAATGTGGCGAGTGGCGCCAGAGTCAATCCACCACTCTTTCGGATTTCCCACTAAGTTGCACTCAGACAACATAGCGCACAAGTCATCAACTTCCTCGTTTGTTTCAATCATATTAGCCTGAGCCTTCTTCTTTACCTTTTTCGGAGCACCCATACCGCAACTTTGTGTCCGATTTTTCCACAATTGTGGCGCTTTCCTTGAATTTCTTCTTGTTGGGATAGCTCCTTGGTCCCGATGCATTTTTCCTCTTTTTTGATTAGTTGGGGCGATCAACAATATGTGCTCCCCTATGGTTGATCTCACATTTGCCTTCTTCTCCATTTGCCTTGTTATCTTCCTCGATTCTCAAGCGGACGATGAGATCCTCGAGTGTCATCTCCTTTCGCTTGTGTTTCAAGTAATTTTGAAGTCCTTCCATGAAGGAGGCGACTTCTCTATTACTGCCAAGAACTTGAAACGCCCCACTAATCACCAAACCTTCAATGAGTAGATCGTGGATGATAACTGCGCAACTCTTGAACTTGAGTAACAACAGACTTGCCATCTACCATTTTGTAGTCCAGAAACTTGGCAGCGATAAATTTCTTTAATCCAGCATCTTCTGTTTTATATTTCTTTTCCAACGCATCCCATAGATCTTTTGATGTTTCCACATTACTATAGACGTTGTAAAGATCATCCTCCAGTCCGCTAAGAATATAATTCTTGCACAAAAAATCTGAGTGCTTCCATGCCTCAGTTACAACAAAACGTTCATTCTCAGGTGTTGATTCCGGCAAAATCGGAACGACCTCCTTAATAAACTTTTGGAGGTTTAAAGTAGTTAAATAGAAGAACATCTTTTGTTGCCATCGTTTGAAATCAATTCCGGTGAATTTTCCAGGCTTCTCTGCAGGGCCGGTCTTTGATGCGATCTGTTGGAGGGCCTTGACATTGCTCGTAGAACCAACCATGGGGGCTAGTGTGGCGATGCAATGAGCATTCAAATTTGGAGTCATGTCTCCCATTTCATGCAAACGAAGCAACAGAAAAAGTTTAATAAACGGTGAAGACTTCAAACCGAATCAGTTTTGACAGCAGCAGATGTAATACACAATGGTGAAGATTTTATTTCTTCAAACCGAATCAAGGTTACACAAACAGATTTAAAGTCCTTGAAACGAAATGCAGTAAATTGTATGTTGTATACTTGATGAAGTTTTTATATCTTTAAATCAAGTACCCAAATGAGTAGAAAATTATAAAAACTTTAATCTCAACCGGAGTAAAAAATTCGAAGATTTTAGTCTCCAAACAACATATTAGTTCGTTACACCGAAACAACAAACACCTTTTTTTTTTCCAGTAAATTATATGTTGTATACTTGATGAAGTTTTTATATCTTCAAATCAAGTACCCAACGGAGTAGAAAGTTATGGAAACTTTAATCTCAACCGGAGTAGAAAATCCGAAGATTTTAGTCTCCAAACAACATACAAGTTCGTTACATCGAAACAACAAACATACACCTTTTTTTTCCCAAGAATTGTATGTTGTATACTTGATGAAGTTTTTATATCTTCAAATCAAGTACCCAAAGGAGTAGAAAGTTATGAAAACTTTAATCTCAACCGGAGTAGAAATTCCGAAGACTTTAGTCTCCAAACAACATACACTTTTTTTTTTCCGACAACGTTCTGTAATTGTTAAACAAGAACAAATGAACACAGAAATAATGACTAAATTCCTTAAGCTTGTTGTTGTGCCTGTGTTCAAAAATCAGGAAAAACAGAAACCAAACGGAAAGACAAAAACCGTAAAAATAGAAACTGGAAAAATAATACAGAAGTAAGAAAATATCCGAGACCACAGAATTCACTGTGTGTCCTTAAGGAATTTAATCCCCTCACTGTACCCGAGGTTATGGATTACTTCTTCCCAGGATAAAACGGATATACATGTCGCAGGAGTAGCGGTACGTCAAACGCCTTCGACTTCGACGAACTCAAAGTTGGCAACGAAACACAGTAAGACTCGATAGTTTTATTTGTGAAAAAGAATGCAGAATTTTAGATGCAGAAATTTTTGGTTTTTGGTATCTTTAAAATGAGGCATTGCCTTAGTTTATATAGCCTTGAAGGTGCCTCTTCGGAATAGGTTGGTGACTGTTCGGAAAGGTTGCCTTCCATTTCTCATTCACACCAACTTGGCTAGTTTTATTCATTAACTAGCTTTAACAATATTCATCACACTCCTTAAGATAGTTATAATGCCTCCAAAAGGCACGATAGTGTTATAGGAGTAGTTCTTTTTTGTTGTGGGAGAGAGGTGCAGAGGTCAGATCTAAGACGAATATTGTTTTGATCAACAAATATAAGAAGAATATGGAGAAAATTTCCAATATTTAATAAAATATATTTTAAGTACACATTATGAATGTGTACCCATTTAATTTATATTATTCATGCCTCATCAATCTTAATTCAAGGGGATGTGTTTCTGTCTAAGTCCCTAGCAACACATTAAACAAGCGATGATGCTATGAAAGAAAAATGAACCTCCATTGTCCCTTTCGTATCTTATCGATTAATGTCAAAACGTGAAAATTGAATGTGATGTAGGGTGTGCTTGTTATGGAGGGAATTTCTAATTTTTTTTATATTTGATTGGTCAACATATATTAAAAATAATTTTTTTAGAAAAATAAGTAACACAAGAAAACATCTTTTTGGGTGAAAAAAATAAGTCAATACATGTCATTTTAGGTTTATTGTCGGTTTCCCATCACTTCTACCCTCATAGCGCGATTCATCGAAATTATATATATGCTCTTGAAACTACTTTACTTATCAAACAAAAAAATTGCTAAATTTTTGAAAAATAAATCATGAAAATTCATTTTCCTTGGTACCAAACACACAAGTGGAGTTGCAAACTCAAATCCATCACGCAGCCTAAATAATAAATACTACTTCTACTTGGGAGGATATGCAAATATAGAAAACTCGGAAGAAGACATTTTAGTTTACTGGCCACGATAAAGAGAGTTGCGTATGGATCTCTACTTGTTATTGTATTTTCTCTAATGAAAAGACAACTCTTTTTCATTAAAATTAATAATTTCCTTCCATGATAAGCTTCTGACAATTAATGTGGAGTTTTAGATTAGATTAACTTAGGCAGATGGAACCCCATGAGAGAAGCATTTGTCACAAAATGCAGATACAACAAACTGGCTCATATTCTTATTGCATGGTGTTCATATTAAACAAATATATTCAGACGGACTTATGTCCTATTTTTGTACCTTTCAATTTTCTTACAATTTTTCTACTTGAGAGTTTGGATCACCTACTTCTAAATTGATATCTTTTTTTAATATACATCTTTTATACATAATTAGTATATATTATAGAATTTTATTAATCTCCCTTGAAGAGTTCTTCTCATTAATACAAATATATATAGTGTATACAATGTTGAATTCTAATGGAATAAGGATCCTATATTTATCATAATTAGGATCCTATATTTACCATAATTATACTACTATTAATTACAAAATATATGGTGAATATATGATAATATTCACTAATACACCCCTCAGTCGGAGTGGGAGGAGGCCGGACGCTGAGACTGGATCTTAAGTCGATGAACAGCTGACGAGGAAGCCCCTTTGTGAAAATATCTGCATATTGATACGAAAAAGGCACATGTAACGCCTTAACATGACTTATAGCAACCTTCTCACAAACAAAAAAAATATATCCATCTCAATATGCTTAGTTCTCTGATGTTGGACCGGATTATGATATAAGTAGACCGCAGATATGGTATCACAATAAACCATAGAAGCCTTGCGTAAGGGACATTGGAGCTCTAAGAGGAGGTTTCGGAGCCAGCAGATCTCAACTACAACGTTTGTAACACCTCTATACTCTGCTTCTGCACTCGATCGGGAGAGTGTGGCTTGCCTCTTGGCAGACCATGAGATAAGATTGTCATCTAAGAATACACATTAGCCGGACGTGGAACGCCGCGTGTCTGGACAATCTGCCCAATCGGCGTCCGTGTATGATATCAGACTGGTCTGTGCAAAGTGGTAGAGATGTAATCCATAATCAAGTGTGTTCTTAACGTGTCGAATGATACGTTTAAGAGCTGTAAAGTGAGGCTCTTTAGGGGCATGCATGAATAAATAAACTTGTTGAACAACATATGCAATGTCAGGCCTGGTGAATGTAAGATACTGAAGTGCACCTGCATAGACCGAATAATATTAACACCGGAAGGATGGGGTACTAACTCCCACGTCTTATTCTTAATAAGAGCATCATATTCGTCGTTTATAACTAATTTTCAATTCGGGTCATTTAGTGCGGACACTAGGTTACGGGGTAGGAGATTTAAGAACATTAGAATTTAAATTAAAATATATTTTCAGTTTAAAAATACCCCGCTGACTACGAGTGACCAGTCTATGACTCGGGGGAGAATTTGGTGGATTTTAGGAGGAATTTGGATGGGAAACGAGTTGTGACAGCGGTGGGCTCTTGGCCCACTCGAAATAGTAGGCGGGCGGCGAGGCCGTGGATCGAACAGTGTTGGTATTGGGCTGGGCAACTGGCCCAATAGCCAAAACTGGGGCAGAAACTGTGGGTCGTGGTGGAACAGTAGGTCCAGTGGGGAGTGGGCCCGCTGGCGGTGTTTGGGTGCAGGATAAGTCCGATAAATGATGGATAATATGCGGGGAGACATCGTCATCTAAAAAAATATACGAACTAGGCTCGGGACTATTTACGTTTGCAAACGAAAAGTGGGCTTCATCGAAAATAACATGGCGACTAATGATGATTTTATTAGACGACAAATCAAAACACTTGTAACTACGATGATTAGATGGATAACCCAAAAACACACAAGGAGTTGAACGGGCTTGAAATTTGTTAATTGTAGTTGGCGGAAAGAGTGGATAACATAAGCACCCAAAGACCCTAAGATGTGAATACGAAGGAGTCTTATTAAATAAGATTTGAATAGGGGAGGAATAGGTCAAACGTTTGGTAGGAAGTATGTTAAGAAGATAATTAGTCATTTGTAGAGCATGATGCCAAAAGGAAGGGGTACGAAAGCATGAACCAATAACGTTTGGACAATATTATTAATGATACGAATTTTTTCATTCGACTTTCCCATTTTGTGAAGACGTATAAGGACAAGAAAAATGAAAAATAATGCCATTATTTGCACAAAATTCCTGAAACATCCCATTATCATATTCCTTGTCATTATCACATTGAATGTTTTTTATTTCTCATTCGAATTGGGTACGGATGAATGCTTTAAATTTTAAGAAGGTGGAGATTTTTTCGCTAACGGAAAAGTCCATAACAAATTAGAATAATCATCAAAAAATAGAACTTAATAACGATGGCCCACAAAACTTAAAACGGGAGAGGTCCATAAATTGCTATGAATAATATCAAATGGCATTAAAGTACGAGAAGTAGAGACTACAAATTGTAATCTAACATGTTTTCCTAAATGACATGAATGACAAGTTGGAGTACTACGCGTACCCTTACAAGCAATAAAATTGTTTTTATATAAGGAAAAAACAATAGACGACCCAGGGTGATCCAAACGTGCATGCCACAAGAAAGGATCTAGGGCTACAAAAGTAGATGTCAAAGCTTGACTCGAGAAACTGAATGCGGGCGTGATAGGATAAAGATCTCCCCTACTATCACATCTCATGAGAGGTATCCACGTTTTAATTTTTTTGTTACATTTATTGGCTTTTTCAAGTTGAACTATACCCATTGAACTATAGTCAAAGTCAGATTTTAGGTCACGTTCTAAAATCTTCAAGAAGAAATAGAAAAAATGCATTTAGTTAAAGTTGCAATTTTTCTTTCTAAAATTTTAAGTTTATGAGTGCAAATCTTTCACTTGAATTATATAAAACCAATAAATTATTGAAAGCCAAGAATCTACTATGTACAAGTACCCATGTAGAGCTTTTACTGTATGAGTTCCGTACATGCGAAACTCATAAATTGAATCTCACACAAATGATTATACTTTGGGATTTTTTCTTAGGGTATAGCTATATTTTATAATTACATTTCATAGTTATAGTAAGGTGTATTCAAAATTTGGCTCGTTGTATTTAAGTTAGATTTCAGTGTATTCAAATCATATGTATTCAACTCAGTTGTATTAATTTGTAGTTACTTTTATACGTATTCAATTTATTATATTTAAAAGTTATATTCAAATTCACTTTATTTATTTTTATACAAAAAAGTCTCCTTCAAAATACAAGCAAAAACTGAATACAAGAAATAAAATACACCCAAACACTGAATTTTACTCTAAAAATTTATGAATACACTCATAAACTGAATACAAGAAATAAAATACACTCTAATCTGAGATACAAGAAAATAAAATACACTCCAATTTGAAATAAAATACACTCCGATCGAAAAATAAAATTTTCTAATACGACGAGAGGGATCTCCGGCGAAGCTCAGATCTGGACATGGAGAGAGAGAGGTGATCGGCACCTGCCAAATCTGGAGGAAGGCGAGGCGATGACGGCGATGACCGGTCTGACGGGAGGGATCTTCGGCGAAGCTCGAATCTGGAGAGAGGCGAAGCGATCTCCGGCGAAGCTCAGATATGACGGTGATCGTTGCTGCTCTAGTGATGATGATAGTGGGGCGGCGACGAAGAGAGAGGGGTGAGGGAGAAGAGAAGAGAAATAAATGCAAGCCATAAATCTAATGTATCTTAGTATAGCTATGGATAGTAATTAACATATAATTTTTAGCTATAAAATATAATTAAAATAAATTATAATTATAATTATTAAATATAATTAATTATTAATAGTAAGTCCTGCCAGGTAATTTTTTCAATTATAAAAATACTGTACTGGTTAATGCAGCACAATCAAACATACTTATTAAATTTCTGTTCTTTGTTGTCGGTGTAGTTCATTGGAATTAGTATACTCCCTCTAGTTTATTTTACTAGTCATATTTTTTTTTTCATGATCCTTAAAAAATATTATAACTTAAGAAAATTATTTGATTAAATTATTTTTATTTATTATTTGATTTTAATTTAATACTATTTTTACCATTTTAATCTCTCTTCATAGTTATTTAATAAGGGTAAACGTGAAAATTAAACGTGAAAACTTCCTCCGTCTCAATTATTTGTTTTTTTGTTTTACATGCCCTTAGACAATAAATATTAATTAGAAATAATTTATCTTTAATTATATCTAAATTATAATCTCTATCCATTAAATATTTATTTTATTTATGTGTCATTTTTGTTAAATGATAGAATTTTATTAAGTGTAAAAAATAAAAAATTAATTATATTTTAAATTTCTAAAATAATAATTAATTTAATAATTTGAGTTACAGAAATTATTTTAGACTATCTATTTTTAGTAATAAATAACAACAAATAAAGTGGACAGTAGGGGTAATATAGTGCTAGCGTTACATTTTGTCACCGAAACAGTGATAATTATATTGACTAAAACGTAAATGCGTTGACCTGTGACGCGTGCCATGCACTTTTTTCCCGGGGATTTTTGTTTTTGCTTCTCATTCCCTTCATACGAGGACAAGGATAATCATTTTTTTTATTTTTTTGGTGCATCCGACGATAGCATTTAATTAAATTAAAAAATAAACTATTACAAACTTCTGTGGGACTGCATCCCACATTTGTTCCGGGGTTACTCCGTTAGCGTTCAACAAGTTGTCAATATCTTGATCTTGAATTGAAACTTCAAATATGGATCTTGTATTTGGAAATACAAGAACATGAACTGCTATATTTATGGCTTGTAGATCCGCTGAGAATTCGAATGGTTAGAGTCCTTTGAGATTTAAGTTCACATCTGAAACACTTAGCAACTAATTAAATAATCACAACAACAAGGCTGAATCGAGAGATTACTCTATGTCTTTAAGTTTATGATGTAAAACGTAGTTAAAACAAAAGAAGTGAGAAAATGAAAAACTGATGAATTTGGTGCGATCACCGGTCTCCATAGAACACGGTCATCGCACATTAGACCATACTAAGAACAGAGAACAGACGTCCGCTTGGGCAGCTCAATTGGTTTCAAGGGGGATATTTGGAATAAGAGACCAAGGATCGAATCCCGTCAGCGGCAGTGTGGGGGTTTCTTCTTGAAATAAAGGAGGGCCCCTTGTGCGCAGCGTGGTAATGGTCTAACCTTTGAAATCAATTGAGTCACCATGATTTACCTCCTTCACAGATCTGTCGGACCGGGGTGTGGGGGCTCCTGGGGTGGGAGATTCCACCTTTTGGAATAAGAACAGAGAACAGACAAACACCGTCATGGGACCACTTTTATTAAAATATCACTTAAATTGAACGGCCATGATTTAATCAGACCTTCAATTCAAAATGAAGATGTGCGTGTCTTTCCGCAGATAGCTAGCTGTCTTCAACTATCAAAGTAGGATTCGTGGATGACAGGCGCTCGTTTTCCATGTACTGTTGTTAGCCGTATTTGGCTCAGGTGATTTATTTTTATTTTCACATAAGATTTAAATAAAGTACGAATGTTACTTTTATCATTTATGTATGTCTTGTTTTAAAATTTAAATAGAACTAGAGGTGGTCAGTGGGCTGGGCTCGGGTCTGGCGGGCCGGGTTGTGTCCGGTTGGGTCGGGATGGGCGAAGGGGTGGGTGGGTCAGGTCTGGCGGGGGCGGGTTGGGTCGGGTTCCGTCAGGTTTTTTTTTTTAAATAACATATGTATAAAAAAAATTAAATAAACAAGACAAGATAGTGTAATAAAAATATCCTAAGGCTATTTTTGTGCCTCTTATATTATTTAATAGACATTATTTTTTTGTAATACAAATACAATTGTCTAAAATCTAAATTGCAACTTTGTGGTTTTGTCCAAAAGTTGCAAATTACATAATAAAATTGCAATTAAAAAAATTACATTCTCAAAAAAACATGCTCTAATTGCTTGATAATTTCCTGTGGTTCTTCGGTTGGAATTGGTATTTGTTGGTCAAATTGATCCACGTCGCTTCCACCACCTTCGGATAAGATTTCGTTGTAGTTTTTGTCTTCTTCGTTGATCTCCGGTTGACCGCACCTTCTCCGCTCCGCTCGTATCCAATCTCTGAATAATACTGCAATTTCCAAGCTGTCTCCGGCTAATGAGTGTGTGATCTCCTATTTGATATCTGCCGGCAGAAAAAGCGCTTTCAGACGCAGTTGATGACGCTTGAATGTTCAAAACATCTCGGGCCATCAATGAAAGTGTCGGAAAGGTCTTCTCATTCCCCCTCCAGTATTTCAGCAAGTCTTTATTGATAACTTCTTAGTACGGTACAGAACCCTGCAAAACAAAAATATCTAACTCGCTAATTTGGTTAGTAGTAGAGGTACGACCGCACATTCTATTTCTGAGGCTTTCAATACTAGCCGCAGAAACAACATGTCTTTTGTGAGGTTGTGTTGAAGATGGAGAAGATGGTATGGAAGCCGGTAAGTTACTAGCATTTTCTTGTTCATAAAACCTATATATTTTTTTGCATTGGTCTTCTACGCTAGACAACACTTCTTCTTTAGTTTGTTCAATAGGTGGTGGTGATTTAGATTTTTGGGACTTGGAGGTGGTAGTACTTCTATACAATCGTAAATAGTTTCAATTAGTGATTTAGTACCGTCTATTTTAATAGTCGGATTTAATACATAACCAATAATATAAATAGTGGGAATAGGAATAAAATATTTTTTTATTTTGATAAACATTTTTTTAATAGCTGCAATATAAGCTGATTTTTCCATATATTCACTAAGTAATAAAAATATTAGAGTTATATAAAACAACATAGTTGAAATAGTAGGATAATATATACCGAAAAATTCTTTTGTTGCTTGAAAAAAATTCTCTAAAAATACAATAAGTTCGAAAATTTTTACCCAATCACTATCTACAATCATATCAACTGGATTTTGATTATGAGAGTTAAAAAATTAAGTTAGAGGTTTTCTATAGTCATAAGCAACAAGTAGTTGCTCGTATAAAGAATTCTACCTAGTGGATACTTCTTGTGGAATTTTTCTATAAGATAGTCCACAATCGTGACAAGTTTTTTTATATTCTTTTCTTCGTTGTACTTTATTACTTTTAAAAATAAAGTTTATAGCAAATTGTATTTTACTAAGAATGTCTTCAAAAAGTGGTAGACAATCCTTTACAATTAAGTTATATGTATGGCACGCGCATTTTATATGAAAATGATCTGAAAAATATGGAGTTAAACTATTTTTTAAAATTGTAATTGCGTAATTGTTAGAAGAAGCGTTATCTAATGTAATAGTCATAATTTTATCGGTTATTCCGTAATAATGGCACATTCGATAAATATTATTTGTAATAAAAGTACCAATGTGCCTATCATCTATATATCTATATGCTAAGATACGTTTTTGCATAGACCATTTATAATCTATCCAATGACAAGTTACCGTTAAATAATCATGGCCGTTAGTACTACGACCTATATCAGGCGTGATAGATACTTTGCCATTAAAATGATATAATGAATAACGTAAATATTGTTGATATTCATGTGCGAATTTAAATACATCTCTCTTAACAGTTGATCTAGAAAAACCGTTAAAAGCAGGATTATATATATCTCTAATGTAATGAATAAAACCGGGAGATGAAGGAAATGAAAAGGGCAAACCCTACACATCAACTAATTTTGATATTGCTTCCCTATCTATATGTTTATTGTATTTAGGGCCTACAATTCCCCCCGTCATATGGTTAATTTGACCCTGTATGGAGCGGGCGTTTGGGCACCCGGTTTTGAAGCCTGGTATTGGGCATACCTAGCTGGATGAGCACTTACTACGTGTCTAATTAAACCCCCCCGTCCCACCGTGACCTTTTCCAGTTTTAAATTTTAAAACATTTTTACAAATTTTACATATAGCTACTTGATTTTCTACGTCCCTATCAAAAAATGTCCATGCATCTGATTTTAATGGTCGTTTTGCTGGACCTCGGCTCATACTAGGGGGAATAGGAGGTATTTCAGTTGAAGGTGCACTAGTGGGTGTGTTGTCATCAACATTAGTGGGTGTATCATCTAGATCATCGTCTAAATTAAAGTCGTCTTGAGTTCTAGAAACTAGCTCCTCGTCTAAATCTAATGATATTGTAGGAAAATATTGAGTATCAACAAAATCATCTTGTGTAGGAATAAGATGACTAGAATAAGTACCATTGCCCTGGTTGCCCCTACTAGAAGAAGCACTCTTACCCTTAAACATACCTCTTAATCCTTCCATTTGAATTATGATAATAAATAATTAAAGATAATAAAATTAAGTGCGCTAAATAAAATAAACAGACAATAATAATTTAATGAAGGAACGAATGTACCAAACGCCGACGTAACGTCGACGTGTAATCGAGAGGTTGAAAATTGAAACTTTGCTCGATGGAAGATCCTCAAGCTAGTTGCCAACTTCACTCCCAATTCCCAAATGAATAAATAAAATTGAATATTTAGTAAACAATGTAGACTTGTAGAGAGATTGTAGGAAGATTTGTGAGAAAGATGAAGAGAAAATGAGTTATTTATAGTTGAAAAATTGGGTTAAAGTGTAAATATAATAACTTATTGGTTAAAAATAAATATTAAGAGGTAGGGGGTTGGGGGAGGGGGGAGGCCAAAAATGGCCGTTGCCCAACGACGAAAATCTAAAATGGTCGTTGGTGCAACGATTATATTTGCAAAGGGGGGCTATCGGGCGGGATCGGGACGGGCTCGGGACGAGCTCGGGGCGGGCTCGGGTCTGGCGGGACGAAACATTGTCCCGTCCCGAGTTCGAGTCTCGCTACCATTTTTTTACTCGGGCTCGGGGCGGGCTCGGGTTGGGATCGGGCCGTCCCGGCCCACTGGCCAGCCTTAAATAGAACTATGGGCTGACCCAGAACTAGATATATGGGTTCACGAGAGGTCATTAGTTATTATTCATAAAATGAATGTGTATCAAAAAATTTATTAATTATTTATAAATATTTAATTATGAACATAATTATTATTACATATTAACTTAAGGTTGTCTTAGAAATTCATAAACTTTAATTTTGAATTTGCCTCGGAATAGAATTAAGCTTTTTGCTGCTTACAAGTGTGTATGAGAGAAGTGATAAATTACTCCTTGTTATGTTGATGGTAACTTTTCAATTCAATTTCACACTATTACATGTCTTGTAATTTAATTACACTAAGGAGATAATTTAAATTGATTACTTGTACGTAATGGTCAATATTCTTTATAAGGTACAACCAAACCTTTTTATAATGACAATGTTAGAATTTCATGGTCGCTATAGTGATGTGATGTTATATATGTATACTGACATTTGATGTTTATATCTCATTTAATTGTTATAAACGAAAGTACTTAAATAATTATTTTTCTATACTTTTTATGCTATAATTAAAAATAATATACTTGTTAATTTTAAAATTTCAATTAATTTTCATATCTCATTAATTAAAAATTAAAAAAATTAATAAATTATAAATAAACCAATGACTAGTTGTACCATACCAATAAGGAATTGAAATCTAAGGAACATATGCATTTAAAATTAAGTGAGAATTTAATTATAATTTCAAGTTTGACGTATGAATTGTACAATTGTTTTTGTTTCGTAAATTCCAGTCTCTTAGCGATAATATAACGTTTGAATTGACGAAGAATTTTGTCCAAACCTTCAGCAAAAGGGAATTCAATAGCTTTTTCTTGAAGGTTGTCTAAGAGTTTAACAGTTGACTCTTCTATCCCTCCCCAAGTAGCAATAAGTTGAGGCTATTCATCAACACTTTCGTTGACACCTTTTGTATCTATTGTATCTTGTTCTTCCACTCCAATCACTTGTGCAATAATCTCTTCATCAACGTAAGTTTCAAGGATTGAAAGAGCTGCGTCAAACTTTGTATAAGTGTTACTATCTGTTTCTTGATTTGTGAAACTATGTATAGGTGGTAGCATTTATTGGTTGATTGGTGTTATGAGATGGGATTTGGGCTATAAGTGATGACACACTACCAACATTCTCAACAAGTTCTAAATTTTCATTATTAATATTGGGGTTTTCATCTGTAGTAGAATTCCAGTATTTCTCATAGTAATCTGATTTAGTTTTGCAAAATTTTAAATTAAAAATAGACTGATTACATCTACCAAAATCAAGCGGTAGATAGAAAATATATGATTTAAAAAAAATTTAAATCTAAATTAGATCACTATGCGAAATATATTTTTCCTTTTAGATATTTATACTTGAAATTTACTATGTGCATGACATTAATGATGATTATCATAAATATATTGTTATTTTTTATACATAATATACTTCTTACAAATATTATTAAATAATATTTGAATATGACCGTTATAGAGAGATAATTTTATAAAGAGTGTACCGCCATAATGAATGACATTGTTGTTATAGGTAGAATGATGTTATAGAGAAGTAAAATATAACATGAAAATTTGATTTTGAAGAAAATTAAGTCGTTATATTGAAATGATGTTATAACACATGACAATTATAAAGAAATTTCACTCTATAATTTGAATAACCTCCCTGAAATACTAATAGGTGCTAGATTATGCAAGTCAACATACATTGCATAATTGTAGAATTTAATTTAATGCTATCCGTATAAATAAGGAAAAATATTGATTAATTAGTCATTCATGTGTAGTAACTTATCTAACATTCACCTTTTTAGGAACTGTATTAAGTGCTTATTTTTAATTTCTACTGATTTAATCAATCTTATTTTAATTTAAATCAACACTCTCATTTATTTTGGTTAAGTAGCTGATCCGGACATGTGTTAGGATTTGAGTCTCAAATCCGATCTAATTAGAAAATAGTAAATAAGCGAATAACAAATAACACACACAAATTTATAATGGTTCACTCTCAATGCGAGAGGTGCGTCCACTTTGACGCTGCAGATTTCACTATTATCAAAGTAGGGAGTTTGCGCTTTTAGAATTCTCTCTTTTTTTCGTCACACACACGAAAAAAATGACGCCCTAGAATATATATAGTGAAAATTAAGACGAACATAATATAAGCATAAAATTTTCGTCAGCGATAAATTAAGCTACACAATTCAACTCAACAACATGATATTGTTGGAAAGTGTCACCCAAAATTTTCCCCATCACCTCTGCTATCAAATTGCATTGCCACTTTGCCAGTCATTCTAGTATTTGCCATACTTTCGTTAAGATTCTATGCGTGTGCCTCTTTCGGTACATTTGGTATCGAATAAACTTTGCATACTTGTTATTTAAATTAATTGCCACTAAGTGAATTATTTAAATGCATGCTGTAATGGTAAGTTTGAAACTTTGATAATAATACTTTCTCTGTAACAGTCACTTTAGCTTTAAAAAGTTGTCAAAATAATTACTACTTCCTGTGTCTTAATGTATATGATACCATTATTTTTAGTTGGTGTAAAAAAGAATGATATATTTTTTATTTGATAATAATTTAATTTTATACTTTACTTTTTACGGTTAACGATATGATCTATTATAACCATATAAATATCTTTGATATGTTTTAGATCACAAAATTCAAAAGTCTTTTTAATTTTTTAAATTTTGTGTCCAGTCAAATATATATCATATAAATTAAAATAAAGAAAGTATCATTTTAGATATTTAAGATTAAAATTAATAATTAGTCCATTTCAATGAGATATAGGAAGTAATTTATAATTACTACTATTATTTTTCTTAAGCTACGGTCAAAGGAGAACTATTGACAATTATTTCAATGAGATGTAGGAATTTTCTTAAAGCGACGGTCAAAATAGAACTTAGAGGACAATCTCCGTATATGTACTGAAAAAAAGAAAAACTTTAAATTGCGGCGAGAACACAGTTAAAGTTCCATATCTTGGTCGAATTCATTTCCCATAACATTTACATACATATTTGATTCTTGAATATAACGCCTCCTCCCTCTTACGCCATCATATCCCCACAAAATTCATTTTTAAACCAAGATTCACAAAATCTATGTCCGAGAGACAAAACTTGTTACATTTGTTCGTGTTTTCCGAGTTATTATTTTCATAAAGCTAAAAATTAGCACCAACTAAAACACAAAACGTTTACATTTACAAATACTCTATCAATAGTTCCATTCCTTATTCTTTCTTGCTCTCTCTCTTCCCAAGATTTGTGTGGTGAAAGCGGAGAGAGAGAGAAAGCTATGGCGAAACTATTCATTTGTTTTTTGGGTGTGATTTTTGTGGTTAGCAAAATAGCAGTAGATTGTTATGAATTTGAAGATTTTTTTTACAATAAAACGGAAGGAGCATTCTTGGAAAGTGTGTATGGAGCTTCAGCAGCTGGTGCTCCAACTCCCCTTATGGTTGGTCTTACAATCATCCATGGTGCTGCTGCTAGAGGAGCTGGTTAGCTACATTCTCTCCCTACTTCATGTTGCTTTTTTTTTTTCTCAAAAAGAAAGTGTTTGGTGTATTTGATTTGGATATATTTTAATTGATTTTCTATTTCAGTTTATTGGACTATAGGATTGCATCTTAGTTTACATTTGATGATTTTGCAACAATCCAGTAGAGATCTTGCATTAGATTTTCTTACAGTGATTCTTGCTTCTAGTTTATCTATTAGTACTAGGCTTCTGCAATTTTCAATCTCCGTCAGTTGTTCTTTATTTTTTACCTTTTCTTTTCTTTTCTACGTCACAAAATGTGGAGTATTGTACCTTACTTGTTCTATAGTTTCTGAATATTTAAATAAATAAAAAATTGATCTAGTCTGATTTAACCTACAAAATTAGTCAAATTGACTCTTATCAACGTCTTCTAACAAGTTGCTTACCAAATTAGTAAAAACTGATACTTGTCAACAACTTTTATTCTGCTATTATCTATGTGAAAATGTTAAGGCCAAGTGGCTGATGAAGAGATTTAATGAACTTTTCTCTGTGGTTAATTAGATTAGGTAAGCTATAATTATTAATGGGCCTAAATAAGGTTTTGCAATAATTGTGAATGTGCTGTTTTTGACTTTCTTCTTTTTACCTTGTTCTACAGTGTGTCTGGATGGAACACTACCAGGTTACCACATCCATCGAGGTTATGGGTCTGGGGCATACAGTTGGCTCGTTCAATTGGAGGTATGCTATTTTCTGCTTCGTAATTAACTTACAAACACTCATCTTTTAATATTATTTTAATTGTCTCAGCAGTCAACCTTTTTGAATTACATGTCTATGTTGTCCTTTGTGGAGTCTTTATTAATTTACCACTTTTAAGTTGTTGAATTTCAGTTTCTTGTGATGGTTGTTGTTTTCTTTTCCCAATTCTTTGTTCACTAGGGTGCATTTGTTGTTGAAATAGATGTTGGAGACAAGTTGTATTTGATGTTGACTTTTGGTGCTTATTGCCAGCCTTTTAACATGATTATAGAATTTGACTTTTTTCAACTCTGTTATGCTTTTGTAATGTGTGGGGAATGGAGTTGTGAGGCGTGAAGCTTTTGAAGAAAAAGTTCCCGGTTTTGCTATTGCGGTTATTATTGCTTTAGATCCTAAGCTCGGTGTCTTCTTGTGGCAGGGTGGAGGATGGTGTAACAGTGTTAGAAGTTGTGTTTATCGCAAGAAAACAAGGCGAGGATCATCGAATTACATGGAAAAACAGATTCCGTTTACTGGGATTTTGAGTAACAAAGCCGAAGAAAATCCAGGTTCTTTTAGTTGATGATATGACATCATCTCTTCTATGAGTTGAGCATATTGCGTAGATTTCCTTACTGTTTTCTTTTTCTGTTTGCAGATTTTTATAATTGGAATAGAGTAAAAGTTCGCTACTGTGATGGTGCCTCATTTACTGGGGATAGTGAAGATAAGGTTGTTAGATCATTTGCCCATTTCTCCTTTTAGTTTTCACTAATCATGCAAGTGAGCTGTTTGTCTGAAAAAGTAAATGAGTGGAAACTAAAATAAAAGCTGGAATATGTTACTTTTTCAATTTGCAACCACCATGATGGCTCCAGACTGTTACGCACTTTTTGACATTGGCTTTATTTTATCTTTTTGCTTCTTCACATTCTTCATGTTCCTGTAATCTTATTCCTGCACTTTTTGATTTAGAGAGGCAGTGGGGGAAAGTGACACTTACAAAAGTAATATTCTTCTTTTTCCGGAGGTTAGGAAAGGAAGATAGTAGCCCTTTTTCTTTTTAGCTCAATGTTAGTATGAGTCCAATGGCGGAGCTAGGAATTCAAATAAGGGGAATCATAAAAAATAATCTTATGCCGAGGGATTCAACAACTTATATATATGCCAAAAAAACTAAAAAAATTATTTTTGCCTTTTGTCAAGAGGTGCTACCTGCTTCTAATTGTTGATAGACCTAAGCATTGTAATGCTTCAATTAACAGTGTAAGCATTCTGGACCATTTACAGATCCTAGTTGAAGGATTAATATAAGCTTAATCTAAACTGTTCAAATTTGATAACAGCCTCGTTGTCTCTCCTGCTATCATCTGACTAATGCTATGCTTAAAAAAAATGACTACAGAGTAGAGACTAAAGAATTACTATATCTCTGCTTGATCCTGGTCTTCTGCAGCGAGGTGCCCCCTATATGAGATATCACAATTTGTAAATTGTTGTTTTACCTTATAACATGATGATTCCAGTACAACTCCGCTAAGAAGGCTAACCATCAGAAGTTGTTGCCTTCATATATTACAAATTTAAAGCCGAGAAAGAATGAGAGACATTTTCATGTGAAGTTATTAGGAGATGTGACTGCATGTAATGCATATGGTTTCACAGAAGCGATTGTTGATTATCTGTTTGTCTGCAGTAGTTGTGTTTGACTTAGTGACATTTATCCCCAGGCTGCAGGGTTGCAATTTAGAGGCAAGCGCATATATCAAGCTGCAATGGATGAGTTAATGGCAAAAGGAATGCGATACGCCAAGCAGGTCGAATCACAATCTGCACCTCTCATCTCATTAGCTTTCGTCGTGCTTGTTGTGATATCAGAATTTGTTTTGTAGGCTCTTCTCTCTGGATGTTCTGCTGGTGGTCTAGCTTCAATAATGCATTGTGATGACTTCAGCAATTTGCTCCCACATACTAAAGTGAAGTGCCTGAGTGATGCTGGATTATTTATGGACGCGTAATTTCTTATTTTATACCCTTCAAGTACTTCTTGAACTAAAGATTCTGCCAGCGCTTCGACTCTTTTGCTAATTAATGAATTGATATAATGGCCTTTTTAACAGAATTGATGTATCTGGAGGGCGCTCCATCAGAAATTTCTTTGGAGGTGTGGTTAAGTTGCAGGTAATGAGCCAATTCATGTTCTATATTTGGTCAATTTCTTCAGGTTACCAACTTTTCTGGTTTTAATTGTGGAATGCAGTAAACATCTGAAGAATTTGTTCGCTATAGTAGAAGGATAAAATGTTATCAAATTTCTAACAAGATTATGGAGATGCTTCATTTCTCATCCCAACTGATCAACCTTGGAGAAATTGGAAATGTCATTCTTGAAAAGCAATTTCAGCAAGATAGCTACTAACTGTTCCACGACAATAGTGTTCCTTTACCGCCTAAATGGATCATTAAATGAAAGATATCTGTTAAAAGAGAACGCTTATGCATTGCTGTATATCTTTTCTTAAAGCCTTGCTCAGCCGAAAGTTGCATATTTTGTAACAGGGTCTTCAGAAGACGCTACCAAGAACTTGCACCAACCACCTTGATGCAACCTCAGTAAGTCCCTTCCAATAATTTTTCTCTCAACATCTGGAAACTTCTTGACTTTCTTAATAAAAGTTGTATCTTTTTCCCTTTCCAGTGTTTCTTTCCTCAGAATTTGATTGGCAACATCAGGACCCCTCTTTTTCTACTGAATGCTGCCTATGATTCCTGGCAGGTAAGTAATTAACTCTCATCTATTTTCACAGTTCTTCTATCTGGAAATGATTTTTAAGGTTTTTTAGTTCCAGTTTCATACACTACAGTTGTCGTCACTGTTTTTATAGTGATGGAAATTCTTTCTTTTGCACTCATACAGCTTCAGGAAAGCTTAGCTCCTCATACAGCTGATCCTCACGGCTTATGGCACGACTGTACACTCAATAATGAAAGATGTTCCCCTTCTCAGATTCATTTTTTGCAAGGTATCCGCTACTCAATCTGTTAACCATTTTTCCAATACTTTGAGATCAGGAGACCAGGAACTCACGTATTGCTAAATACATATCGAGCAGGTTTTAGGATTCATATGCTTAATTCAATTAAAAGATTCGCTGCTTCAAGGCAAAATGGTTTGTTTATAAACTCATGCTTTGCCCACTGCCAATCTGAGAGGCAAGATACATGGTTTTCCGATAATTCTCCCATGATTAATAACAAGGTATGCCTAAGTGCTTCCTTCCTCTTTTTTTTTTCCGGGTTATGCTAATCATTGGTAATAAATTGAACATTGGAAACGATTGCAGCCAATTGCACTTGCAGTTGGAGATTGGTACTTTGATCGAAGTGGTGTCAACGCGATCGACTGTGCATATCCATGTGACAGAACATGTCACAACTTGGTCTTTAAGTGAGCCATACAATCAAATTCTTTTCCTGCTCCAACTTAGCAGAAATATGTTATCATCTTGATAGTCATATACCCCTTGCAATTAACTTAGAGGTTTATCAGTGTAACAAAGTTCACTGTAGACAGTAAAGTAAGTTATTTATTTCTCTCCTTATGTATCCACCCCAAATTTATTGGGTTGTAAAACAAAACTCAATGAAGAGCTAGTTTTATCTCTCCATTTACTTGGGCCAACAATGTGGTTTGTTTCATATTTCAGTAGCACCTATTTTATATTTTTGTAGTTTTTAGTTCATACCTAACACTTGTTTTCCAAACCCCGAAGAGGGGATTGGTTATCTAAATTAAATAATTGATTAAATTGGCAATAAAGCTTGAAAATGTGAAAAAATCCTCAGATTTCATTAAGTATAAAAAAAGTCCATGTGAAAATCAGAATAATAAAATTACACTTGTAAATGAAAACCAGGTGATTTTTGTATACCTGCTACTGAAAGTTTGGAATACACATGAGTATTCGCCGTTAATTAATCCCTAAGCTTTGACCTTATAAAGCATTTTAATTTGTGTATTATTAATGCGAAAATTCATAATAAATATTGAGAAATTAATTTAAAATTTTAATACATATAGGAAACCTTGTTTTACAATTACTTATCGGGGTGCAACGAGCAGAACCAAGGTAAGAGGGAAGCCTTTGACTTTATCACCAATGAATGTAATGGGATGAATGAGATCTTTTAAATATTAACTAGATGTCTCAAATTTGAATCCTAAAAATAAAAAAAAATCTCAAAATTAAGAAAGACTTTTCCATTAATATATACTTATACACATTTGAATCTAGAATTAGTCAGACCAATAAATTTATAATACTAGATGATTAAACAAGGAGAGGAAGGTTATTCATATTTTTCCTTGTCTATATCTGCTTATAATTTCGGTATGACGGGAATTTGGGAAATAATATGCTTTCTTAGCTGGAAATTTTGACTCCGATCCCTTATGAGTTGTTGCAATTGATCGCCGAGACAAGCAAATTTCTATGGAACTAAATTGTTTTTTCCTTGTTTGATAATAATGCTAGTCGTTCGTTATTATCACTTCGCTAATCATGCACCTCAACTTATGTTTTATTTATTTGTGGCCCCTAATGAAGTCGAATCTCATTTATCAAAGTCTTCTCAGACACAGAAGACCTCCATTAGAATCTCTGTAAGATAACTATAACGTATAGAGAAAATTTTCTGTGCATTTTATTCATTGATTAATTAGTAAAAGATTGGGTTTCTCATAAATATAAATTAGCTGTGTTGGAGAGGTTCAAAAATCTCTTGGTCAAAGAAATTACCGTTGATTAAGCAAATTAAATTAAGGGCTTGTGCTTCGTCTAGGCGTCAGGATGAAAAAGTCCAAACCAAAATCGTCATATTATATTAATAATCTTGATTATGTAAATATTATTATTGATGGCTATTCGGCCATTAGACAGACCAATAAGCTTAATATGATAAAGCAGTCTGAATTTGTATTCTAATCTAGATTAAAAAAGATAATCACGTTGAGCTAAAGTTAGATGCTCCATGTCAATTTAGCGCAACGGATTGATTTGGAAGAACTTAAACTTTTGAAAGGATTTGATATAAAATTATTAGGCACCATTGCTTAAGCTTAAATTTGAGTTGATTATTATACACAATACAATTAATAACTTTTTGAAGCTCTAATGCACATTTCTTAACCAAGTAGACCCAAAATCAAAGTTTTCCACATCAATTAAAGGACAAAATAACAACACTTCTGAAACCTAACAAGCCAAACTCAATTTGCACAAGCTTTTTAAAATTTGTACAAGTTTTTCAAAATAAAGTTAGACCGGCTTGTGTCATCATCATCATTATCATTATTATTATTATTGACGTTGTTCTTTGTATTATCACGAGCACCAAGCTATACTTCCGCACGAACCTTTGATCCATAATTGAATCAGTCACTAATTATTTGAAATGATCGAAATAAATAGAGAAAAAAACACAAACTATCAACAAGAAAAGAGGGGGCAGGTACCTTTCCTCTGTAAGTATAGCTAGACAACAAGATATTAGTAGTAATAGCTTTACAAAGTCCGCTTGGGCAGCTCAATTGGTTTCAAGGGGGATATTTGGAATAAGAGACCAAGGATCGAATCCCGTCAGCGGCAGTGTGGGGGTTTCTTCTTGAAATAAAGGAGGGCCCCTTGTGCGCAGCGTGGTACTGGTCTAACTTTTGAAATCAATTGAGTCACCATGATTTACCTCCTTCACAGACCTGTCGGACCGGGGTGTGGGGGCTCCTGGGGTGGGAGATTCCACCTTTTGGAATAAGTAATAGCTTTACAAAATCCTTCTTAATTGAAGTCCCAATTATGTTACAGCACCGCAGTAATTGAATGAAGCTCATAGTTTAAACCCCAACCTATTTTTCTGGTGAGGTCCCTGAAAAATGGCGTTAAGGACAAACGTCAAAGTCAGCATTTTGTACATTTTCTTAAACAAACCTAATGAGTGCAAATTTTCATTTAATTTTACATGGTTGTGTACAAAAATATTTACACAATCAAGTAACTTAAAGAGTAATTATAAATAACTTTATACTATAAGTAATAATATTAATTGATAATCTGAAACAAATGACAAATTATTAGTTACTCCGATCCATATTAAGTTATATTTATCTCTTTTTAAAAATAATTGGGGGACTAAACGTTATCAGTGACTATTTGTTTTACAACCACAATTTATCAGTACTTTGCTTACCAAGTCCTGAACGCAAGTGTTATACTATGACTGATTTCTTTCCTTTTTGATCATTATTATGACTAAAAGAAGATCTTTCTCAAATCGTAAAAAGAAAAAGGTATCTGAAAGTACTTGTATTTTTACAAACAAGAAAGTTTTTGCTTAAAGATAATCTGTATCTTTTTACTCCTATTAACTAAAGCAAGAACTGGAGGACAAATTCCTCCAGCTGTCTGTTTATTTAATTTCCCCAGCCGACAATTGGTCATTTTCATTTTTCACCAACCTAGGTTGGTCTTTTTCAAGCAAAAGGTGGCTTTTAATTTTTGTTTTACTTTAATGGTGATTTTTTTTATTTTTTTTTACATGTTTGATTAGTCACAATATATTTCAAAAAATATCTGAAAAATTATTTTTCTAAGTAAAAAAAATAAGTTTCATAAATAACATTTTACGCCAATTATCTTCCCCTCATCATCCATCCGTCCCTCACTCTCATTCAGTTTATGGGTTGGGCAAGGAAACAATTTATTTTGTGTCACATAACTTACATAAACTGTGTGATACTTCATTTTATTTTACGAATTATTGGATTCATCATTTGTGAATTCAAAATGCAAGATTTAGATTTCATTAATAAAAAGATATTTCGGACAATTTACATCACTTATATTATATGAGTACAAAATAAAGTTTGTCGTAGGTCGAGTATCCTTTTATCTTAGGCAGCTTCTTAGGGTGATCCCAAGGGTACGTCCTTGTGTCTCTACGAGACCTTTGCTTCGATCCTAGTTAGTACGAACATGGTCATTAATTTTGCTACTCATTGAAGACAACAATGTGTCATTCGGGCTATGACTAGTACTACTGGAAGCTAGTAGGAACACACTGGCCAATATGATTCTTGGCATACTCTCGAAACAATACAAAAGATTAAGAAAATAATAGTGTTGATATGCAACAGTTTTGCAACACGCTGAGACTTTTGTTGATCCTGATTGATTATTATTTGGCCCATTTGATATATAAGTGAATGACTGATTTGTTCATTTATTTCATTCAAATTCATCTCAATTCGTGCATTTGATACTCCTATTGTCAATGAGAAGTATGTTGCTATTCCTTAATATGTTGCCTATTGTTAGTGTGAAGACCAGTTTCAATAATTTATGAATTCTTGCAACATTAAGCTTAGAGTTTCGTAAAAACTTCAACAGGTTGTTTGCATCCTTGCATTAGCTAGCTCGTCGACAAAAAACTCCTTTATTTTTGGATTTTCAATAAGCAAACTCTGTTCCTTCAAATTAAATAAATTTTGTTTTGAGTTCTTACAAATGAAAAAAGGAGTCTAAGAGCCCGTTTGGACGGGCTTATGAATTTTGACTTATAAATCAAAAGTTATAAGTTAAATTCTAGCTTATAATTTTTGACTTATTTTTATCTTTAAAATAAGTATTTTTTAAAATTTTTTTACCCAAACATTTATAAATTATTTTAGCTTAAAAATACTTAAAATAAGTCAATTCAAACGGGCTCTAAGTCTAAAATTTGTTGACCGGTGTGTTTCACTTTTCTTCTCTTTATTGAAGAGAAAAAGTGTCCATTTCACATAGTATGAGAGAAAAAACATATCATTGCCGACAGATGATTTGAGGATTCACAGCTTGTCTAGTCAACCTTTGAAGATTCAAGCTATTAAGTATAGTGTATTACTGTTACATATGTCCATCGCTCTCCTCATGGGTTCTTTTCGATTTTCAACGATGCTAATGGAAATTAGGAATGGGTAAAGAATGTCTGCCCTTGTGACAATCAGTTTGGTTAAATAAAAGGAATTAACTTATTTACGTACAACATTAATGCGGAAGAATGTCTGCACTTGTGATAGTCAGTTTGGTTAAATGGATAAAAAGAATGAATTTAATTTATACGCATACGACATAAATGAATTTAATTATAATATCGGTCATGTAATTTACTAATCTGTTATAATAGGTTGCCTACTTTTATTTCCACGAAACTTACTCTACTTATTAGTATGTATGATTTTTGATATGATATGTTATTGTAAGAACTATTTTATAATGTCTGTAATAAAAGTTAAAACTCAAAAGAACAATGAGAAGGAAAAAAGAGAATGACAGTTGTGAAAGTTTGTGGAATCAATTTTCTACTCTTTTACTTTACACTTTTGTGTCTGTTGTTTCCACTAAAACTGTCAATAACAATCTTTTCATGTTGAACAAGACTTTTTCGTTTAACAAGAAGACTCTGTTACCAGTTAACAAAACAGAGTAATAAAAAAGAATTGTTTCCCTTGTGGATTGAGTTACCTCTTTATAACTTTATACTGCTAAAACAACTTCTGCTCCTCACCTAGCCCAGAAAAGTGGAGAATTTTAGTACCTCAGTTTGTTAGATACCTGAACTCGCACTTTGTTAGTGAGTGTTCGATTCTCCATATTATAATCCTCTCCCCATTTTCCTTTCCCCTGCCCCTATATAATTAGAAAAAAAAAAGAAACACATGACAAGTTCTTTATCTATAAACTACAATAGGTTCATTTTCTTTTTGGTAAACTACGGGTTTATAGTTTTATACTTATATAATAAAAATAACTATAGCCATGTTCCTTTCCTTTAAATTTCAGAATCTCAAAATATTACTAAACACTGAACATTCTTTATCACCTTTATTATCAGTGTTACGGTCCCCAATTATCACCTTCATCATTGTTTTCCAATATTCTTCTTACTAGTCTATTAGCATGTCAACATATGCTTCCTATTCCCTTTTCTTTTTCTTTTAAGTTCTTGGAAAAAAAACAAAGCTTTGACGATATTAACTGCCTCTGGCAATCACATCAGGAGGGAATGCACATTATAAAGTATGAATTCGGCAAAATTTAATAATTTTGATCCAACTTTTGTGAATTCTGTGAATCAATAACATAAATGGGTTGCGAGTTCCGTGACAAGTAAAATCTTGAATCCGCCCTCTACATCACATAGTTCCTATTTAGGCTGATATATTATTATAAGACGTCAATTCCTTTAATTTTTGTTCTGTTCTGTGTAGAAGAAAGAATGTAGGGCCAAGAAAAGAAACTCAATAATTATGCTCACATTGCATTCAAAGCGACCCCCCAATTAATATACTACTCCTTAGACAATACTTTCTACGTATTACTCCTCCGTCCAAAAAAAAAAAAAATTATCTTACTTTTCTTATTAGTTTATCTTAAAAAATTAATATATTTTTATATTTAAAAATAATTTAACTTTATTAGATAATTTATAGCAAAACAAATATCAAAGATTTATTTTAGACCACACATTTTAATTTTTTTCATTTATTTCTTAAATTCTATACCAAGTCAAACTAATACAATCATTTTGAAACGGAGATAGTATTCTTTGTAACCAAAAACAAAAAGAGAGGCCAAAAATATTCAATTAATATGGGGAGTCTACATAATTTTTCGTCTGGTGCACGTGGGAAGGAGACTCTGGTTAAAGGCCCTACCATACATGTTCATGTGGTTCATATATATATATATATGGATGGGCCTCTTTTTTGATTCTTTTAAAATCCTTAAGCTATTCATGATTGAAAATTGTTTTTCCATCTGCAAATTATTGGGTATTTGTTTCTTTTTCCTTTGTTTCTATACATTAAAGATTACTTGTCAGCTCGTTACGTACAGATTTTAGATGACTAGATAGTACATGAATATTATTATGTAAACATGGGAAAAAGGGATAGTTAAAAAGTTGAGGGGGGACCCTTTGTTGAGTAATACATATAATGAGAAGACTTTAATTTATGGAGTTTTATGGTGATAGTGAATGTTGAATATGAAGGACTAATATAGCTTGGTGGCTAGCTATGTCACATGCAAACTAGGCCCATTTGCTATAAGTGAAAATTGGAACTTTTAATGGAAAAATCAAAAGAGTAGAGAGAACCAAAGGTATATAGTTAGTATCTTTTTCCAGCAGATGCTGTCTCTTTAGAAAACTTCACTTAATAAGGAGGTGTTTTCCTCTCTTATACTATTTTCAACTCTACCATATCTCTTATGTAGCAAGAAAGGTAGGATTTTTTTTTCTTTACTATAGTCTTAATTAATATATCGGCTGTTTTTATCAGAGGGGAGGGCCCCTTCAATTTATTTCTTCCCAAAAATAGATAAAGTTAAAGTTTCCATAGAGGATGTATCTTTAGTGTCCATATTCTTGAAATTGCATCTTACTCGTGGATTTCCAAGTCATTAAGCAATTAGATGGATATCCTTCACCTCCCAAAGATTTGAGTTGGAAATTTTCTGGATTCTCTTGTGATTCTCACTAGTGCTTGAATCCCAAGCATATAATAGCAAATTGAAATTATGGTCCAGACACTACTTTAATCCTTTCTTTTTTACTAAATTAATAACTTGTGATGGTTTTCACCCTTTTCCCTTTTTTTCTAGTGGAAAGAATTTTTCTGTTTTCGCGACGTCTGATTGGACAGAAAGTTTAGAAAACATATACTTTTGTTACATGTGAAATGTATTCTTAGAACTTTGTTCTATTACACGTGCCATGAACAGTAATTTAATAAGGATAAATGAGAAATTTTACGTCCTTTTTGAATAAGCGGAGAGAGTACTACTACTTCTGCTTGTAATAAGTTTAACCTCATTCTTCCAAGATTTTTAATATTTTTTTCATGGTATATGAACAAACATACAGACAGCTATAACAAGTGTCTTCATTATAGATTAGTTAAAGAGAGTGGAATTGACTTAAAGACTGTCAAAACTGAAAAGTAAAAACTATCTCTATCTGTAGGAGACAAGCATAGACACCCATAGGCTATTTACAGATAGTCGCTATCTGCAAAGGATTTTTTTTTTTTTAGGTTTGAATAGGAATACATATGTCATGATTACAACGGTGAAAACTAGAAAAGTAATAAAACTTTTCGATTGAATGCTTAATCAACAAACAGAATTACAACCTGTAAATATAAAAATCTAGAAAGCGCAAAAGAAAAACAAACAAAAAAAAAGGGTACATATACTATCATATATCATACACAAAAGGATGGTATCAACAAACTTTCCAGTATTTTATCAGGAACATCAAGTGTTGAGACAAAAGAAGGAAATATGTGTAAGACCTATTTACAGATTAAGAAGAAAAAGAAACTCTATAGCACACACCTGTATAGGGAAGTAACAGTCCATAATAAGTGAGATAATTAGCCTTTGAAAATCGGCTAAGAAAATTCACCGAAGGCGGTGGGAAGCCTCTGGAAATTGTTACTGTATAATTCTGCAGTTTGTAGAGAAGTCTGCGGCGTTTGGTTCTGAAGCCATGTAATAGTAGTACTCAAATTCAACGAATCTTGTGTCTCTGATTTTGTTTCCCCGTATAAATCTTTATGCGGAGAAATTTGATGATGATTCTGGATTGTGTTATTATTAATATTACCAAGCGAAAACGGAGTTTGCATATACTCGGACCATTTGATTTCTTCTCTCTCCGGTTTCCCTGTACCATCTGCTGTTGCTGCTGATCCCCACGCGAAAGCGTGGGCAGCATTGTTATCGAAGAATGAACAATTGCTTTGTAATTCGATACTGTTACTGCTACCGTTACTGTTGTTACTGCCATTGCTGCTGATCGTACACGCTTCCCAATTCTGGAACTTGTTGATATTAAAACTAGTATGATCAGGAGTAAGAGTACTTAAAGAAGGTTTTATAATCGAATTCGACATAGAAGAAAAGCTAGCATTTGCCAAGCTGTTACAATTGAACTGATCAGATACCATGTCAGCAGAGTTTTTGGTATTGAAGAGAATATTGGTGTTGGGATTGGGATTATAATTGTGAAAGGAGAGATAACTAGACAAATCAGGAGACTTGCAATGGGTGGTGAAGAATTCATGAGTTGGTGGAGCAATGGTCTCAATAAGTGGATAATGGTCCATATTATTATTTGGCATTGAAGATGCCTTTATTGGCTTGTCTGTTGAAAATCCACTCTCATGAGCCTCAACAAAATTGAACTCATTATTTGAGCTTTCAGAAACTTTGTCATTGTTCTTATTGTTACTGTTTGCCGACGCTTTCTCTTCGTTCTCAACTTCAGAAAGTGGCTTGTGTGTATTTGGATCAATCCCTCTTTGCCTTAGCTTTTTCTTTATGGACGAGTTCCATAGATTCTTGATTTCGTTATCTGTTCTTCCTGGTAATCTTGCTGCAATTTGAGACCACCTGCGAATAAACAAAAAAAAAAACTAAGGTGAGCCCAGATTAATTATAACGTCAGGGAATAATTTGACTTATTTGTTGTTTTGTTGAAGGATATAATTACTTGTTCCCAAGTACTGCATGAAGTTCAATGATCAAAGTCTCTTCATCCTGTGAGAATGTCCCTCTTTTCAAATCAGGCCTCAAGTAGTTAATCCACCTCAGCCTACAACTTTTTCCACACCTTTGAAGACCTATCACCATTTAATTCAAGCAAATTGAAATTGGCTATAAAAAAATTACAGTTTCAAGAAAACTGAGGAAACTGACTAATTAAGAAAATAGTTTAATAGTGATAGTGCACCTGCTAATTTAGGGACAGAGCTCCAACAGCCGTGACCAAATTTAGTAATGTGCTTTATAAGTTTCTCATCTTCTTCAGGAGACCAGAGGCCTTTCCTTAACTTCTGTTTGTAGCAACAAGAATGCCTCCCCATGTGATATTTGCAATGCTGGAACTAAAAGTCCAAAATAAAAATAGAAGGCAAAAATTGTAATTTTTTTAGTTGATATATTATATGTTTCTCTTCTTTACTTACTGGCTAAGAAGCAAAGAGAGTTTAGAGAGAAAGAGAAAATGATGTAATGATGATAAATAGGAAGGAGAGTGGAAGCTGTGCAAAATGAAAGGGTAAGAGCTTATAGTTGTAGGAATCAAATGAATTGGAGGGCGGAGGAGCCTTATAAAGAAGGTCGTATTAAACCGATCTCAATTTATGTGACGTATTTTTATTTTTTATTAATTTGAAAAAGATATATTTTTATCATAAAAATTAATTAATTAATTTAAAATTTTCAATTTAATTTTTAATGATATAATTTATATTCACACAAATATTTATATCTTATTTTAGAGTATAAGTTTCACACAAATAAATTTAATATTTATTAGAATTCACTCCCAACCAAATGCATCATATGAATTAAAAGGGACAGTGTATGATTTTAATTTCTTTTCCTTATTTATTCTTTTAAAAAAACTATTTTACCCTTTTGCTACATTTGAATTTTGCAATGGAGCTCCAATATACTGACTTGCATTTGTCTTATCAAAAGGGTTTTGAGAAATTAATGAGTTTGACAGCACTTGTGGGTCAGCAAGACAGATATTTATTTCATGGCCACAATATTATTTCCGCAATAATACGGTTCGTAAAGTCTTTGTAGAAATTAAATAAAATTTGAGACAGGTTGTAATTTGGATGACTTTGTTTAAGATGATGAGACCTTGAGTTTGATATTGTGTGTTCAAATAAACTACTGATTTTGAGTTAGTTTTATTACAAAGATTCCAAAACATAAAAAAGGTTAACATATTTGAATAAGTTTAAAGGGATTTGCAGACTAAAAATCTCAATGATTGGTTAAAGCTAGCAATTAGGGTAAACTAAATTAATTAATGGTATGAAAAAACCTTCTGTCATCATACATTGATCCCTTGTCTTTCATTATTGACATAATATAAAATTCCCTAATCTCTAATCACATTTTATATGGATCTTGGCCAAGGTGGAATTCAAATAATTAACTTGTCTATTTCTTCTTTTGCAGCATCGGTCCGTGAATCATTTTTTGTGAACTGATTATAATCTCTTTCTATATAGCGTCATTAATGTTTAATGAATAATTTAAAAAGATGAAAATTATAAAATAAAAAATCTAGGAACATGGATGGTATCTTCCATCTTCTCTTGAAAATCATCTTATTCCACCAACTCCCCTATCTTTTTTTTTTTTGTAGACAGAATCAATTGAGATAAAGAAAACAAAGAAGACTCTGAAACTTCCCATGATTGATTGTGATTTGTATTCTAAAGATTGTTTATTGAGGATTATTTTTTCTCATTTATGAGAAAAAAATAATTTTTTTAGTCCTCTAATCATTTGTGTGACTAAATCAAAATTATTTGAATGAGTAAACGGTGTGTTTTTCATCTAAACATAGCCGACAATGACAATGGTATAGCTGTCCTATTCTGAATTGAGAATTGTTATAATTATGGACATAATCCATAATTATCTCTATCATATCAAATCATCCAATATGTAATTAAATCAAATTACATGTAATTTGTATGGTAAGATAATTAACATATTCTTAGGATAGTCTTCCTAAATAGTAGTCATAAATTGATCTTATATGGTTGTATATATATATTGTATTATTGGTATGAAATAGAGGTATGAAATTAATTTTCTTCATGGTATCAAGTGCCACAATTTTTTTACCCTAACCCCATCGCCGGCCTCATCACTAGCTGAAAACCACCACTTTTTCGGACCAAACCCTAACTAGGATTTTTTACAAACCCTAACCCTAGCCGAAATACTACCCCCTCCCTTACCTTTTCGGTTTCTCCCAAACAAACCCTAATTAGGCTTCTTCATCTCCCTTCCTCTAATCACTTTCTCCTCCCATTTTTTTTTGTATTTTCTTGGATAATAATGGCCGACAAACAAAAAATTCATCTTGCTCTTACCGTAAACAACGTCAAGAACTTTATTCGAATTACTTTTGAGATGCAAAAAAGGGCAATACTCTTCTTGGGCGGAGTTATTCAAAATCCATTACCGAGCATACGAAGTAATAGACCATATTATATCTCCTAAGTCTTCATCAGAGACCACCATTGTTGACAAAAAATTATGGTCTCACTTAGATGCTATAGTCCTTCAATGGATTTACGACACCATCTCAAATGATCGTTTGCACACCATTTTGAAACCGGATTCTACGGCTCAACAAGCTTGAAATCGTTTACAAAATATTTTTCAAGATAATAAAATTTCTCGGGCGGTATATCTTGAAAACCAATTCACCAATGTAAAATTGGATAATTTTTCAAACGTCTCCGCATATTGTCAAGAGTTGAAAATGCTTGTTGATCAACTCTCAAATGTTGTGCGCCGGTGACTAATCAAAGGTTAGTTCTCCAATTGATTGAACAATTTGATGGTGTTGCAACGCTCATTCAACAAAGCAATCCCTTACCACCATTCTATGAGGCTCGTTCGAGATTAATTCTTGAAGAAACCCGGAAGCAAAAATAGGCGACGGGAGTGGAAACCAATGCCGGCACCGCTTTTATTTCCACCAGCACCTATAACGATGATTTTAGCACTCAAAATTCTGGTTCCGGTAGTGGTTCGAACCGACAAAATAATGGGTCAAAATCGTAACAATAACAAAGGAAAAAATACTGGTGAAAAGGGATAGGGTCGGGGTGGCGGCAACAACCGCAGTCAGCAGGGCCAAGACAAACCACACCGGTAGCAGCCCAACCAGCCAGCCGGCGGGCAATGGGGGCAGTACCCACCTGGGGGATGGCAGCCGCAACAGTGGGTTGCCCCTCCCTGCCCGTACCCCACGGCTCAGTGGGCCTGACCTCCTACCGCTTCTAGACAGCTCGGGGTTCTAGGTTCTCGTCCGCAGCAAGCTTTTGCAGCCCATGAACCATCTTCTGTAAGTTATACTCCCACAAATATTGAACATGTCATGAACAACATGAATCTGAGTGTTCCCGATTATTCGTGGTACATGAACACGGGGGAAACATCACACATGACGACATCTCAAGGTACTCTATCGTCTTATTTTAATATGATCAGTAATAAAAATATTGTTGTTGACAGTGGGCCGGAAATTCTAATTCATGGTATTGGTCAATTAAATCTCCCCCCTTCACCCACATTTACATTTGAAAAACGTCCTACATGCACCCAAACTGATTAAAAACTTGATATATGTATGTCGTTTCACAACTGACTACAATGTTTCTGTTAATTTTAATCCGTTTGGGTTTTTTGTGAAGGATTTTCAGACCGGGATGCCACTAATGAGATGTAATAGCACTGAAAATTTGTATCCCATCACCGCCGCCACGAACAATCAAGTCACCAATCCATCAACATTTATAGATATTTCTCCTATTTTATGGCATAACCGGTTGAGATACCCGGGATCACCGGTGTTCAATTTTCTTAGAAATAAAAAATTTATTGATTGTAACAAACTTATGGACTCTCATGTTTGCAAGGCTTGCGTTTTTGGGAAGCATGTTAAATTTCTCTTTTCTTTATCTGCTTCCAATACTCTTAAAACATTTGATCTCATGCATAGTGATTTATGGACATCCCTGATTTTAAGTTCGACAGGTCATAAGTATTATATGCTTATTTTGGATGATTATTCGAATTTTCTGTGGACATTTCTCATAGGAAAGAAATCGCAGGTCTTCACCGTTTTAAAACAATTTAGTGTTTTCATCAAAACCCAATTTGAGATATCTATTAAATATTTTCAATGTGACAATGAGAGGGAATTCATAAATGACCAATTTAAGGAATTTTGTCACCAAAATAAAATGTTCTTGCGTCTTTCATGTCCACATACTTCTCCTCAAAATGGGAAAGCCGAAAGAAAAATTCGAACAATCAACAATCTAATTCGCACACTTCTTACACATTCTCCACATCACCGTCTTTTGACATCATGCTCTTCAAATGACCACATATCTTTTAAACATTTTTCCTAGCAAGCTACTCCCAAACTTACAACCCACACAAATATCGGGTGTTTATGTTATCCCTTATTTTCGTCCACAACCATAAATAAACTTCAAGTTCGTTTCACTCCTTATGTTTTTTTAGATACCCATAAAATCATAGGGGATATAAGTGTTGTGATATGTTTAATGAGAAAACTATCATCTCTCGTCACGTTGTTTTTTATGAGTCCACATTCTCGTTTGCTAAATATCACATGGTGTCCCACTTTCATACGAATTTTTGGACGTTGGAATACATCCAATTTTAAATTACCATCTAAATGCCCAAACCAATACTTCCTCGGGCTGACCAGCCCAAACTGAACCACCAAATATAGCGAAACCAACAACAAAATGGGACTGAGTCAGTCCGAGTCAGGGAGCCCACTGCTTCCTCATCCAATTCACCAACCAGGCCCAACTCCACCAGCCACAATATAACTACCTCTCGACCCAGTCCACAAACCGAAAGCCCACTGCCCCAACCATCTGTCTTGGTCCCACCTCAGACCGTTAAAACACGTGCCATGCTAAAGATTTTTTGCCCAAGCATCATTTTAACCTAATATTTTCGGTCCAACCATCACCACTTCCAAAAAATCCCAAAGTGGTCCTATCAGACCCGAATTGGAAAGCTGCCATGTTAGACAAAATTGATGCTCTTATTAAAAATAAGACGTGGGAGTTAGTGTCATGTCCATCTAATGTGAACATAATACGTTCTATGTGGGTTTTCTGTCATAAAAGAATTCTGATGACTCTTTTGCGAAACACAAAACTCATCTTGTTGGTGATGACAGGTCTCAGCAGGTTAGTGTGGATTGTGGTGAAACATTCAGTATAGTAGTTAAACCAACAACTATCAGGACTGTTCTTAGTCTAGCTCTGTCCAAATCTTGGTCCATTCATCAGTTGGATGTCAAAAATATTTTTTTACATGGTCACATACATGAAACAATTTACATGCATCAGTCTTTGGGTTTCTGAGATCCTACTCATCCGGATTATGTTAGCTTGTTGAAAAAATCATTATATAGTTTGAAACAGGCCCTCAGGGTGTGGTATAACAGATTTGCAGGGTTCGTATCCACACTGGGGTTCTCACACAACAAGTCTAATCAGTCTATGTTCATTTACAATAAGGGAAATGACATGACATATATTCTTCTCTATGTGGATGACATCATTCTCACAGCGTCATCTGAGTCACTTCGCCAGTCTATTATGTCCTTCCTTGCTTCAGAATTTGCTACAAAGGATTTGGGCCCTTTAAACTATTTTTCGGGCATTGCTGTAACTCAATATGCAGGTGATCTGTTTCTCGGTCAAAAGAAATATGCCGAGGAGAACATTGACAAAGTCGGTATGTCCTCGTGCAAACTGTCACATACGTCGGTTGATACAAAGGTAAAATTGAGTAACTCTACAGGTACTCGATACAGTGACCCAACACATTACCACATCTTAGCAGGGGCATGCAATATCTCACCTTCACGAGACCTGATATCTCCTAAGCAGTTCAACAGGTTTGTTTACATATGCATGATCGGAAGGAAGATCATATGGGAGCTCTTAAACGAATTCTGCGGTATGTTAAGGGTACTCTTGATTTTGGGTTGCATCTGTATAAGTCCACCATTTCTGGCCTCACATCTTATACATATGCTGATTGGGGTGGCTGCCCGGACACGCGACGTTCCATCTATGGTTATTGTGTGTTTTTAGGAGACAACCTCATTTCATGGTCGTCGAAACGCCAGCCGACACTATCTCGGTTGAGTGCTGAAGCAGAATACCGAGGGATAGCTAATGTGGTCTCTGAATCATGTTGGCTCTGTAATCTTCTTTTAGAACTTCATTGTCCGATCGAAAAAGCAACTGTGGTTTATTGTGATAATGTGAGTGCGATGTACTTATCAGGTAACCCTGTCCAGCATCAATGCACAAAACACATAGAAATTGATATCTTATTTGTCCGTGAAAAGGTTGCACGAGGACAAGTCCGAGTTCTTCATGTCCCGTCCCGTTATCAGTTTGCAGATATTTTCACGAAAGGTCTTCCGCGCGTATTGTTTGATGATTTCAGGGACAATCTCAGCATACGAGAACCTCCCGTTAAGACTGCGGGGGACTGCTCCATCATATCAAATCATCCATTATGTAATTAAATCAAATATTATGTAATTAATATTGTAAGATGATTAGCATATTCTTAGAATAGTGTTTCTAAATAGTAGTCATCAATTGATCTTATATGGTTGTATATATATTGTATTATTAGTATGAAATAGAGGTATGTAATTAATTTTCTTCAAGAATACTTAAAACTTGAGTACGGACAAACACTGTTGAATTACTCTTTCATCCTAAAGTACACATTATTTTTATTTAAAATTTTCTCGAGAAAACTTTCTTCCTTTTCCTATAGTTAAGAGTTTCAGAAGTCAAATTTTGGTTTACAGTTTCTTCAATTTAATATTCATTATTTGTGAAATAATTGTCAGGCCTTAATTATAGAACTGCCATCTAAATGTACCTAGTTTAACTGGCTAATCATGGAAATATGTTGTCTTTTCCCTTGAGCAGCATGCTTTTGACATTATAGTCACTAGGACGAAGGGAACAATAACTATACTTGAATAAAATAGATATGAAGAAGATTATAAAGGGTCAATATCTCAAATAACATGTTTTAAAATAAAAAAGACATCAAGCAATCACGAATTTCTTTTCTAACAATATTGCATATAAAGTACAGGGAAGAATATAAAGAAAAAGAAACTAAGGAAAAAAGCAAAATATGAAATGGATTGTATGGAGTCAGGGGCGGAGCTACAATGAAATTACAGATTCACCAAAATTCAATAACTCTTTAAATCCAGTAAGTGAAATAAATTGTGGTCACTTGTAAATTTTAAATTCCGGCACCGTCTCAATAGAGCAACATTTACCGTTTAATGGTATCTATGAGAATTTTTCATACGATAAGTGGATTTAATTCAAACAAATTTTTTTTTATCGTTTTCTGTCCCAGATCCTTATTATGTACTTCCTCTGTCCCAATTTATATTACTAATTTTTTTAATTAGTTCAAAAAAGAATAATATATTTTTTTATTCGATAATAATTTAACTTTAAATATTTTCTTTTACGCGTTTAATAAGATAATTTATAACGATATAAATATCTTTAACTTATTTTAAATCACAAAATTCAAAAATTTTCTTTTACTTTTTTAAATTCCATGATCAATTAAACTATATCAATAAATTGAGATAGATGGATTACGTAAAATTAAATGAAGAAAGAAGAAGAGTTGTACAACCTAGTTGGGAATCAAATTACACATATATTAATTAAAGATCTATGTATAGTGAAGCATGGAAAGTTGCATATACGTGGTGACCCAATATGATATCAGTCTGCACCACAAAGATACTACCACTCGTACTACTAACTACATCCCTTCATGCAACATTTAATTCAATAGGCCCCTTTCTTGATGGGACTACTTTAGCCTAACGGTGGACAGTGGGCCGGTTCAGCCTGATCCCGATCCGATCCGATCCGATATCCCCAATATTCATCTTACAAGCATGATCCTAGGTTAAAATTAAGGTAATAAATAACTAATAATATACCTACCATATATAAAAGATAATTAAAGATTATATAATATTCACAAATATTCTATTATATCCCCGCAATCGAAGCGGGAGGTTGTCGTATGCTGAGACTGTCCCAAAAATCTTCAAATAGAACCAATGAAAGACCTTTTGTAAAAATATCGGCGATATGATAGCGTGACGGGACATATAAGACACGTACTTGTCCACGAGCAACCTTTTCACAAACAAAGTGAATATTCATCTCAATATATTTAGTGCGTTAATGTTGAACCGAATTCCCTGAGAGATATACCGCACTAACATTATCACAATAAATCAATGCCGCCTTCGGAACAGGACAATGGAGCTCTAGAAGACGGTTTCATAGCCAACAAGATTCCAAAACCACATTGGCAACTCCCCGGTACTCGGTTTCAGCACTGGACCTAGACAATGTAGCGTCTGGTATCCGGACATTCACCCCAATCTGCATATGTGTAAGAAATGAGAGTAGTTGTCGAAGACGGATATAGATGCAAGTCATGATCGAGAGTGCCTTAAATATAGCGCACAATGCGTTTGAGAGCATGCATGTGATTCTCCATCGGGTTATGCATGAATAGACAAATTTGCTGCACATCATAAGATATGTCAAGCCTCGTGAAAGTAAGTTATTGCAGGGTTCCTGCAAGGCTGCGGTAATGTGATGGGTCAGCATATGGCATGCTGGAAGTAGCATTCAACTTTGGTTTAATGTCAACCAGAGTGGAAGATGGCTAACAAGAGGACATGCCAACTTGTTCAATGATCTCTTCTGCATACTTCTTTTGAGACAAAAATAAACCACATGCATGGTGTGTTACAACTATTCTCAAGAAATAACTCAATGGTCCCAGATCTTTCATAGCAAATTCTAAGCTAAGAAGAGACATGATAGACTTGCGAGGAGCATTAGAGGAAGCAGTTAAGATAATATCATCCACATGCAAAAGCATGTAAGCCATATCATTACCGTGACGTTATATGAAGAGAGAATTATCAGACTTGCTGTTAGAAAACCTAATAGTAGAAACATAATCTGCAAACCTCTTGTACCATGCCCGATGAGCTTGTTTGAGCCCCTACAAGGATTTCTTCAGTAAGCATATATGATTAGGATAAGTGGGGTCTCTGTAACCCGTGGGATGATACATGTATACTATTTCATTGAGTTCTCCATGCAAGAATGCATTTTTCACATCAAGGTGATGTAGAGGCCATGCCTTAGAGAGAACTAGACTTAGTACCGTGCAGATAGTTACCAATTTGACCACCGGACATAACGTCTCACCGCAGTTCACACCAACCTATTGAGTCTTTCCATTACATACAAGATGGGATTTATGCCTCTCAAATGTACCATCAGATTTTTCTTTATGACTAAAAATCCACATAGACTGAATCATTTTAACATCAGGAAGACGAGGCACCAAATCCCAAGTCTTATTTTTAATAAAAGCATTATATTTATCATCCATAGCGTGGGAGTGGGATTCCATCCAGTGGGCTGCTATTGCCCGGGAGTGGGCTGCCATGCGTTGGGCTTCTTGGCAGTGGACTACCAGCGAGAGGTGATGCGGGGTTGGCAACCACTGTGCTCGGGTAAGAAGGTCATGGTGGTTGGGCTCGGATAGGAATTGATGGGGCCAAGCTACCGGGATTAGTCAGACTAACTGAAAGGGTAGGCAAGCCAGGGTAAGATGTTGGGCCGATTTGCGAGGCCAACTGGTGGACCAAATAATGGGACACTCTATCATCAAGAAATTCGTAAGTATGAGGCAAGGAAGAATGCATTTTAGCAAAGGGGAAATTTGATTCATCAAATACTACGTGGCGAGTCACGATGATTTTATTAGAGGATAAATCGTAACATTTGTAAACACAATGGTTTGGCGGATATCCCCAAAAAAATACACGGAGTAGAATGAGGTTGAAGCTTATTGATGGTAGTAGAAGGAAAAAGAGGATAACATAAGCACCCGAATACCCGGAGATGAGAGTAAGATGGGTCCCTTTGGTATAGTATTTTGAGAGGGGATTGATATGCTAATTATTTACTTGGAAGTATGTTAAGGAGATATGTTGTCATGTGTAATGCATGATGCCAAAATGATGGTGGTAAAGAGGCATGAGCAAGTAAGGTTCTAACAATGTTATTAATGGTTCAGATTTTTCTTTGCGCTTTTCCATTTTGAGATGAGGTTTGCGGACAAGAGAGATGAAAAGATAAACCATTAGTTATGCAAAAATCTCAAAATGGCCAATTGTCAAATTTTCTACCATTAGCACATTGAATATTTTAAATGTCCCGTTCAAATTGAGTGTAGATGAATGCTCTAAAAGAGAGAAATATGGAAAAAACTTGTGACTTTTTCGCAAAGGAAATGTCCACAAAAAATTATAGTAATAACCAACAAAAGAAGATAATATCAATGGCCCGAAGATCTCATAACGGAAGATGTCCAAATATCACTACGGATAATATCAAAAGGCATAATAGTGCATGAATTAGAAGCAACAAAAGGCAATTTAACATATTTTCCAAGAGGACATGAGCGACAAACATGAGAATTACGAGTTCTAGTACACTTAATAAATTTATTTAGTTTAAGAGAGGAAAAAACAGGTGCTCCCGGATGACCCAAATGTTCATGCCATAAAGATGTTGCTAAAGTTGTAAGAGTGGATGATAATGTGGCTTGATGTGTGGTAGTGGTGATTGGATATAGCTCGCCACGATTATCACATCTCATTAGGCGCATCCCCATATGAAAATCCTTCACGGAAAACCCAAAAGGATCAAATTCAACAGAAACTGAATTGTCAGTGGTAAATTTTCTAACTGAACCCAAGTTTTTAATCAATTGAGGAGCATGAAGGACATTCTTTAAGGCTAAAGGTGGGTTCGGGGGGGGGGGGGGGGAAGTTTGTATTACCATAACCATGAATTGGAATTGAATGACAATTTTCGACGATTAAACCACGATTATTGTTCAAACTAAAATAGGAAAAGAGATTACATTGTGAGGATGTCATATAAGACGTTGCTTCGGTGTCTATGTACCAGTTTGCATCAGGCGGATTGAGCCCAAGAGTGTGCATTGCGGCCTCAATGTCGGTTGGTGTGGCTATTGTAGAATGGGCCTACTACTGTTGAGGATGTGGCCCAAGTACACTGGGCTACTGCTGGCCACTGTTTCTCGGACTGGGCCTGACCTAAGGCACTGAAGGAAAAGGGCAGGGGGGGACAGCTCAAGGCCATTGCCAAGTCCATTGTGGCGGACCACCTCCCCACCGGGCCCGCGATTGCCACTGTTGATCGAAGCGCTACTACTGGTCGCCGCCACCTCCGCTACTCCGGTGGCCACCACCCTTTCCACCGCCATAATTTTTACCGCCATTATTGTCATTTCGTCCCCTTTGACCACGGGTTGGCGGCATATTTTCAAATTGTGATGAATTGTCATCGGACTCCTTATACGGAGCGACGACCATGACTGAATTCGACACGTTGGCTGTCTTTTTGGCAAAACTCGCTTCTTTTAGTATGAGCATATAATGTGCTTGGTAGAAAGGTTGAAGAAGATTTCTTTGGCGGATGAGTGTACCAACACCATCATACACATCAGTGAGACCGACAATCATTTGTAAAATGAGCCGGTTGTTAGTCACCGGCGTCCCGACGTTCTTGAGTTGGTCCAACCAAACGTTGAGTCGTTGACAATATGCGGATGCATTGAGAAAATCTGCTATGTCAGTGGTAGAGAATTCTTGCTCGAGTGTGATGGCCCGAATTTTTTTATTATCCTGGAATATGTCATGTAATCGATCCAAAGCCTCTATTGCTGACGGGACAGAGGAGAGGTAGGGAGAGAAGAGGACGGTGAAGCACCTAGGGCTTTGCGGAATTTTTTATTTGGAAATTTCCTTAGAATCTGATACCATGAAAGAATTTGATTAAGGTTAGTAATATACTCATCATACAAGCATGATCCTAGAATAGAATTAAGGTAGTAAATAACTAATTATACACCTACCATATACAAAAGATTATGTAATATTCACAAATATTCTATCAAAATCTGGTCTACCGTAGTAGGCATGGATTCATTAGAGTGCTAACTATAAGTCGATTTCTTCTTTCGACGCCTCTTCTTAGGTCTCGTCGCTCCGATAAAAAATAAAAGAGGAAGAGAGTAGATAGTGATAGAGAAAAAAGAGAGTCAAAATCAAAGACTGTTGCAAAAGACATAGAGGTGTAACTTCACAAAAAATTCCCTCCACTCTAATTAGAGGACTCGAAATCAGACGACTGATGACAATAGAATTGTTTTTGATAAGGACCACTTCTCTCTTTAATCGTCGCGAATTTGAATTAATTGAGACTCAAAAGTGGATATTGGACCGTACAAAAAAAACTCCACAATTTCAAAAGCCATGTCTAATTAGTTGTGGCCAGTTTCGTTCGTCTCCATATGTTATTAGGAGTAGGGTCAAATATAAAGTGTGGCTCTTTTTATTTAGGGGCAGCCACACCCAACACTCTTAAAACGGCACGTCCCAACTCCCCTTTCCCCCACCTTTAGGGGACTTTTCCATGACCAAAACCCAGCGTATTCCCAATCATACGTATTCATGATAAAAGAACCCTTTTTAGAACTTCGTCTTGTGTTATAATGTCTGTCATTTGTATGATCAATCAAACAATACGTCTCATTCACATGAAATCTTTTTGCTCATTCTCTCTTACTTGTAGCTAGTCTCTATATAAAAGTAATATACGTTGGAATGAAGGATTCTGTGACCCAATATCAAGAAACCAATAACAAAATAATTGACTGTTGTGCCTAACTTAATCTGAAGAACTAGTTATGAGGTGAGAATCGATCAAAATAATATAACAAACCAATCACCCATCCACTTTCGATATGGGATTACTAACCATACTAAAGTTCTTTTTTATGTTATTGTCTCTTTCTTAGCGAATTAAGTAAAATTTAACATGAAATGAAAAAAAGAAGTTAAATTTAACATGTGGGGTTAGTAAAAATTGTCTTTACTTGCCGTCTCGCTTGGGACTTCATTTAAATATATCATGGGCTTTGACATACAGACAACCATAAAAGACTTAGAGAAATGTCAAACAAAAAAATGTAGCATCCATAATTGGTTTCTTAGTATAAAGCATCACTAAATAATTTCTTAATTATAAGCATCTTTCTCTAATACTTCACAGCCTTTCTCTAATCCTTCTTTTACTTTAAGCACGTTCTTGACTTTTGAAAGAAGAAAAAAAGAAAAAGGAAATTGATATCGAAACGAACAATAATTATAAGTATAATAATGTTTTTTTTTGTTTGTAATAACTTGTCTTTATGTTCTCATACCACGAAGATTCCTTGACCTTAGCGATGTCCTAATTAAAACATTCTCACGAGATTATTTTTTTAAAATCTTTAAACAAAATAAGAAAATGAATTAAGTAAAAATAAATAAAAGAGGACCCATAAGGGAGATACTTGTAATCTCCCATACTTCATGATGAGTTCCTAAGCTTATCTTAATTTCTAGAGAAGAGTACTATATGAGCTGTTTCTATCATTTATCAAGTCAACTATTTATGGGTTACAATGTTCATTCCCTTTGTTTTTTATTGTTCGACAAAGTTTTAATACTATTAGTATCATTTTGCTTTGATGTAACTTATAATATTACTTCCCCTCGCCTCTTACCACCCCCACCCCGCATGTTGCCAAAAAAAAAAAAAACTATACTATTTAGTTTATTAATGAATTATTTAAACCAAGTTGAAGTGCATGAATGGTGCATTGTCGTTTGTATTCAATTTGGGCTTTGATATAAATCCAGCAATTCGATCTGTCTGACCATTTTTATTCCAAGTTCATTTCAAAAGAAAATATTTGTACTTCCATGCCTTAGCCGTCTTGCAGAGAATATCTACCTGTATTTAATTCCATAATTAGTTTTGGCATTTTTTATTTTTTCCCTTTTTTATTTTTATCCATATCTTGTAACAATTTAGATAATTCAAGGATGTGTCCATTAATTACAGCTCAATATACTCATTTTTGTCACTTTTTAAATTTAGGACAACATAATATTTTCACGAATAGCAAGAGTTTCTGTGCAACAATAACAACAATAACATATCCAGTGTAATCCCACAAAGTTGAATCTGGGGAGGGTAGACTGTATGCAAACCTTACTCCCACCTTGAAAGGTAGGAAGACTGTTTCCATTAGATTCTCGATGTAGTAATATATTCTTTATTTTCATATATAGTGCATTTATCTTGTTCTTATTTCACTGCATAATTGAGGAGTTCATGGTCACTGATGACAATGCTCATTAATATATTATTTTATATACACTACATGTCTGTTTTTTTTTCTTTAATTTTTTTAGCATTCCAACGACAAGAAGTGCAACAAAAGGGGTCTAAACGGAGGTCTACAAGCCAGATGGGTGTTATGGGGACGTATCCAACACAATCCATATAAATAAATAAACTATATAAGTAATAATTTTGGTTTTAGTCCATATGTACAAGCAGTATATATGAATTAGAATTTGTAATGCAAATTGCTGAGCTGTGGATTCGATTTAGGGAGGATGAACATATACTAGGTCCTTAATTAATTGACATTAAAAGCTTGTGGTCCCCTTTAATCAAGGAACATAATCACAAAAAATTTATAGAGAACCATTGAAGATTACATTAAAAAAGGGACTTTGGCCTCTGTGGGGTTTCTTCCTCAATAAACTCTATGTCGGTCCTTCCCTATTCTTACATAATTTTTACCCTCTGTGGGGGTACGTTTCTTCCTTCAACAGAATTCTATTACTAACAAACATATTCACCTGACTAGCTATTACATCTCGTCACTGCCACAATTCGCCGATGATGATTTGATTTAACTTAAAAATTTAAATTGACATAACCAAACCAATTTTGATTACGGGATAGAAGAATTACTTTACGTTTGTTCTGAATGTAGGGACACATTCACTTACATAATATGTGTCGAGTCCCTCAGGGGTGGGATGAGAATTTGGTCTCCTTATATGATCTTGGTTAATTCACTTCTCGTGAGCTAACTTTTGAGGTTGTGTTACGCTCAAAATCTATTTCTTTTTAATGATATATTCAATAGTTGCTGAGTGAGCCTTTTAGTATTGATGAACTAGAGAGGTAACAATTTGTTTGACTTTTGTTGTTTACTTTTTAGGTCAATAGTCCTTACCTTCATAAAAAAATGTATATCCAACCATACTTTAGCATCACACTCCCAATATATGATACAGATAACTTATTTAAAGATAAGTCTACTACTAGACTATGCTATATTGCTATTTGTCATTTAATTTCATTCTGTGTTTCTAAAATAACAGAGAAAGGAATTTCATGTTAGCTTAATGAAATATGTGTTAAGTTCATACACAGCACAGCATAAGCTAAGATTTAAGACAAGTATTTGCGTCATTACCCTCCGCATCCCACAACTCCGTTGGTAAAGTGTAAAGGCAAATGTCTAATTAGCGTGTTTCCAAAGATACTAAGTAATATTTTGATTTTCTTAAAAGTTACTACTAATGACTGGACAAAGAATGAAGAAAAAACCCTTCTAAAAGCGTAGTATATAGGAATCAGATGATGACTGCCGGTAGAGAGTAGAGTGTTAAAGGGGTGAGTTGGGCTACTTTTAACTGATTAAAACAGGCCAAATCATTAAATGGATCGGTTATAATTCGTCTAATGTTACTCGACTCAAGGTGAAGTCAATTTAGACTAAATGATAGAGACCTTAACGCTAGGAATAAAATCTTTCTTTCATAACTAAATGAAATTGTCTAAGATGAGGATCCAAGGCTGTTGGATAATCCGGTGGTACTTTTTATTTATTTGTTTGTTCTTATATAACATGTATAATTACTAAGTAAAAAAAGGTATTTTGTCTATCGTGACTTTATGAACAAACCAAACCAAACCAAACCAAAAAAGAACTTATTTTCTATGTTTAGATAGATTTCTTAAGGGTCGATTTGCACTATATATTGCCCGCCTCCCACCCCACCCTAGTGTTGCACAAAAAAACTGGTGGTTGTTTCTTGGGTAAGTGAATGCGACGAAAAGACTTGAAAATAATTAATAATAAAAAAATTCATAAGATTTCATTACGATGACTGAATGAATCTATCTATTCATTGTATTTCTCTATCTCATGAGTTGAATTTATCGAGTTCGGTATGGTGAAGATAATTTACTTATTCATTATTAAAAAAAGAAGGGGAAGACATTTTTCTTGATTGCACGAGCTACCATATATTTTGTCCAACTCCTAGTCTAGACAAATTGAATTTGTTATATTTTCATAGGTTAAATCTACCACCACTAATAGAGGCGGCAGATTTAGGCGAGTCTTGAGCTCGTTTATACCACAAAAAAAAAATTCAACTGTCTTTTCTTACGAACAAGTTATCTTTCTGTTAGTTATACTCGTGATATACATGGGTTTGTATATCATGTATATCACGGTTTCACAAGGCAACTTATCTTATGTGAAACCGTGGTATACACGGTATACAAGTTCGTGTATATCATGGTTTTGGAGTCAAATTTGAATGTAAATATTGTATTAAATTAGGCTTGTACAATTACCATAATTATAGAATTCTTGTACAACTAGAATAGGATTTTGGGAGTACAATAGGAATAGAATTTTCGTATTATGGAAAAATTGTAAATTGTATATATACTCTTTCATTAATGAAAATAATCAAGGGATTATATTCTTTCATGGTATCAGAAGTCTAGGTTAAATTTTCCTCACCCAAACCTTCTTCTCGTGACACAATTTCCGAGACATTACCCTCGGTTTCCGTGCACTTTGCTATCTTTTCTCTTCCCAAATTTTCTTTCAAATCCCTATGTCACATCCTACGTTGATTGTGATGGCTAAGAACACGTTTCACCATGCCCTTACTGTTTCTAACATCAAGAATCACATCCCTATCATTCTTGAAATAGAAAACGTCCAATACGCGACGTGGGCCGAACTGGTCAAAGTTCACGCACGCTCGCATCAAGTCCTCCATCACATTATTCCCGCGGCTCCTGCGGATACGGAAGTGATTAAACCCGAGGATGATCCTAAGTTGTGGACAACCCTTGATGCTACCGTTCTTCAGTGGATTTACTCCACTATCTCTATCGACCTGTTGCAAACGATTATCGAACCAGACGCTACGACGATGGATGCTTGGAATAGAGTGCGTGATATATTCCAAGATAATCAAAATTCTCGTGCTGTTACCCTTGAGCATGAACTCTCCCACGTCAATATGAAATATTTTCCTAACGTTTCAGCATATTGCAAAAGATTGAAAGAATTAACGGACTAACTCTTCAATGTTGGTGTGCCCGTTACCAACAATCGTCTTGTCCTTCAAATAGTTGCAGGCCTGTCTGAGGCCTATAATGGCGTTGGTACACTTCTTCGTCAGAGCAGTCCTCTTCCGTAGTTTTATCAGGCTCGTTCCATGCTCACGCTCGAAGAAACAGGCTTGGATAAGAAAGCGACCACTAGGGCCCCTTCCGTCGTCATGGTGACCGAGTCCACCTTTTCTCCATCCTGCTCTAACAATTTCGGCCAAAACCGCAACAATGGTGGCAGCAAAAAGGGTCAGAATCGCAAAAATAAAATAATGATAAAAACCGTGGTGGAAACCGATGCAGAAATAATGGGGGTGGCAATGTGCCTCGAGACAGTGGGCCGCAAGCCAACTGGCCACAAACCTGGGCCCATGGCCATGGAACTGGGTCAGTGGGCCTGGGCCCAACATCCCCTATTACCCGTCAGTTGCTGCCAACCCAAACTGGGCCCAGTTTCCAGCCGTTGCCATGCCCAATTACTCCTAGCAATAATGGTACTCGAGAGCAGTTTCTGGGCCGGGGCAGTAAGCAAGTGTGCTTGGGCCTCGGCCTCCGCAGGTCCACCATGCAGTGGGCCCCACCCACCCCTACCGACATTGAAGCTGTGATGCGCACACTTGGATTATATCTACCGGAATCCAATTGGTACATGGGCATCGGAGCCACTACCCAACGTCTGATCAATATACTCTTTCATCTTATTCCAATTTGAGAAACAATCGTGGCATAATTGTTGGTAATGGCAATTCAATTCCAATTCGTGGTTACGATCATAAAACTTTGTCTCCCCCCCCCCATCCACCTCTTGTTTTGAAAAATGCCCTTCATGCCATTAACATAATTAAAATTTGGTGTATGTCCGTAAATTCACCACTGATAATTGAGTTTCTGTTAATTTTGATACTTTTGGATTTTTTGTGAAGGATTGCAAGACGGGGATTCCTCTCATGAGATGTGATAGTATGGGAGATCTTTATCCTATCACGCCCACATCCGGTCTCTCGTGTCAAGCCTTGCCATCTAGTTTTGCGGCTCTCGCTCATTCCTTATGGCATGCATGTTTGGGTCATCCTGGGTGGTCTATTGTTTCTTCATTACATAAAAATAATTTTATTTCTTGTAAGGGTACGCGTAGTACTCCAATTTGTCAATCTTGTCCTCTAGGAAAACTTGTTAGATTACCGTTTGTAGACTCTACTTCTCGTACATTAATGTCATTTGATATTATTCAATGCTATTTATGGACATCTCCTGTTCTCAATTCTTTGGGGCATCGTTATTATGTTCTATTTTTTTATGACTATTCTAATTTTTATGGACTTTTCTGTTAGCAAAAAAATCTCAAGTGTTTTCCACCTTTTTAAAATTACGAGCATTCATCCATACCCAGTTCGACCAAAAAATAAAAAAATATTCAATGTGGTAATGGCAAAGAATATGATAATGGGTTGTTTCGGGATTTTTGTGATACTAATGGAATAAATTTTTGTTTCTCTTGTCCTCACACGTCCTCACAAAATGGAAAAGCCGAATGCAAAATTCGTTCCATTAATAACATTGTCCGAACTATATTGGTCCATGCTTCCGTCCCCCCTCCCCTTCCTTTTGGCATCATGCTTTACAAATGACTACATATCTTCTTAACATACTTCCTACCAAATGATGGACATATTCAACCCCTCTTCAAATCTTATATAATAAGACTCATTCGTATTCACATCTTCGGATCTTTGGGTACTTGTGTTATCCACTATTTCTGTCCACCACAATTAACAAACTTCAGACCCGTTCTACCCTGTGTGTGTTTATGGGTTATCCGTCTAATCATCGTAGTTACAAATATTTTGATTTATCCTCTAATAAAATCATCATTAGTTGTCATGTTGTTTTTTATGAAACCCAACTTCCGTTTGTCAATGTGAGTAGTCCCTATCCTAGTTCGTATAATTTTTTGGATGACGTCGTCTCCCCGTATATTATTCACCATTTTTCAGACTTAACCCGCACCCAAAATCCGCCAGCGAGCCCACTGCCTACTGGACTTCATGTCACTGTCTCGGGTCCAGAAACTGGGCCAAATATTCAACCCAGTTCTGGCCCAACCGTCTCGGGTTCAGACACTAGGCCAAATATTCAGCCCAGTTCTGGCCCTATCGTCTCGGGTCCAGTCACTGTTTCATCATCCTGTGTTGGGCCAGCAGGCCCACAACCTGCTGGCCCATCCGTCACCCTTCCTCATTTGTCCCAAAATCCACTCAATTCTCCCACAAGTCACGGACTGGTCACTCGGAGTCAACAGAGTATTTTTAAACCAAAAAGACATTTTAATTTAAATTCTAATGTTCTTAAATCCCCCTTGTCCCGTAACCCAGTGTTCGCATTAAATGACCCAAATTGGAAATTGGCTATGACCGATATATATGATGCTCTTATTGCAAATAAGATGTGGAATTTGGTACCCCGTCCTTCCGGTGTTAATATTATTCGGTCTATGTGGATTTTTACTCATAAGGATAATTCTGGCGGTTCTTTTGCGAGGCATAAGGCTCGTCTTGTAGGTGATGGTAAGACTCAACAAGTTGGCGTGGATTGTGGTGAGACGTTTAGTTCGGTGGTCAAACCGGTTGCCATTCGCATTGTTCTCAGTCTGGCTCTTTCCAAAGCATGGCCCATTCATCAGTTAGATATTAAAAATGCTTTATTATATGGTGATCTTAAGGAAATCGTTTACATGCATCATCCCTTGGGGTTTCGAGACCTCGACTATCCTCATCATGTTTGTTTATTGAAGAAGTCTTTTTATGAGCTTAAGCAGGCCCTACGTGCTTGTTATAAGCGATTTGTAGACTATGTTTCGTCTATTGGGTTTTCGCACAACATGTTTGATAATTCATTATTCATCTATCGTCGTGGTTCTGCCCTGACTTATATTCTATTATACGTGGATGATATTATCTTGACTGTCTCTACTGATGCTTTGCGCAAGTCTATCATAACCATGCTAAGTTATGAGTTTGTTATGAAAGACTTAGGACCCTTGAGTTACTTTTTTTGGATTGTTGTTTCTCGTCATGCATGTGGGTTATTCTTATCATAACAGAAGTATGCCGCTGAAATCATTGAGCGCGCTGATATGTCCTCATGCAAGTCTACTTCCACTCCAGTTGATACTAAACTCAAGATGGGTGCTGCGGCTGGCTCACCGTTCGCGGATCCGACTCACTATCGCAGTCTTGCAGGGGCTATTCAGTATCTTACTTTCATGAGACCATATATTACGTATGACATACAACATGTATGTTTGTTTATGCATGATCCCAGGGTTGAGCACATGAATGCGCTCAAACGCATTATTCGATACATCCAAGGGACACTTGATTATGGCTTACATTTATATCCTTCATCGACATCTACACTTGTCTCGTATACTGATGTTGATTGGGGTGACTGTCCAGATACTAGACGTTCCACATTCGGCTATTGTATGTTTCTTGGTAATAACTTGGTCTCATGGTCTGTGAAGCGTCAATCTACATTATCTCGTTCTAGTGGAGAGGCCGAGTATCGAGGGGTAGCCAATGTGGTCTCTGAATCCTGTTGGTTATGTAATTTTCTTTTAGAGTTTCATTGTCCTATTCAGAAAGCTACCTTGGTTTATTGTGATAATATTAGTGTCATCTACCTTTCTGGTAATCCGGTTCAACACCAGCGCACTAAACACATCGAGATGGATATTCACTTTGTTCGCGAAAAGGTAGCTCGTGGACAAGTACGAGTCTGTCATGTCCCTTTCAGGTATCAAATTGCAGACATATTTACTAAGGGTCTTTCCTCAGTCCTTTTTGAAGATTTTAGGGACAGACTCAGCATACGAAGACCGCCCGATATGACTGCGGGGGTGTGTTAGTTATACCTGTGATATACATGGGTTTGTATACCATGTATATCATGGTTTCACAAGACAACTTACCTTATGTGAATTCATGATATACACGATATACAAGCTCATGTATATATACTCTTTTATTAATGAAAATAATTTACTATCTCCCATCGCTACATTTATGGCTGAATATTGGAAGATAGGGGATGCAAATTAGCCAAGTACTGATTGCAGATGTAGAATTGACGGTGCGACATGTGACTTGTGAGTATAGGGTAGTGCACGTAGTTTTCAAAGAAGCAAGAGAATGTCATTTTCAGCGTGTGGTTGAGAATTATTGACGTAAACTCAAGAGAAGAAAGCCTTGGAAGTCCACATATAAGTCAATTTTATGTGTGTTATGCATGATTGAAGTATAGCTGTACAATGTACGAGATTAGAAAGGGAAACCCAAGACGCATCCAAATTCCTAATCAAATAATTTAGGGCTTCGTTTTGAACATGCCTTTGCCTCATCCTTGTTTACGCCTTCAAGTAAATGCGAGGTCTGATCTAAATCACCTTTTAACTAAACATAAAAAAAGAAAGTATCTAGGTTTTTGATTTTTCGTCAAAGAGAATATAACCAACTTTGGATAAATTAGGATTCTTCAAATTGAGTTTATTTCCCAGAGGGTCATTCAACAAATAATTATTATATCAAAAAGTCAAGAAGAAAAATGTCTTACTGATATAATAATTATTAGTTGAGTGACTATCTAAAAAATCAACATTATTAGTTGAGTGACTATCTGCGAAATTCACCATGACAATTTGATGTTCTCATAATATGTAGTGCTCTATTAATACTAAAATCTTTTGGCCTAGATTCTTTAAAGGGAAAAGAGTCAAAAATACCCCCTCTACTTTTATAAATAATTTTATCATCCCTTATAAGTTGGGGCTAAATATACCCTTCCGTTAGAAGTTAGGGCTAAATATACCCCTACCGTTAGTAAAATATTCAAAAATATCCATCATTTTTAGCATATTCCCATATAAGCAAGCCTAGTAATTGGAATTAGGTGACATTGACGCCACATGACATTTAACTTATTTTATATGGTGCCTACGTGGCAATTCTTTTAAAAATAATCTGAAAATTAATTTTTCTAAAAACAAATCTGAGAAAAATCTGATTTTTTTTTTATTTTATAAAACCCGTTTTTTAAAAAAAATATTCTGGAACATAGAATTTTTTTATTAAAAAATCTGGAAAATGATTTATTTTAAATCAGTTTTTTCTAAAAATTAATCCAGAATTAAAAAAAATAATTAGGAAACTTTTTTTTGTTAAAATACTTTACAGTTTTCCAGATTAAAAAAATATTTACCTGTTTTTTTTTAATTAAAAACTCCAATTTCCAGATTTTTAAAAAAAATGGGTTTTATTAAATAAAGAAATTTCAGATTTTTAATAAAAGACATTTTTTCCAGATTTGATTTTAGAAAAAATCAATTTTCCATTTTTCTTTTGAAAAAAATTGTCACATAAGCACTACATAAAATAAGTTAAATGTTGTGTGACGTCCATGTCACCCAATTCCAACGACTAGACCTACTTATGCAGGAATATGTTAGTATTAGCACGTGTACACATGCACATATTTACCATATTTTGTGTTGTATAATTACGGTAGAATTGAGATTCTTATTATAGAAAGATTCAACATTGTACACCTATATATATTTTGTATTAATGAGAAAGGCTACCCAAGGGAGATTAATACAATCTTACATGGTATCAGGAGCCAAAACCCTAACCTAGAAAAATCCTCTTTGCCCCCCCCCCTCGACTGGATTTTTTTTTCTGCCTCCTCGATCGGAAATTGTTTTTTTTCCTTTCACGGTTTTATGTGCTTTCATTGAGTAACCATGTCTCCTCCCACTTCTCCTAATGCTTCCGCATTCTCCACAAACGTCGTTGATAACCCCCCCTCCCCCATCCACATCCTCTTTTCATCATGCTTTCACTGTCTCAAATATCAAGAATTTTATTCCATTAATTCTTGATCAGGAAGACGGTCAATATTCTTCGTGGGTTGAACTCTTCATTATCCATGCTAGTGCGTACAACGTACTTGATCATATCGACGACTCCAATTATCCAATGTGGGGAAGCCCGTTTCCGACACTAAAATGGTCCTACAACTTGTTGCGGGTTTACCGAAAGTTGAATATGATACTCTCGCAACTATGATTCAACAAGCCGATCCACTACCGAGTTTCAACAAGGAACGCTCCCAATTACTTTTGTAGGAGACGTGTCAAACAGGACGAACACAACCAAAAGGCTTTAGTCGTTCAAAACACGCCGCAACATACCGCCACCACCTGAGAACCAGCCGCGGGATGGCCGCATTAGCAGAGACGGCCGCGGTGGCTGCGGCAGAAACAGTGCAAAAGGGAAGAGGCGCGACCGCGGTGGAAAGGGCCAGCAGCAGGCCCCCAATTCTGGTCAGTGGGCCGTCACTGGCCAGTGGCCCATCAACTCGAATTGGGCTGCGTACCAGCTTCCAGCTTTATTGGCCTAACAGACTTACCCTTCTATGGGTCTGTTGGGCCTCAGACCAGGCCCAACGCAGAGTCCCTTTTCCGCACCTGGACCAGGCTAGCAACATGCCCACTTCACGATGCAGCAACAGGTTTCAGTGGGCCTGGCCCCCCACCGATTTGGGCCAGGCCTTCAGCTCCCTAAATATGCAGCTGTCTGATGAAAATTGGTACATGGATACGGGGGTCACGTCTCACCTCACCCGGTCTGCAGGTAACCTTCTAGAACTGTTTCGTTTAAAGTATCCTTAATATATTACTATTAGTAATGGCCACTATATTTCAATTCAGGGTTTTGGTACCACATATACCCAACCACCTCACCCACCCTTCTCTCAAAATAACGTCATTTATGCTCCTAACATCATTAAAAACTTAATCTATGTCCATAAATTTACTCGTAATAATTCCGTTTATGTTGACTTTGACCCTTTTGGTTTTACTGTGAAGGATCTTCGTACGGGGACACCTCTTACGAGATGCAATAGAACGGGGGATCTCTATCCTTCCCCATCCACCTCTGCTACCAGTTCCCGCTCACATACCTCCCTCGCAGTCATCTCTCCGTTAACTTGGCATAATAAGCTTGGACACCCATGAGCCCATGTTTTAAATTTTCTTAAACGCAATAATTTTATTCGTTGTAATAATGGAAAACTTACTTGAAATTATGTTTCTTGTCAGTTAGGCAAACATGTTCGCCTTCCGTTTAAATCATCTCTTATTGTTACGTTTGCTCCTTTTGATATTGTTCATGCTGATTTGTGGACGTCTCCCATTACTAGCTTTCTGGGTCATAAATATTATCTAGTCCTATTAGATGATTACTCTCACTTTATTTTGATTTACCCTCAAAAATTCAAGTCGGAATTCTTTGCCAAATTTCTTGAATTCTGCAGTTTTATCAAAACACACTTTGAAAAATCCATAAAATCAGTACAGTGTGATAATGGTCGTGAATTTAATAATTCCACGTTTCATAAATTTTGTAAAAATAATCGCATGGTTTTTCAATTTTCGTGCCCTCACACCTCTCATCAGAATGACAAAGTAGAACGAATCATTCGCACCATAAATAACATGGTTCATACTCTCTTGTTTCATGTCTCTCTCTCTCCCTCGTTTTGGGTTTATGAAGTCAAAACAGTAGAATACGTCCTTAATATTTTACCAACCAGCACTCTTCATAACATGACCCCAACCGAAATATTATACCTTCGACTCCCATCCTATGATCACATTCGGATTTTCGGTTGCCTGTTTTATCCAAACCTTGAATCCACCGTCCCCCATAAATTAGCACCCCGAACCACTCAGTGTGTCTTTATCGATTTTCCGTCCAATCATAGGGGTTATTTGTACTATGACTTGTCCACTCGCAAAATTCACGTCTCTCGTCACGTTACGTTTGACGAGACAATTTTTCCCTTTGCAAATATTTAAAAATTCCAAAATACAGACTATACCTTTCTAGATGAGTCGGACACCTCCCCCGTCATACTTTGTGAATTGTGCCAGTCCGCCACCACCATAGTCCCCTAGTCACCGCCACTGTCACCTATCACTACCACTACCACTACTGTCAGTCACCTCACCAGTCCACTATCCTCGCCGATCGACACCACATCCATAAAAAATCAATCGATCTCACCCCTGACCCATCTCGGTACCGCACCTCCTCCCCATCGGCAAAATCCACCACCACCCCCAGTGTCCCAATCGCCTACCGTTGACCTTCCGATCACCCACACCTACCCCTACACTGTACCAGCAACCCGAAGCTCACACAGTAACCAAAATCAGACCCTACCCAGCCCTTCTAAGCCCCGTCACTACCATCCAGACCTCCCCTCGTCGCCGGATCCGGCTTCACCCAGTTCCCCGAGCTCACTCATCACATCTCAGTCACCCGATACCCATTTACCTCTCCCACCCCCGTCGACCAACTCTCACCCATACCAAACACCGTCGCTGCCATCTCTGACCCGACAGACCTCCGCACCATTCACCCTACCCCTGCCCCCACTCGCCACATGGAAACCCGTGCCCAACTCGGGATTTTTAAGTCCAAGGTCCACTTTAACCTGTCTACACAAACCATATCCCCAATTCGCAAAAATCTAAAATTAGCCAAATAAGACCCTAATTGGAATGTTGTCATGTGTGAGGAAATTTAATGTTTTAACGATACAACACACTTGGGACTTAGTTCCTATACCGAAGGGGGTGAATGTGATCCGATGCATGTGGGGTTTTTACCACAAATACATAGACAATGGTGAGCTCGAGAGGTATAAGGCGATACTTGTGGCTAATAACACTAATCAACATAAGGGTATTGAACGGGGATTTGAAAGAAACTGTTTATATGCACCAGCCGCCTGGTTTTGTCCATCTGGCAGCCCCTCAGTATGTATGTCGTCTCTGTAAGTCACTTTATGGCTTGAAACATGCCCCTCGAGCGTGGTATGATCGCTTTGCACATATTTTTTTTGCAGATTGGGTTTGTATGCAGCAAGTGTGATAATTCTCTATTTATTTTTCATAGAGGTAGTAGCATTGCATATTTGTTATTGTATGTGGATGATATTGTGCTCACTGCCTCATTTGAGTTGTTGAAAAATGAGATCATTGCACTGCTCAAAATAGAATTTGCTATGACTGACTTGGGGAAGTTGAGCTATTTTTTGAGGATTTCAGTGACTAGATATGTAGACACTATGTTTCTTTGTCAACGTAAGTATGTAGATGAGATTGTGTACAGGGCTAAAAATGGTAAATTGTAAGATCATGTCTATTCCAGTTGACTCTAATCAAAGCTCAGTGCTTTGGATGGTGATCCAGTGTCAGATCTCACTCTCTACCGGAGTCTTGCAAGTGCCATACAATACCTTAATTTCACCAGACCTGACATTGCTTATGTTGTTCAGCAGGTATGCTTATTCATGCATGCCCTTAGGGAGCCTCATTTTACTTCCCTTAAACTTATCATTCGATATGTTAAGGGTACATTGATTATGGATTACATCTCTACCCCCTCAGCACCGACCAGGTTGTTGTCATTTACGGATGCTGATTGGCAGGCTGTCCGGACACGCGACGATCCAACTCAGGCTATTATGTGTTCATGGGGGATAATCTTATTTCTTGATCTGCCAAGAGACAAGCCATATTATCCCGTTCGATGCAGAAGCAGAATACAGATGTGTTGCTAATATTGTTGCTGAGATTTGTTTGCTCCGAAACCTTCTTTTGGAGCTTTAGTGTCTGTTGCGTAAGACGTCTCTGGTTTATTGTGATAACATATCCTCTATCTATCTATCTCATAATCCGGTTTAACATCAGCGAACCAAGCATATTGAGATGGACGTCCACTTTGTTCGTGAGAAGGTTGCTCTCGGTCATGTCAAAGTATTACATGTGCCTTACTCTTATCAGTATGCAGATATTTTCATAAAAGGTTTTTCTAGACAACTCTTCATTGATTTCAAATCCAGCCTTAGCGTTCGGCCTCCTTCCGCTCAGACTGAGGGGTGTATTAGCACGTGTACATAGGCACATATTTACCATATTTTGTGTTGTATACTTATGGTAGAATTGAGATCCTTATTATAGAATGATTCAACATTGTACATTTATATATATTTTGTATTAATGAGAAAGGCTCCCAAGGAGATTAATACAATCTTACAGTTATAAATGAAAGGTATTTTTGAATATTTTGCTAACGGTAGGGATATATTTGGCCCCAACTTATAATTGGAGGGTAGATTTAACCCCCAACTTATAATAGAGGGTAAAAATAGCCAATTTATGAAAGTAGAAGGGTATTTTTGACCCTTTTCCCTTCTTTAAATTCATATTTAACCCTAAATAATTCTGGAACACCCTTAACTTTGAAAAAGAAACTCCTTTCTAACTTTTATGTTTGAGTGATGAGAAAAAGTTTACTAAAATCAATGAGTACAAGACACGTTTTTTAAAATTTTATATATATTAACTCACTTATAAGTTATAACTAAATGATATGACTTCTCTAAGTTTAATTTGTGAATTTTAAAATTAAATTTCTTCATTTAGTACAAATATCATGTGCAATTAATTATGATAAAACCTTGATGTGATCGAAGCGCTCTTGTTCGATGATGGTACTGTTTCCTTTTCCATCTAGTCTCTCAGTTGTCATCATGCAACGCAAAAAGGATAAGAAAAAGTAGTACTTTCACTTTCCAATGACATACTTTTTTTTAGTTAATCTAAAAAGAAATGATATTTTTTATTATTTAATAATAATTTAATTTTAAATTTTAATTTTATTGATTTTTTTTAGTTAATTTAAAAAAGAATGATATTTTTTCTTATTTGATAATAATTTAATTTTATATTTTATATTTTACATTTGACAAGACAATCTATAACTCATAAATATTTTTGACTTATTTAAATTATAAAATTTAAAAGTTTTTATTTATTTATTAAACTTCGTACCAAGTTAAAAATTTAATGAGAAAGTAGTAATAAATGTTTAGAGATTCATTAAAATTGCAGGCCCATTGAAGCGTGCTTTTGGACTTTTAATCTGAACAAGTACTTCTAGAACAGTACATTAAATTAGTAACAAGCTTACTGAGTTAGTTTCTTTTGCTTAAAAAATTGACGTTAACAAAATAAAAGTTTCAGCATGGGTATATATCGAATAGCAATAAGCGGCCATATTTTTCACCAGTAAGAAAGGGCAAGATAAATTTTTAAACAGAAATTATAGGAAGATAATGGTTATAGATTGTTACGAGTAATATTTCAACAGCGAGTTTTAATTTGATTTATATATTTAACGGCATAAAAATATAAATTTTTACAGTTACACCATTTAAAAACTAATTATAGGTATTGACGCATGCATATCCACTAAACAAAGTTTTTAACTGAAAAATAAGTAGATCTACACGTTATAACAAGTTAAATTCATTAATTAATAGTGAAAAAAGTACGTTAAAGTTTAAATCCTTCAAAAAATAGTCATTCGAGAGATGGCTATCGAAGGACAACAAATGATGGTTGGAGATAAAACTATTTTTTTGGAAAAACCAAAGAGCTTTTCAAGGAAATTGGTGATGTGAAATATATGAAGTGAAACTGATGAAGATTATTAAAAGTTATTGAAAAGCCTATTGCAGTAAGGGGACATAATCTTTGTGTCCTTGAACAAAAATGGAAGTGCCGCTTTTTTGGGTTATCTCCAAAGACAACTTTACTTAAGCACTACTTAGATACAATGAAGGACAAACACATTGACAAGAAAGAACAACAATAACACAAATAATGGGATTTCACTTTATGTTTAAATTTTAATTCGTGTACTTGATTGCTTTCAATGTGTCTACTTTTCTAGATAATTTTCCATTAAAATCATTGATGGGGTTATTACCAAACAATTGTCTAATAGAATATTTCTCAATGGTCTTTCATTAATTATATATTTCCTATTTTAGGTAGAATTATAATTCATTTGTAATTATATTAATTAGTTATCTAGTTTGTATCAAAGTAAATATTCATGTAACCTTATATATATTGTAAATCATTCATCAATAAACATAAAGAACATATTCCTTTATGGTATCAGTAGCCTAAAACTACAAATCATATCCTAACCACCGATCCATTATGTCTCTCATTTCCTCTGAGTTTGCTATGAAAGATCTGGGGCCCTTGAGTTATTTTTTGGGCTTTCTGTCACTCGACATTCTGGCGGCCTATTTCTATGTTAGAAGAAGTACGCCGAAAAGATCCTTGACCGTGCAGGCATGACATCTTGCAAATCCCCCCCCCCCACACCTGTAGACACCAATTCCAAGCTCAGCGATGATTCTGACCCTTCATATTCAGACCCGACTCACTATCGTAGCATGATTGGGGCCCTGCAGTACCTCACATTCACGAGACCAGACATATTCTATGCCGTGCAATAAATCTGCTTGCACAAGCACATTCCGACAGAAGCACACGTGCATGCCATCAAATGTATTTTATGATACGTACAGGGTACACTTTACTTCGGATTACATCTATACAGGTCTTTGCTCACTGGTCTCACTGCTTGGTGGATGTCCTGACACCCGATGCTCCACGTCTGGTTATTGCGTTTTCCTCGGAGATAACTTATTGTCTTGGTCTTCCAAAAGAAAACCTACACTATCTCGATCCAGTGCAGAAGCAGAGTACAGAGGTGTCGCCAACGTCGTCTATTAGTCTTGTTGGATTCGTAACACTTGAACTTCACTACCCGATTCAAAAGGCAACACTGGTCTACTGCGATAATATTAGTGCGATATATCTTTCCGGCAATCCCGTCCAACATCATCACACTAAACACATTGAGATGGACATTCATTTCATTCGCGAAATAGTGACTCGTGGTCAAGTTCGTGTCCTTCATGTTCCTTCCAGTTATCATTGCCGACATCTTCACCAAATGACTTCCGCGCATACTATTTGATGATTTTCGAGCCAGCCTCAGCGTTCGTGAACCTCCCGCTTCGACCGAGAGTGTAATAGAATATTTCTCAATATTCTTTCATTAATGTATTAATTGTATATCTCCTATTTTTGGTAGAATTATAATCCTTTTATAATTAAATTAATTAATTACCTAGTTTGTATCAAAATAAATATTCTTATAACTTTATATATTTTAAATCATTCATCAATAAATATAACATATTCCTTTACTGCCCATGCCTCCTTTATCCTCCCTTATGCCCCTTTCTCTTAATCACATTTTCATCCTTAGCTTGTGTTTTTCTTTTCCTTTTTATTTTTCCCACCTTCCAAGAAGAAGAGTTGAGAAGAAACTAGAATTAGAGTCTCAAGCCACGGGAAAAGAAAAAAATGGAATTAAAAGAGAATATTTTTTGCTTAATTCAGACTAGTTTTGACATTGGTAATATCAGCAATTTTTAATTCTAATCTTAATAATGCCCACCCTGCATGCCTATAGTTACGAGCAGTGTTTCAAAAGGCAATTTCAGGACTCGCATCGGGGTTCGCCTCGGACGGGGCAATGTCAAAATGTCCCGAGACTCATGTGCAGGGCTTAGTTCTCGTGAGGCTTACGCCTTAAGAACTCGATTGTACGCCCTAAACACGCCTTACGTCCAATGCTCGGGGCTCACCTAACAATTCTTACACAAATTATATTTTAAATTCCTTAATTAAAATTGTTGACCCTCATAATTCTTTAACAAATGAATGATACTTAATAGTTTTTCATCTATAAAAATAAGAAGACTGAGTGTAACTCAAATAACAAGTCGTAGTATTGCATATTTACTATTTGAGAACATCGAGAGGGTGAATATCACTTAATATTTCTTTTTAAAATACATAGCCGAATTGTAAATTTCACTTGTCATTGGTCTTTTATCCCATGTATCAAAATTATCATATTTTATTATTTCGCTATTTGAAAGTAATTTTATTTTAATTCATGAAGGAGTTACATTTTAATTATAATACTGATAATATTTATTGATTATTTGCTTATAGGGAGATAAAATGAATAGTATGATAGTAATATTATTTTAAGAAATTAATTTTTCATTATTTCAAAGTTAAGATGTTAGAGTTGATTTATTTCATAATAGCTTTTATTTCATTGTATTGTTTATACTTGTAAAATTATGTTATATATAATTACAAGTTGTAAGTGGCGTATAATGGATTGTTTTGATTAATTTTTTGTGTGTGCGCAAATATTTATTTTAATTATATTATTTTGTGAAATATTAGCGAATATTCTCCGAATATTCACCGTATATTTTGTAATTATGATAGATGTATATTTAAGGTAACTTAGGATTCTGATTGTATTAGAAATCAATCATTTAAGGTAAGTTAGGATTTGTACTGTATTAGGAATCAACCTTTGTACAACTATATATATTGTGAATAATGAAAGGAATCCCTAAGGGAAATTATTTTATCTTACATGGTATCAAGAGCCTAAACCTAATCTCTCTCAAATATTAGATGCCGACCCCCCCCTCTCTCTCTCAATTTTTTTCCCTTCGGACGACGGCCACCACCATGTCTTCCCCCATAAATTCCGGTTCCTCCACTGGAAATTTTGACAACTCCTCTCAACGATCATCGTCTTCTTTTCACCCGGCTTTCGCCGTTACAAACATCAAAAACTCTATCCCTATAATTCTTGATCAAGAAGACTGTCAATATTCCACGTGGACATAACTGTTCTATATTCATGCATGTGCGTACAACGTGCTCGACCATATTGATGACTCTGTTCCTCGTCCCACCGATATTGCCGAACCGACATAACATCGCCTTGACGCCATCGTCAAACAGTGGATATACAACACAATCTCAAAAGACTTATTGTGTACTATCATGAAAACATGTGCCACGACACGTGACCTTTGGGTACGGTTGGAAGAAATTTTTTCAGGACAACAAAAATACTCGGGCCGTGTATTTGGAAGAACAATTCAACAATACGCGCCTAGAGAATTTTAACAACATGTCTGAATATTGCAAACAACTAAAACTCATAGCCGACCAACTTTCCAACGTCGGGACATCTGTTTCTGAAACCAAGATGGTACTCCAATTAGTTGCTGGTCTACCGAAAGGTGAATACGATACACTTGCAACGATGATTCAACAGGCCGATCCACTACCTAGTTTCACCAAAGCACGTTCACAACTATTGTTGGAAGAAACTCGACGTGCTAAACAAGATGAGCATAATTAAAAGGCGTTAGTCGTTGAAGGGATGACATCACCGGCAACCAACACCACCCCGCCACCACTGCATGACCACCAACAACAGCAGTCTCGCGACGGAGGTCGTGGCGGTAGAGGCCGCGGCAACAACAACAAAGGCAAGGGCCGCGGCAAGGGCCAACGCAACCAGTGGGCTGGACAGCAGCCAGGCCCAAATTCTGCATATTTTCAGTGGGCTGGACAACAGCCAGCATGGCCCAACCAGCAGAACTGGGCCTCACTTGCAAGCCCATTCCCAACTGCAGGGGCCCTGTTCCAACAACCTTGGTCGCCTGGTCTGTTAGGCTCTGCCCCAGCCAACAGACAGGCCCACCAACAGCGCAGCAACAGGATTGTTTGAGATATTTTTAAGCGTATTCAATGTAATAATGAAAAAATTGTCCAACACTGTTTTTCTTGCCCACTTGGCAAGCACACTCGTCTTCCATTTATGTCATCAAACAGTGTTACTTTTTCTCCATTTGATATTGTTCATGCTGATTTATGGACATCTCCGGTTGTTAGTTCTTTAGGTCACAAATTTTATCTAGTGTTTCTAGATCAGATTTTTCACAATGTGTCTGGATTTACCCTCTGAAATTCAAATCTGAAGTGTTTGCCAAATTTCTTGAATTTCAAAAATTCATTAAAATACAGTTTGAAAAATCTATAAAATCTTTTCAATGTGATAATGGACGTGAATTTAATAATTCGGCATTTCACAATTTCTGCTCTAAACAAGGCATTGTTTTCCGTTTTTCCTGTCCCTACACTTCCTCCCAAAACGGCAAAGCTGAAAGAATCATACGAACCATCAATAACATGGTACGTAGCCTTCTCTTTCATGTCAGTCTTCCACCGTCATTCTGGGTTTACGCTGTCAAAATGGTAGAATACCTCCTTAACATTTTACCAACCAGCACTCTCCAAAACAAAACCCCAACCGAAATCTTATACCGTAGGTTCCCTTCTTATGACCAAATACGCATCTTCGGTTGCCTATGCTACCCCAACATGGCCTCCACTGCACCTCACAAACTAGCCCCATGCACCACACCATGTGTATTCATCGGTTTCTCCACAAATTATTGGGGTTACTTGTGCTATGACATAACCAATCGTAAGGTCATCATCTCACGTCATGTAACATTCGACGAGACGAACTATCCATTTTCCAACCTTCAAAAATTCCAAACCATGAATTACACATTTTTAGATGAGTCTCCTCTAATCTATTCGATGTATCTCTGGCAATTTCCAATTCAGTCGCGGACTGCTCCAGCAGCTACGCCACCCATACTGTCCGGTATTATCACACCCCCTCTGTCTCGATCGAACCCTCCACTGCTCGACCAACCATCGACCCGAGACCAATCACCACCCCTCCAGAAACAGACAGTCCACAGCCCCGTATCGACCTGCAGATTCTACTGCCTTCAGAACCAGCACCTATGTCGTCACAAACTCCTAGTCCAGACATACCACTGTTGCCTACCCATCACATGGAGACTCGTGCACAACACGGGATCTTCAAACCCAAGGTTCACTTCAACCTCTCCACACAAACCTTATCACACATTCCAAAAAATCCAAAACTAGCCAAACTGGACTCTAATTGGAATGCGGCCATGTGCGAGGAGTTTAATGCTTTAACTAAGCAGGACACTTGGGATTTGGTACATAGACCAGACGGTGTGAATGTTATCCGGTGTATGTGGTTATTTCGTCACAAGTTCAGAGACAGTGGTGACTTAGAGAGGTATAATGCAAGACTAGTTGCCAATGACACTAATCAGTATGAGGGTATTGATTGTGGTGAGACATTCAATGCGGTTGTTAAACCGGCCACTATTTAGACTGTTCTCAGTATAGCTATGGGCATGCATTGGTCGATTCATCAGCTTAATGTCAAGAATGCATTTCTTCATGGGAATTTGAAAGAAACTGTGTACATGCATCAGCCCCCTGGTTTTGTTCAACCGGCAGTTCCGCAGTTTGTATGGCATCTCAGGAAGTCATTATATGGATTGAAACAGGCACCCCACGCTTGGTATGATCGTTTTACCAGGTATCTTCTACAGATTGTTTTTATATGTAGCAGGTGTGATAACTCTCTCTTCACTTTTCACCGAGGTAGCATCACTGCATATTTGCTATTATATGTCGATGACATTGTTCTTACGGCCTCATCTGACGGTTTGAAGAATGAAATCATTGCCCTACTCAAAATTGAATTTGCTATGACTGACTTGGGCAAGCTGAGTTATTTTTTGGGTATATCAGTGACCGGATCTGCAACCAATATGTTCATGTGTCAGCGTAAGTATGCAGAAGAGATAGTGTATAGGGCCAAGATGACAAATTATAAAATTATGCCAACTCCGGTGGACTCAAAATCCAAGCTTAGTGCCAATGATGGTGCGCCAGTTTCTGATCCCACTCTATATCAGAGTCTTGCAAGTGCTCTTTAGTATCTTACATTCACTAGGCCTGATATTGCATATGCCATTCAGCAGGTGTGTCTGTTTATGCACGACCCCCGAGAGTCCCATTTTGCCGCCCTCAAACTTATTATCAGATACGTTAAGGGCACACTAGACTTTGGATTACATCTATACCCCTCTGCCCCAACCAAGTTGCTCGCCTACACGGATGCAGATTGGGCAGGATGCCCCGACACACGTCGCTCCACCTCAGGGTACTATGTATTTCTTGAGGATAATCTTATCTCATGGTCCGCCAAGCGGCACGCCACACTATCCTGTTCGAGTGCTGAAGCAGAATATCGCGGAGTTGCTGAGATCTGTTGGCTCTAAAATCTTCTTTTGGAGCTCCAGTGTCCATTACGCAGGACGTCTATAGTCTATTGTGACAACATATTTGCCATCTATATGTCTCATAATCCGGTCCAATATCAGCGGAGTAAGCATATTGAGATGGATATCCACTTTGTGCGAGAGAAGGTTGCCCGTGGTCAGGTCAAAATTTTACACGTGCCTTCCTCTTATCAGTATGCAAACATTTTCACAAAGGGACTACCGCAACAGCTCTTCACCGACTTCCGATCCAGCCTTAGCGTTCGGCCTCCTCCCGCTCCGTCTGAGGGGGAGTATTAGCGAATATTCTCCGAATATTCACCGTATATTTTATAATTATGATAGATGTATATTTAAGGTAACTTAGGATTCTAATTGTATTAGGAATCAACCATTTAATGTAAGTTATGATTCGTACTGTATTAGGAATCAACCTTTGTACAACTATATATATTGTGAATAATGAAAGGAATCCCTAAGGGAAATTATTGCTGGTACTTTATTGTACTTTATAAAGCAGTACGGGAAGTAAATAACTATTACAAGTATTCGAAAGGATAAACAAATATTCAATATTCAGAAATTGAATCTTGTTGAAGAAATAGGCCAATCTTCAAAACTGCCGCAAGCTTGTTGTGTCTTGAATCTTGATAACCTGAAATCAAGAAATAAATAAATCTGGATGGTTACAACGTTGTGTGTTGAGTCAAGTGATAGCCATTTGTCCTTAAGACAAGATTGTCCCGTATATATGCTTTTATGTTAGCGGGCAATAGTCTCCCAAGATAAAACAACACTTTAATCTCAACGCTACAAAGCCAATAGGTTGAGCCTGGCGAAGAAAACAAATATGAATCGACTTGCTGAAGATATGGAATAGGAAGGAAGAGTTTCTCTTTACTCTTCTCTTTTGTCTCTGTGTATATAGTGTTTCTCTGTAGTGTATATCTTGTGTATATGAGGGTGTTTACCCACTGCTTTTCGAGCAGAATTTGCTCACTGTTTTGTGCTATTTTCGTGACTGTTTTTCTCTGTTTTTCAGTTTGTTATTCAGTGTCTTTTCAGTCACATAATTGAGCCAAAGAAAGCTCAATATATAGCAAGGAGGAGGGGCTGTACAACTGCCCAAAACATGGTTGTTAATGACCATTAGGAGGGCATTAAAACAGCCAAGTAATGGCTGTTAATGGCCATTGAATGAGGTTGCTTAATGGACATGAATGAGGGTGAAAATGGAGGAGTTAATCAACCAAATAATGGTTGGTTAATGCTCCATAAAACAGTCCAACGGTTTTCTGCCTTCCGTCACCCCACAATCAACTTTCCAGAAACTCTGGGGACCAAACTGTAAATATTGAAACTTTATGGACCAAACTGTACGTATGAAAGAATTCAGGTCCAAACTGTACATATGAAACTTCAGGGATCAAACTGTACATCTGGCAGAGTTCTCTGGTCCAAAAAGATAATATCAGAAAGTCCCCACAGCCCACAGCCGAGCCCGACCAATTAGAGACTTATATAGAGAGCAATTCTTCATATTCCCACCGATGTGGTAGATTTATCTCACACCACATTTCCATGCCTCAAACACCTTACTTCATGGACCAATATCTCTTTCATTTCTCAACGAAATTTGACGATTCTTGGCCCTACGGACATCTACTCACTTCGTAGATCATGCATGTGTAAAGAGACAAAGCCTCCAACATGCGGAACACTAGTGTTTAATTCATCAAAGATGGGTGGACGCATCTCCCTGCCAAAGGAAAATTTCCAACAATTATTCTCCCCGCCAAAGGCAAATTTCCAACAATTATTCTATCTTACACGAAATACTAAAAATTAAATACCCATGAGACTTACACCCCTTCCTCGAGGCTTACGCCTCGCTGAAGCATATGTAAAACGCTCCACCTTACGCTCCGCCTTTTAAAACAACGATTACAAGATTATCCCCATTTTATAAAGAGTGGAGTATCATTTTAAAGAATGATCCTCCAGAAGAAAATTGTTTCTTCAACTGTTGTTACTATTTTTCTTGTTTAATCAGTTATAATGATGACGACGAACTAGTTTAAATTGTTCATATAAACTTCTCTTTTTCGAAGTGCCTGAGCACTTTTTCATCTAAAAATGTGAAATATCCAGTTCACGTGACGAGATGAAATTCTGAACATACAAGTTTGTGGATTAAATGAAACTACTGTAATGCCACTTGAGTTTTCATAATGTAAAAAACATTCCATGTTGGTCAAATAGAGCATTTAAATGAAAAGAAATATTCACTAAACGGGGTCCATTTTGAAGATGAGATGACGTTAATCCAGCCTATAAACAGGACATTTCACATTGTTAAGAAACATAATCACATGGTTATCTTTATAAGGTTAGTTAATTACTAACTAAAATCTTAATTATCTCATGTCATGTCAAAGTGCAAAGCATTTGAGCATCGAGGCATGATAACATAAACATGATGTTATCTTACCATAAATAGAAACTTAAATCTCATTTAATTATTAATTAGTGGTTAAACTAACACCATTTATGCAGCGCTTTGTCTATCACTTTGATTATATTTAATAGGCTTAACTAACCCGCCAAAAAATTATAAACAAAACGAGTTTAACTAACCTTTTTTCACTTGTAAGTTGAAAAGATATTGATAGAAGTTAATGCTAGAAAAAGTAGGCAAGTTAGGTTAATCATTATTATTGTTATTTCTGTTGAACTATCAATATAAAAACGTGCCCAAAAAAAAACTTTAGTAAATTCCATTATCTAAAAGCTTATTATAAGGCCTTTAATTAACCCCCCATCAATTACCCAAAGCTTTGTCGTTGAAATGCCAAGGTCTGTCCCCCCCCCCCCCCCTATAGATGCTTTTTTTTTTGCGTTTGTAGTGGACAAATGATGGAGGACTTTCTTCTCACATTTACATGATAACTTTTTAATTTTTTGGTAGAGAGTTTATTGCCCATAATGAACTATTTTGAGATTCTAATTGGGGTGGGGAAGACTCTCATTGAGTTGAGTCTTGTCAATAGTGCAAAATTGCTTAGAGGGCTGTCAAGTGCCCATTGGATAAACCCTTACCAATTTTCCTTTTAGTTGTCTTGACGATTCTCTTATTAAAGGGGGGAATTAAAGTGTTTTTATAGAAAACTACTATAATTACCTAAACAATATCTAATCCATCTCCCATCAAAGTCCAATTAGAAGATCACAACCTCCCCATAATTTCTTTCGTCTCAATGTCCCAACTACTCCATTACTCTTATGTTCTTTTATCATTTATTCCTTTTTTCTCCTTCTCAAAATAGTGAGAGTAATGAAGAAATTGCACGGTTTTCCCTTCATAAAGGCTGGTCTTTAATTTTTGTCCTTCAAATGAGTTGGTCTTTTATTGTTTTCCTTCAAAAGAATTTATCCCTAGCGAGACATAAGTTTTTTTGGAAGCTAAAGTCATGTCGGACATAACTTGTGAGATATTATGATACAGAAATATAAAATAATATTACGAAAAAAATTTATTTGTTATAAGGGACAAAATAGGACAAAGTGCAAATGACCCACTAGTAATACCTAGAATGGCCGAAGCCCATTAGGGCTTTGGGAAAGGCCCATGACTATAGTAGACCAGAAAGCGTACATAATGCATTATCGTGCGTGGACGTAGATTTGTGAAAACCATGTTAAAGTCTCTATGATGTTCCTTCCGCTTTTTTTTTCTCCTTGTAAGCACACTTTAATTAATCATTCTTTCGACACACACTTTCATCTACAGACTTAACTCTTCTTCATGAGTTAAACATGTGATTTTTTTTAGGTAGAACCTCTATATGGTCTGATATCATGTTGTAGTGCGTACCACCTCATCTTATAAATGTTTAAGTGGTTAGCGAGAGCATACTTTGTTTACTTGACTATTTCCCTCCACCCTAAAAAAATTTAAATGTGTCAACTAATCCTTTGGTCAGTAAAATTGGAAATGAAATGAAAGTGTAGTGCAAAATGCAACCATAAGAAGAAATAGGGAATCAGTAGCACAAGTTTACTAAGATTGCATTCGATATGTTAAAAGTTGTCTGTCCTTAAATGCATGACAAGTCTTTTTTCATTTGTCAATTTCCTTAAAGTCGATGGCAATGGTTTGTGCAGGCTTGATAATTTGCAAACTTGTTCGTAGTTTGAAGCAATAAAAAGTAAATTGTGTAATATACCTTAATGGTCAAAAGAAAAAAAAATGGTGTTTTAGTTAATAATGTGGCTTAGAAGCTGGAATCAACCAATACTTATTCAAATGATAATTATAAAAGTGATTTGAGTGATAATCAACATTATCACGATCCCATCACTTTATGATGCATGAGACTTGATTAATGTGTCAAATTGCACAAAAGTTGATTAGAGGAGTATTGACAACTAAAGCAGTCAACTTTACATGATTTTAACCACAAAATCGAATTACAGTTTTCATTTGCTATGATATAATGTCCCCCAAGAATCAATTTTGATGAACTACAAATAGGAAAACAGAGATGAACGTACTCATCAATAAAACAGTTCACAATAATTACTAGATGCGAGCGCTACTTTCATATGGGATAGTTAATCCCATCACTTTAGTGTAAAAGTTATCTAGGGATTAGCTAATATCTTAAATCAAATATGAAATAAAATTAATCTCAAATTTTATCACAAAATTATTATCCTTATTCCATGTATCAAAAGACCCCGAGTCTTGGTGATAGTACTGCTTTAGCCTTAGTTCCTTACGTACACTGGCATACTTTTTTATTTTTAGTGATTTTGAACATTAGTAAATTATCTCTTTATATTTGATGCTTTAAACAAAATTATTTTGTCCCTATGAGGACCAAAACATCGTTTTTTGCAATAGAAATTTTCTTCCTCTAGAGGGAGTACTGGGAAGTTTTTTTTTAAAAAAAAAACTTTTTTGTTTCTTCTTTTTAGCGGTAAACTAGCTAAGAAGATGTAGCTTATGGTATTACGTGTATCCATTGAAATACATAAGAGAGCTTTGAGATAAGTATGAGGTAAGCTATACAAATTACCCTCAGTTAATCACATGCTAAATCGATAATTACAAAGTAGAATCCTACACCAATTCTACACATAATGATGTCCTGTACAAATGTGTCTTCTTCCTCTAATAAGATTAATATGACATCATCACTGATTATAGATTCAATCATTTTTTCCGATGATCTTATCACACATTTATTTCTGAAAATTATTACTTATTTATTACTTTATTATCACAAATAATATGTTTGAATAATAGTTGGAATTCCAGCTCTAGGACGCCTAATATCCTGGGCCGCTGAAATAGTTCATGGGCTTTTGGCCTAGTAGGGACTTGCAAAACCTTTAAAAGATTTTTACCTACAAAACCACTTGGTAAAATGTATCATTCAAAAGTAAAAAATAAGTACAATAATAAACTCCATTTAAACGTTACTCTCTACATTAATTAATGAGATCTATTTCCCATCAATACACTGTTTGTTCCATCAATAAATTATATATATATATGTTAGGATTTGAGTCCTAAATCCGACTTAATAAAAAAATAATAAATAAGCGAAGAATAAATAACGCACATATTTATAGTGGTTCACTCTCAATGCGAGAGCTACGTCCACTTTGCCGCTGCAGATTTCACTATAAATAACGCACATATTTATAGTGGTTCACTCTCAATGTATCTCTCTTGCTCAATCACAAAGAAAAACGACGCCTCAGAATATATAGCGAAAACTAGGGCGAACATAATACATGCCCGAAATTCCAAAAATACCCTCCACTAAATAACCTTACTAGGGATGACAATTGGGCGGGGCGGGTGCTGGTACCCCCTCCCCCGCACCCGTACCCGCCAGAAAATTTTATACCCGCCACCTGTGGCGTGTACAATTTTCAATATTCATACCCGCCTAGGCGGGTATATTCCTAAATCAACACTCGCTCCATCACCCAAGTGGATATCCGTCACCCGCCAATACCCGCCTGCCATATTTTGTAATCAATTCATTTTTGATCAATTAGTGATCAACATGATCCCAAAAATTCAAATTCCAAAAATTATCCCAAAATTTTGAGTCAAGAATCAATATTGTCACGGTCTCATTTTCTTTAGGAGAGAGGGAGGAGAATTCCAGATTTTTTCACCATCAGAATTCCCCATTTTTTTCACCTCTTCCCCCTTGCACAACAAAGAATCAAGAAAATAAAATTTCCAAGAAAACCAAAAAATTATCCACCCATATAACTATTTATTACAAATGTAGACAAACCCCAGATATTATTTCAACTATATAAGCTAAAGTTTTTCAACTTCTTCAATTGAACTCCACAAACCCAATAACTTAACAAATGCACAAAAAATGACCTCACCAAGACAACCCCAAAGCACAAAGCAAAGACATCAATATTTCCCGATCAACATCTCCTTTAAAGAAAAAAGGCAGAGACGTCGAGGTGGTTCGTGAAAAAAGTTTATGATTTTTCCTTTAAATAAAAAGGCAGAAACGTCGAGAATGAGAGAGTGAGGAGAGACGGTGTGAAGGGAACGAGAGAGAGGGAGGCGTGAAGGCGTGAAGGCGTGAAGGACTGAAGAGGCGTAGGGTTTTGAGTTTTGTTGGAGAATGAGAGACTTGTCGTGACTTATGGGATGAAGGCACGACTTATGAGCTGCTAATATTTTGGGCTTGGGGCGGGTATAAGGCGTGTAGGCGGGCGGGTAGGCGGGTATGACTGCAAATCCACTACCTACCCGCCTACCCGTGTCGGGTACATTTTCAATACTCATACCCGCCAAAGTTATACACATACCCACCCCAACTGGGGCGGGTGCGGTGCGGTGCGGAATTCGCAAAATTATACCCACCTGCCATCCCTAAACCTTACATTGTAAAATTTTCAAGGGCCCCCTACTACCCCAAGAGGGGGTTTACCACCCCCTTCCAACCCCACGTCGACATGACCGAGGTCTATCAACGTTTCACACTCTGTGTAGTGTCTTCATAGTGTCAGCGATGAATTAGGCTCCACAACTCAACAATATACATATTTCATACATTGATTATTCCAAATATACAAATTGTACTTAAAATAAAAACTTAATTACAATAATATATATTTCACATATACTATTGATAAAAGTTTAAATTTCCAAACAGTAAAAACGTTATAAACAAAAAAGTTATTCTAAATTGAATCTGTAACACGTTAAAAATTAAAATAATGTGCATTATCCAAATTTGAACTCAAAAGGAAAGAAAATAAATATGGCCTCAATTAGTCCACGTTTTCTTTAGAAATATTAAAGTAGCCCTTAAAATTAGCATGAATTCAATTCCTAATTTTTAAGCATGCAAATGGGATTTGTTTTGGGTTGTTGCCATGAGTTGTTTTAGGGGATCTTTCGGATGGTTTATGCTATTTAGGTAACTTTGATAATTATCCTAAAAAAATTGTAATGTTTTTTCAAAGAATGTGTAGTCACAAGACTTACTTCAGCTTTAACCTAACCCAATTGGAGTAAATAATCCAATTTTAGATTTGGAGGATTAATAAAATAAGATGGTGTCTTGTTATAGAACACGGACTTCATAGTCATTACTCATTCCCCGTGTCCCATAATGCTAAAGTTTGTCCATTATATTGCCATTTTCTTATAATATGAAATTAGATCAAACAGTTTCATAATGATTCGGTGTTGCTTGTCTTGTTTTCCAAGAAAGCACGGTAAAACTCTTTCCGATGATCTACTGATTGATATTCTGTGCAGACTCCAACGGAAGACATACTCCGCTGCCAAAAAGTTTGTCGAAAATGGAAAATTTTAATCTCGACGCCACACTTCAACAACATGCATGTAAACTCTGGTGCTGCTGTTCCTACAATTGCTGTCCAGGATTTCAATATGAAATTGTGGAACTCGAATATCGTGTTTCTCGACGATTGGAATAAAAAGCCTCAGGGGATCTGAAGAAGATCTGACACTGAATGATCATCAACATCGCTGAGCTTTGATTTAGAGTCAACTGGTGTGTGCATGATCTTGCAGTTCGTCATTTTAGCCCTGAATACAATCTCATCTGCATACTTACTCTGACATAAAAACATAGTAGTTGAAGATCTAGTCACTGAAATCCCGAAGAAGTAACTTAATTTTTCCAAGTCAGTCATAACAAATTTGATTTTAAGCAGTGCAATGATCTCATTTTTCAACACATCAGAGGAGGCAGTAAAGACAATATCATCCACATATAACAACATATAAGTAGGGATGACAACGGATCGGATCTGGATCGGATCCTACTAGATCCAGATCCAGATCCGTTTTCATACCTGAATCCAGATCCGGATCCAGATCCATCGGGTCCAAAAAAATCATATCCAAATCCGGATCCATTGGATCCACCGGATCCACAGATCGGATCTGGATCCACATGTAAAAAAATTTGCCTTGTTAAAAATGTAACCTTGCTAAGAATTTTTTTTTGAACTGACAAACGATTTTTGCTTAGCTAACAGTTTACTGTGTTTCAATTTTGAAATGTTCATATGAGATATTTTGTTCGTTGTCTCGTTTTGATTGTGAGCTATTAATTGAAAATGTTGGACAATGACAATAGTTATGAAAAATGCTGACTAATATTTCCACAATGCAAAACTTGCATGTGCTTGGAATCTTTACAAATGAAGTGAATATAATTTTAACTACTTGTCTATGGAGATGTTAGTCATTCACTAATATAACATTAATTTTATTATCGAAATTACCTCTTTATTTATTGGTTTTTGAGTTAACGCGGGGATAAATTAAACTTGTTTTGAGAACTAAACTTGCAAGGATGTGCTTAGCAATTTTAAGTAAATACTTATGAAATTACATTCTAGGTTATGAATATATTTAATAAAAAATGGATCCACGGGTTGGATCTGGATCGGATACGGATCTCAAATACAAGATCCAGATCCATATCCGATCCGTCAAAAACGGATCCGGGTCCGATCCGGATCCGTCGGGTCCAAATTTTGAAGATCCATATCCTATAAAATGAATCTGGATCCACCGGATCCAGGATCCACTGCCATCTCTACATATAAGCAATGTTGCTACCTCGATGAAAAATAAATAGAGAATTATCACACTTGCTGCATACAAACTCACATAATGTACTGTGCAAAGCGTTCATACCATGCTTTGTTGGCCTGTTTTAAACCATACAGTGACTTACGGAGACGACATACATAATGAGGGGTTGCAGGATGGACAAATCCTGGCGGCTGGTGCATGAAAATAATTTCTTTCAAGTCCCTATATAAATTAAAATAATTATCCAAAAATAGAACATAATAACGGTGACCCAAAAACTGAGAACAGGAGACGTCCATATATCGCTATGAATAATATCAAATGACATTAGAGTCTACAAATGACAATCTAACAATTTTACCTAAAGAACAAGATTGACAAATCAGAGTACTACGCGTACCCTTACAAGATAAAATTATTTTGATCTAATGAAGACAAAATTGAGGACCCCGGATAACCTAGACGATCATGCCACAAGGAAGGAGCAAGGGCTGCAAAAGTAGATGGCAAGGCTGAATTCGAGAGACCGGAGATGGGCGTAATAGAATAAAGATCTACCAACTATCACATCTCATGAGAGGAATTCCCGTCTTGAAATCCTTCACAGAAAAACTAAAAGGATAAAAAAAACAACAGAACTCAATTATCAGTGGTAAATTTACGGACATACACCAAGTTTTTAATTAATTTAGTAGCATGAAGGGTATTTTTCAAGATAAGATGTGGAGGGGTGAGGGGGGGGGGGAGAGACAAAGTTTTATGACAATAACCACGAATTGAAATTGAATTATCATTACCCACAATTATGCCACGATTGTTGCTCAAATTGGAATAAGACGAGAGAGTACCTTGATCCGACGTCATGTGAGTAGTGGCTCCGGTGTCCATATATCAATTTGGGTTCGAGGGATTTATTTCAAGTGTGTACATTGCGGCTTCAATGTCGGTAGGTGTGGGGCCCACTGCATGATGGGCCTGCGGAGGCCGAGGCCCAAGCACACTGGCATGCTGCCCCGACCCAGAAAACTGCCAATTCGCCGAGACAGGATCGGAGAAACTGTGTTTGGGTTGTTGGGAAAACTGGGCCCAGTTTCCCGGGTAATGGTCTGGAAAATAGCCATTGTATGGCGTATACGCACTGGCCCAGTTCCACTGCATAGGGGCCCAATGCTGGGCCCAATTTTACTGTTGCTTCCCACTGCCCCGAGGGTCACCACCACCGCCACCACTTTTTCGACCGCCGGCCGCCACCATGTTGTCGCCTCGATTCTTGCCATAATTTTTGCGATTCTTACCATTTTTACCGCCACCATTGTTGCGGTTTTGACCAAAATTGTTAGAGAAGGATAGAGGTCAACATGAGGACAGGCGGGGCCTAGTAGCCGCTTTCTTTGCTAATATGGCTTCTTCGAGCGTGAGCATTAAACGAGGCTGATAAAACTGCTGAAGAGGACTGCTCTGACGAAGAAGCGTTCCGACGCCATTATAGGCCTCACATAGGCCTGCAACTATTTGAAAAACGAGAAGGTCGTTGGTGATGGGCACACCAACGTTGCGAAGTTGATCCGCCAATTCTTTCAACTTTTTGCAGTATGTTGAAACATTGGAGAAATCCTTCATATTGACGTGGGAGAATTCCTGCTCAAGGATAACAACACGAGAATTTTGATTATCTTGGAATATGTCACGCACTATATTCCAAGCATCCATCGCCGTAGCGTCTGGTTCAATAATCGTTTGCAATATGTCGTTAGATATAGTGGAGTAAATCCATTGAAGAACGATAGTATCAAGTGTCGTCCAAAACTTAGGATCATCCTCGAGTTTTGGCACCTCCGTATTCATAGGAGCCGCGGGGATAATGTGATGAAGGACTTAATGCGAGCATGCGTTAACTTTTAACAGTTCGGTCTGTGTGCGCCCGTTTTTACCTAACGGTCGTGACAAACGAGCATTTCCCCTGGCGTTGATAAAAATGTTATTGAGGATTCGTCACCTAATTATTCTAAGGTGAATTAGAGCACCTAGATGTTAACATAAAAATTGCAAAGTAAACTCTGATTAATGGTCTACGAAACTATGAAATTCTAGATAAGAGTTCTTTATTATCCTAAAGAGAAGGGTTAGACATCTTTTAAGATGCGCTAACTTGCGATTATCCGATCAAACTCAAGTTAATTATTATACTAAGAAAAATGTATGTTTAGAATATAAGATTAATTAAAAGGAAGTTTGCAAATGGTTAATAAAATGATGTATTTTGACAACATGTAAATTTTTGCAAAGATTGCAATTTTGAGAAATAGAATCCCCACATCAAATACTAAATTGATTTGATATAAAAATATGCATTTGTATGGTATTTTATTTTAAAATATATGTAAAAATTATTTTGTTGACATAGTATGTATTGTAGGACATGACTAATAAAATGCAATGTGAAATTGATTTTTTGATAAAAAAACGTGCATGATTTATAGAATGCATGCAAATTTGATTTTTTTGACAAAAATATGCACTTACATTGTATGAGGTATAAAATACATCTATACTTAATTTTTGAATAAAAGCATGCCTTTGTATTGTTTAAAAAATACATATTTTTAAGCAATTGATAATTGATAGTACGAAGAAAAGCAAACTATTTATAATGCAAAAAATCATTTTTTCTTGAAGTTTTTTTTTATAGCTAAGCGGATAAGAATGAAACCTCATTCGAATGAATAATAATGCGAGTACAGGATGTCCAAGTTATTTGAAATTTTGAAACATCCATGAAAGAGCCTAAAATGAACTAGCACCAAATTTCCAATTTTAAAACTAACCGAGCATAAAGTGAATAGATAACGACGATTTTCCAATTTTAAACTACCCTGTTAATCTATCCATTCAAGGCCTAATAATTATTCTAAGCATTCTAATGATCGCATAAAATTAAATAATTAAGTTACAACCCAAAATAAATAAAATGAGCGATATTTAAGAAATTAAAAGCTTCGACTAGGGTGGATGACAATATCACCCGCCCTATTTGTTAGAAATCCAGAGGCCGGAGAGTGAATGTGGATGCTGGTCTTCGTTTGACAGTAGTCGTGATGAATCTAAGAATGAGACTCTTCGTTGATCTCGATGCATTTCATGTAAATAAAAGAAAAGAAAGGGATTAGTAGACGAAACATGAAAATATAGACATAAGAAAATATAAATAAATGATTCACGAAAAATAATATGTTGTTGGGACTCAAATTTGATACACAAACATATATCTAAGTTCATGATTTTTAAAACATGAAAATAGATAAATATATAAATAGGCTACAAACATATAATTTTCAGACTTAAAAGGGAAACCAACCAACCCAATATGCGATGAACACAGGTATTCATATTTATACATATGCAGGCCCATATTTAACACACTTAGACCACATGACAATGAGCAATGACAACATATAATTCAACATGATGAATCTTAGTCCAACAAACATCAGATTTTTATTAGACATACTTAGAATTGAGCTAAATGGGCACAAATTAACCTAAAGTAGCTAAACATAATTAATAATTAACGTAACAGATGCTATCATCAACCATAATCTAATTAATCATGATGAACAATATTCCAATAGTCCCAAACAAGCCAACAAATCATGATTAAATATGCTCAACAGTTGAAATTAAAGATCATAAACAACCATTGATATCTATTAAACATTTCTCAATACTTAGTCTAATAAACATAAACAAACCTTAACCTAATTAAATATGACTAATAATTAATTCTAACAATCGCCAACATCAACCAAACATTTACCCCAACAGTATACATAATCAAACTAAAATAATACTAATCCAAACATTAACTCAAAAATGTAAACCAAGCACAACATTGATAAATATCCGTAATCAACTAAACAAGTTAGTAAAATTACTAACAGTGGCAGGTATTTAATTAATCCACATCATAATTCCTTAAACAGATACTAAATAACATATTCAACATATTACTCTAAATATGATACTAATATTAGGCTTTTTATAGAATATAAAGAGCACATCTATACTATACCAATTAACCAAACAAGCTATCATACTAAATATAACTTAGACATTAAAGAACACGATAACATAAATAAACTACCACATGATTAACACAACAAAATGAGCACCAAAATGCAGAAAATAAACAGAGAGAAGATGTAGTTTACGGACCTTCTCTGGGTAGCGAGACGTCGTTTCGAACTGTCGAATCCGCTCGGAATTTTTTTTTTAGAATTCTGATTTTGATTTCAGAAATTTCTGATTTATTTATTCAGAAATCCTGATTTTGGACCGGAAGTTCTGATTATTACAGGATTTTGACCCGACCCGGAACAATGACCCAACCCGAATTCTGGATTTTTTTCCTCTGATTTTCTGAATTCTGAAAATCAGATTTTTTTTTTCAAGAATGCTGATTTTTCTGATTTTTAGGCTCGGAACCGACCCTAAACAGTGAAGAACAAGGAAAAAAAAGATTTTCGGATGGAAAATTAGGAAACAAAGAAGGGTATTTTCGAATTAAAATTAAGAACCAAATAGGAGTATTTTTGGATCAAAAGCTAAGAACAAAACAAACCATTTATCGATTTTTTCTTCTTATTTTTCGACCTTTTCTTTGTATTTTTGGACCCGAAAAAAGAAGCCCCTTTTCAAATGAAGAACAAGGGGGTTTTTATAGATGATTTCCCCCCAAGAATCGTTCACCCCACACCCCTTTCAATTTCGAGTTTCAAATTCCAAATAAAAGGGGCAAAAATGACGATTTTGAAGCGGATTTTGGGGGACAGGGTATGGTGAAGTGATGGGGAAGGGTCTGGTGGTGTCAGGTATGTGATGGGTAGGTGTGGCAGTCGGCGAGGTGATGGGGACATGGGGGTGGGCGGCGATTTTGGGGGGAAAGGGTGAAAATGATTTAGGGTTGTTTTAGGTTTAGGGTTTTTGTTTTGAGTTTTGTTTTAGGTTTTGGGAATAAGAGATATGTGTTGGGCCGAGTGGGCCGACGGGTGAAAGGGGGTGGTCGGTTTGGGCCTTTCTCGGTTGGGCCTGGGCTGGGTTGCAGATTTTGGTGGGCTGGTAGAAAGTGAGGGAGAAATGGGTTATGTTTTAAAAATCTAAAAAGGAGTTTATTATTATAAAAAATGTTTTGCAAAAAATATAAATTATAAAGATAAAAATAACGATGTAATAATAATGAAAACATAATATTTGCGAAATGTTTAATGCTTAATATAAAATGTGATGCCGCTTTGCGAAAATAAAATAACATAGAATGTTAGGGTAAAAACTATGATTAGGAAATTAAAAGTCAAATAATAGTAGAAATACGAATAATAATAATAATAATGATATTGAAAATAAACGACGATATTAAAAGTCTTATATGTATATATTAAAATTGTTTTTAAGGCGTCAAAAATATTTAAAATTGCAAACAAATAATAGAAAAAGAGGGACAAATTTTGGGTGTCAACACGGCCCACGTCGCATAATGGACGTTTTCTATTTCGACACGTGTTTTTAGCCATAAGGACAACGTAGCACGTGACGTAGGGATTGAGAAGAAAATTTGGGAAGAGAAGAGGTTCTACAGGCACGGAATCCGAGAGTAAGAGCTCGGAACCCGAGGAGAAAGAGGTCAAGATTTTGGGAGAGAAAGAGACCTAGACTTTGATATCATGAAAAAAATAATCCCTTGATTATTTTCATTAATGAAAGAGTATATATACAATTTACAATTTCCATAATAGAAAAATCTTATTCCTATTCTACTCCCAAAATTCTATTCTACTTGTACAATAATTATACAATTATGGTAAGTTTACAATTCTAAATATATACAAAATATTCTACATAAAACAACCAAAACCAAGCTATACACTGTGTGTATACCGTGTATATCTCCTAAGTATACTAGTGGTATATTTAACAAGAAGTTATAATTAATTTTAAAAATACTATACCAATTTCATATCGAAATAAATTTGGTAGGCTTCAATGTTAAGTGTGTTACATCGGATATGGAATGGGAACATGGACTCCAGACTTGGACAATCTTCACCCTACAAGCTAGATTTTGAGGTTGAGTTAGGCCTAAGATCCATTATTTACATGGTATCAGAGTCATGCCCATTTCAATTCTTTGTTCACCGATGTTGAGCCCCCAAATTGTATTATCCACGCTCCAGTTAACAAGGTCTGGGCTTGCGGGAGAGTGTTAAGAGTCCCACATCGGATATGGAATAGGAACATGGACTCCTTAGGACTTGAACAATCATCACCCTATAAGCTAGCTTTTGGGGTTGAGTTAGACCCAAGATCCATTATTTACATCAAATTTTCACTTTTGGATTTCGGTTTGTGAGGGTGGACAACATCGGTATTATTTTTTTAAGTAGACAGTTAAAAAATTTAATTGTGAATCATGATTCTGAAACTAATTTTTGATGCTTGATTTAAACAAGCAAAAAATAAAATAAAAGAGAACAAATCACATTAAAACTTGTTTTTTGGTTTTAAAAAATAAAACTTTAATGAACTTTCATTCTAAAATAAGAGTCTTATTCTTTGCTTGAATAGAAAGAAAAAAAAGTATCAAACCCAGTATTATTAGAAGTCAAATGTCTCAATCTTCCATCAACGTATATGCTTGCATCAATTCAGCAAACCTAAGGTAACAAATTTCACTTTTTCATATTTAATAAACATTACATTAACTTAGAATGTTTCGTAATATATTACATAAGTTTTTTGCGAATGGTGAAGATGGATGTAAGATGGCTCATTATATATACAATATTGTTTTTTATGGAGCATATATTATCAAACCAGTAGTTTGGATTTTAACTTCTTCTTTTTAATACATGAAGAATTCAAAATTGACTACAAATAAAATACTAAGTGAAAAATACATCTGCTAATTATTTGAAAGTTCTATGCAGATAGCAACTATCAAAATAAATTTGGAATTTCCCATTTGAAGAACCTTTTCAATTTTTTCCCATGAAAGCTCTAAAAATTTCAAAGTCAAATCTTGAATAGTTTTTCTAAACAAATTTTGCACACTGGTCGGAGATTCTGACGTTATTAAAATTGTGTTCTCTTGAGCGACTCCGCCTTCCAACCTGCCCAGAAAACATAGTCCGAAGGTTCACAATATCTGCAGTTATAAATCATCAGCGACACATATTTCCCGGCTTCACTATCGGCCTGAGTAAAGGGACGATCAGAGCAAGCAACTATTGCGATATACATCAACCTCAAACATTGCTTACACTTTTGAACGTGACTGACTATTTTTTTTTAGTATGGTGAAATCAAGGCTGACACAGATTGCATTCTGGGTCACCACCCCATAGCAACATTTCAGCTTGAATGTGTACTTAAAGTTAGCCTCACTACAACCACCTAGTGGCTAGCATTGATCTCAAGCGAAAACTCAACCATCTTATATCGAAAAGTTTTTCAGATTATTTTCTCCCGTCTTTTTCATTTAAACTTAGATTGATTAACTTATTATTATTTATATAATAACACATTATATGTGCATTTTACATGTAATTATGTATATCAATATGCTATTCGGTATTTGGTATTCTTTCATACCGAATAATATCGAAATATCAAAATCGAGATGTTATAACTTTTAATTTCGAGTTGAATTATGCATACCCAAGAACTAATTACTTGTATTTTGCATTTAGTCAAATTCGAGCATTCCCTTTTAATCCAGTGGCAAAGATTATTATTCTCAACTGCATCAAATTATTAAATATTAGTATAATATTTTAAAAATAATAATGAATGAACTAATTGGGAGTTGCAAGCTAATATTAAAAAATTTATAGACTACTGGCTTATGGTATGGTTCTGGCACTACATCAACAATGGGTAGACCTCTTCTTTATGTACAACCATTTTTAAATGAGCTATATCAAGCTCCTCTTAGTCCTAGCTCATTTCTTGAATCTTGCTAGTTGTCTTTAATTTTTTTTCCACGAGGGAAGGATGTAGGCCTTTAATTTCAACTTAGTGTATAAACTACCTAGTCTTTGTTATTCAATTTAATTAGATGGAGCCACTGTTGAACGAGGATTACCTGGCCGCTCATCAGATTTTTGGTGGGCCTAAGGACATTCTGATAGAGAATAATCCTACCCTAACCCTAGAAAAACCCGCCGCCCCACTCTCTCTTTTTCCTTACTTTCGGCGACCACATGGTTTCCCCATTCCTCATCCTCCACACAAGACGTCACACATCCTCCTCCTCCTCCATCCCCATCTCCCAACACCTTTCATCTGGCGTTTGCCGTGACGAACATAATTTTTTTATCCCTTTGATTCTTGATCAGGAGGATGGACAATACTCTTCGTAGGTTGAGTTATTTCAAATACATGTTTGTGCCTACAATGTTCTTGATCACATCGATGACACCACACCCCGTCCATCCGACGTCGACAACACAACGTGGAAACGAATTGATGCAATCGTCAAGCAATGGATATATGACACTATATCTAAGGATCTACTTCATACCATTATGAAGACAGGCGCTTCGGCTCACGACTTATGGACAAGACTAGAAGAAATTTTTTAAGACAACAAACATACACGTGTCGTGTATCTGGAGAAATAATTCAATAACACCCGTCTTGAAAACTTTGATAATATCTCTGACTATTGTAAACAATTGAAATTAGTTGCAGATCAATTATCTAATGTGGGCAATCCGATTTCATAAACAAAAATGGTTTTGTAACTAATTAATGGTTTGCCAAAGGGTGAGTACGGTACGCTTGCAACGATGATCCAACAAGTCGATCCCCTCCCTAGTTTAAACAAGGCCTGGTCACAATTACTATTGGAGGAAACTAGGCGTGCCAAACAAGACGAACATAATCAGAAGGCGTTGGTGGTTGATGCACCGGTGACTGCCATAGCACCTGCCACACAACTGCCACATACAAACAGTCCGAGGGGTGGCCGCGACGGCGGCAAAGGCAGAGGCCATGGCGGCAGCAACCGCGGAAGAGGAAGAGGTCGCGGTCGAGGCAACAATAACGGTGACCAAGTCCAACAGGCCCATTACCCATCTCAGTGGGTCGGCCGACTATATTGGCCTGTTTTCGCAAATTAGGCTTCGTGCCCGTACCCGACCGTCACGGCCCACAACACAATGTGGCAGCTGCCCAACATTCTGGGCCAACCTCCAGGCCCATGCCCGATGGCTCAACCACAGCAGGCCCACTTCTCAATGACCCAACAACAACAACAACAACCACACGACCCACTGACCCCTACCGAACTGGGCCAGGCCTTCAGCACCATGAATTTACAATAGCCCGACGATACATGGTATATGGATACGGGCGCCACATCTCACCTCACTTGCAACTCCGGTAATCATCCGCAACTATTTAACTTGAACAATCCTCAATTTATTTTGGTCGGTAATGACAATCGCATTTCAATTCAAGGCTATGACACCACTCAAACTTCACTACATCACCTTCTCTTTTCCTTAAAAAACATCATATATGCTCCTAATATTATTAAAAATATAATCTCTGTTAGGAAATTTGCTATGGACAATTACGTATCTATTGAGTTTGATCCTTTTGGTTTTTTTGTGAAGGACCTACGTACGGGGACAACTCTTACGAGATGCAATAGTGTGGGGCATCTCTATCCTTTCTCGTCCACTTCCGCAGCAAGTGTCACTCAACAAACCTCTCTAGCCGCAATCTCTCCATCAACTTGGCACAGTTGACTTGGGCACTCAGGGGCACTTGTTTTTAATTTTCTTAGAAGTCAAAATTGTAATAAAGGGAACTATACCCTCAACTGCTACTCTTGTCCTCTAGGGAAGCATGTTAGACTGCCTTTTACGTCTTCATTGAGTGTAACTTTTTCTCCTTTTGATATCATTCATGCGGATTTATGAACATCTCATATTACTAGCAACCTGAGTCACAAATATTACTTGGTACTTTTGGATGACTTTTCTCATTTTCTTTGGATTTATCCTCTAGAATATAAGTCTCAAGTTTACTCCACTTTTCTAGAATTCCAGGCGTATGTTAAAACCCAGTTTGAGAAAAACATCAAAACGTTTCAATGTGACAATGCTCGTGAGTTCAACAATTCCCCTTTTCATAAACTTTGTACGGAAAATGGCATGGTGTTTCGATTCTCTTCCCCCTCATACCTCACCTCAAAATGGCAAAGCCGAAAGAATTATGTGCACCATCAACAATACGATTCGCACATTGCTCTTGTATGCTTCTATCCCCCCTTCCTTTTGGGCCCACACTTTGCACATGGCAACATATATTCTCAATAAATTACCAATGAGTACGCTCCATAATAAAACTCCAACCAAAATTCTCTTCCATCGAATCCCCTCCTATGGTCACCTTCGGACTTTTGGTTGCCTATGCTACCCGAATATTACCTTCACGGCACCTCACAAACTAGCTCCTAGGTCTACTACTTGCATCTTCTTAAATTTCCCATCGAATCATAGGGGGTACTTATGCTATGAGTTGTCCACAAATAAAATCATAGTTTCTCGCCATGTCACATTTAAGGAGCACATTTTCTCATTCACAAACATCTGTAAATACCAAGTCACTGATTATAGCTTCCTTGACGATTCGGACACATCCCCTCTCATCCGAAAGATAATCCATAGAACTAGTAGTCCGGCCCATCAAACGACCGCCACTACTTCCGCCCAACCCTCTACATACTGCCTACCTACGGGTAATGTGTCGTCCTCGCCGTCCCATTCCTCGTCACACCTGCCCGCATCCAACAGCCCACCCCGCAACCGTCGACCACCCCATAGCCCCTCATCGACCACTCATCTGCTCGCTGCCTTCGTAAACCCCTTACTACCCTTCTGCCCGACATAGACAGTATCCCGCAACATCACATGGAACCCCATGCATGACACGGGATTTTCAAACCAAAAGTCCACTTTAATCTATCCACTCAAGTCATCTCACCTATACCCAAGAAACCAAAATTAGCCAAGCTTGATCCAAATTGGAATGCGGTCATGCGTAAGGAATTTGATGCGCTTACTACACATCACACTTGGGATCTTGTCCCAAAACCAGAGGGAGTCAATGTGATTCATTGTATGTGGCTATATCGTCACAAATTTAGGGATATTGGTGAGCTTGAACACTATAAGACGAGACTTGTGGCAAATGGAATGGGGCAACAAGATGGAATTGATTGTGGTGAGGCCTTCAGTCCAGTTGTTAAACCAGTCACCATTCGCACAGTTTTGAGCATTGATATGGGAAAGAATTGGTCGATTCATCAGCTTGATGTGAAAAATGTCTTCTTACATGGGGATTTGAAAGAAACTATATATATGCATCAACCACCTGGCTTTGTGCATCATTCGACTCCACAGTATGTCTACCGGCTTCGAAAGTCACTTTATGGCTTGAAACAAGCCCTCATGGCTTGGTATGGCTGTTTTTCCACTTACATCTTGCAAATTGGGTTCATGTGCTTATTTTTCATCGAAGTAATGACATTGCATACCTTTTACTCTACGTAGACGACATTGTCCTGGCTGCCTCATCCGATGTGCTGAAAAACAAGATCATTACCATGTTTAAACCCGAATTTGTCATGACAGACTTGGGTAAGTTGAGTTATTTCTTGGGGATTTCCGTGATCAGATCCGAGAATGCAATGTTCCTATGTTAGCGTAAGTATGACAAAGAGATTGTTTACAGGGCTAAAATGAAAAACTGCAAAATCATGCTCACTCTAGTCGACTCAAAGTCGAAGTTTAGCGCGGATGACGGAGATCCGGTGCTTGATCCTTCTCTTTATAGGAGTCTAGCTGGTGCACTTCAGTATCTTACTTTCACTAGGCCTGATATTGCCTATACTTTTCAGCAGGTGTGTTTGTTCATGCATGCTCCTAGAGAGTCTCACGTCAGAGCCCTTAAACGTATCATTCGATTCGTTAAAGGTACTCTTGACTATGGGTTACATCTTTATCCATCTGCACCGACCAGGTTGCTATCATATACTGACGCCGATTGGGGCAGTTGTCCATACACACATCGATCTACTTTCGACTATTATGTATTTTTGGGTGATAACCTTATCTCGTGGTTTGGCAAACGATAAGCTACGTTTTTTCGTTCGAGTGCAGAAGCAGAATATAGAGGCATTGTGAACGTTGTTGTCGAGATTTGTTAGCTCAGAAACCTTCTTCTAGAGCTTCATTGTCCATTACGTAGGGCGTCTATTGTCTACTATGATAACATATTTGATGTCTACTTGTCTCATAACCCGGTCCAGCATCAGCGAACCAAACATATTGAGATGGATATTCATTTTCATCGTGAGAAGGTTTCCATGGCCATGTCTGGTTGTTGCATGTCCCTTCTTCATATCAGTACGCAAATATATTTACTAAGGGACTTCCTCGGCATCTATTCCTCGACTTCAGATCCAGTCTGAGCGTCCGGCCTCCTCCCGCTCCGACTGCGGGGGTGTGATAGAGAATAAGTAAATATTTTCCATATATTCTATAATTATTATTTTAGTGTAATTATGTAAAATAGATACTCTCATTCAATTGTGATTACAATTATAAACACCTATCTATATATATATTATATTAATGAGAAGACTCTAATCAATTAGAATTACACTATTCTACACATTCAAATGTTTATAGAAGCATGTCCCTACGCATTTGAAAAACCATGGCCAAGGGAAGGGGAAGAGGACCAGGACGATCAAAGAAATAATAATTAATTATATTGGAAACTCCGAGGTGGGATCTCGCATGCAACGCGAGAAGTCATTAACGGAGAAGACACCAAAAACCTCAATTTCAATGGAACACAGTGTGAATCAATAATTACTGGATCTACTTCCATATCTGAAAAAGTAGTTAGCTTAAAAGCAACTTGAAACACCAGTATGGGAACTGAGAGAGGGACATTACTAGAACGAGGTGACCAAAATGGGAGATCGATTTGGAGAAGACATATGGTGAAGCATCTAAAAACCATCAAACATTCATAGCTGATCGAGGAAAGGTAGTAACTACAAAAGAAGATGGAGTGGTAGGGGAACAACAGAAATCACTTGGCCAGACTCTTTGCAGGACATCATAATGCAGAAAATGATATAAATCTCAATAATATCCCAAAAAATCTATATAGACATGCAGTATCCTTGATAGTTTATACAACATGAGAGGTGTCACGTTACAGTTTGATGAAACAAACCCAGACTGGAAGGAGTGTGATAGAACCTGATATGTTTTGGTCAATAATGAGGATACTAGATAGTCAAGTTCAAAAGTACGAGTGAGATGCAGAAAATATTTTACTCAGGTCCATATATAATACGGAATACGCTTATTATATTAAAAACATGAACTCCTGATTTTGATTTTAATGCTGAATATATGATTGAATTCCTTTATGAATATAAAAACCTAAAAAAGAAAACATACTTATAGGTTTGGCTTAGGGATGATAAGTATACGATTTAGGTTAAATTTAGGCAGGTTAAAATAAACTAAATCAATATATGACTAACTATAGAAGGAGACAGGCTTCAGCATTTCCAGACTAAATCCTCTGTTTTGTCAAGAATCTATACATGCATAATATTAATTATAATGCTATAGGGTGTCGCGTGCAGCAAACTTCTATATGCTTTAAACCCTAATTTTCCTCTGATTTATTTGTGGCTTCTTCATAACAAAGAGCTTCCTGGTCTTTGGCAACTAGGGCTTTATAGGGTCCTCTTGAAATATTTTTTAAACATAACCGAAATTGTTTGAGTCAAGATGGGCTAAACAATAAAGTCATAGTTCAACCACTCAACTTTTACAAAGTTTTAGTTTCTTTATTTGTTTTTCTTAACAATTTGTTCACTTACCAAACAAAATTATTTTAAAATTTTGCTTTTTTGTTATAGTAATACACCACATCAAACAAAAATAAAATTGCACAATATTTCTTATGAATCAATCGAATTACATATTTATTCAAATCAGCCCAATTTGTAAATTAGTTGAATGCGAACAAGTTAAGATGAGTTGAATTAACAAATGCATGTGTCATTACTTCTCCCAAACTTATATAGGTTTAACGAATCATATTATTTTAGGCTAATTATGATCCCCTATTAGGATGCTTCTTCATATCTACATGTTTCATGTTAGCACAAACGTACGAAGAATTAAAGATACAACTTTATTCTGCATGAATTCCAAAAAAATGCTTATGAAATCTAGCGGAAATGATGTTAATTTGAACTTTTGAAGTACAAAAGCAAGAGGCGCATGTGACCGGAGGTTTCTCTCATTAGTATTTTATAAACAGAAAACACTACCCACTTAATTTTCTAGAAAATATTTTCTTAAGAAATATTTCTGGTGTTCTTTTGGAGATTATAAATAACATGAGCAAATTAGATAGTATCTTTTATGATTTTTTGACGTTAAGAATTGATAATAATAATAATAATAATAATAACAACAACTAAATATTGGTTAAAGCAATAATATAAAATAAAAAATTGAAATAATTGTAAAGGTAATTATTCTGTCCAAAGGTAAGGACGAAACTTTTCCCGTTTGATGAAAATATATTGTCAAGGAATATTATCTTTTGAAAATGTTTTTCCAAAAAAGAAATTTCGGAGGTATGAAATACATCGGTCCACTAATTAACAAACCAAAATAAAATAATCTGATAGGCAGGGTATGTAGCGCACCAAATTCCAGCTCACTGATATGCCTAATTGGATGTGCCAGCTCAACAGTGGAGTACTATATTTGTCAAATCCCCAGTCAATATCTTCCTAAGGCCTCAATATTTTTGTCCAAACACTTCTACAGGAAGAAAAAAAAAATTGTGTTGCACTTCGTTGTGTGAAAAAAAGAAATCTTGTAATGTTATTCAATTAATGTCCATTATGTGAGGCACAAAATAAAAAGTACGGCACGAACCAAATGCTATAGACTATTGTCGAGTCATTTCAAAATTCTTTTTTCTTCTCAACTAATAAAGGTACATGTACTTAATAGGGGATCTTAGTATTTTAATTTTACCTGGTGATGGTTCGATTACCCACCTTTTAACCCCCTCCCTTATTCCCCTTCTCCTACACCCCTATGTTTTTTAAAAAATTAAAAAAAAGTACATGCACTTAATCCAGAACCAACGATGTTTCATCAAAAGAGCTCCATAATATAACGGTTCTATCCTGCTGGGTGAAGTTATCCAAATGATATGTGAACGGGGAAAGATTCTTGTAACAATAAAGCTTAACTCTGTCAAACAAAAATAATATTAGTAGCTAAATACAAGATTAGAAGATGTAAGGAACCACATAATTAGTTCCTCTATATTATTTGGAATGTCATATAAAGGACTTCTATAATAAGATATTCTATAATCATAAGAAACTTTTTAAACGTCATACATGACGTGGACCTCTTAAACTATATATCTTAAATAGTACACAATTGCATTTTTCTTTCATTACAACAAACATATAAAACCAACTAGACACCGTCCAATGGACCATGCTAAAATATTTTCTTTTGGTGAGGAGAAGGTAGCCACTAGCTACACTGAAAAAAGAAAATGACCTGAATAATTGGGGCCAAAAAAGTATCTTTTAAATTCAAATTGCAACTCAGTAAGTGGACAAAATAGACAACTGTTTGCCAAATTATCATTAGGCTGTTAAAACTAATGGTCCCATCAATGAATGCAGCTTTTGAGACTATGGAGAGACCGTGACCATGCTAATCCAACTCTTGACAACACTATCCTCTTCATATTTTCACAACATAATTATAATCCTTTTTTTGCCAAGTTATTTAAATATTTAATCTTTTGTTCACATTCAAAATTTAAAGGTGGTCTTTCCATAATAATTAGGATTAGTGAATTGAAAATGTTGAGGATTAGTTAAAGTAATTCCACCCACTGACTGACAGATCATATCCAACATGTGAACATCAGCCCACCCTGTTTCTTTACTTTTCAAAAGGGCTGGCGGTGGGGTTGGAGACTGAGAGGGAGTGTTATGTGAGTGTGGTTTGAGAGAGCGTTTTTGAGCTATTGCCAATCATATCATTCTTTTTCCTTTCTTGTCTACCGCCCTTTTTCTTTCTTTCTTTCTTTCTTTCTTTCTTTCTTTAGTATACTGAATCAGTTTAAGAAGGATCATTTCTTTGAATTCTTCTTCATCATCATCATAATCAGTCTGTCTCTATATACATGGCTACTGATACTGTTTCATCAGATCATCCTACTACTTCCTCTGAGGTAAGCTTCTCTGAATTTCTTCTGTTACTAACGAATTTTACCAGATACTATATGTGTTTTGTCTATCTCGTCTTGTTACTTTTGAATGGTTACATATGTTGTATGTTGACAGCAAAGTACTCTTTTTGATTGTTTGGTTATAGATAAGAGTATGCAGCATACATACCCTTTTCTCTGCTATGTCATCTGCTACCTGCTATCACTAAGAAAGTTAAAATGAGAAAACTTCAGTGTTCATGTGAATTTTACCCATCTTCGAAACAGAAAACTAAGGACTTCTTTTGAAGGAAGATGATGATATTACTCTCTAGTTTTTGTTACTACATGATACCATAATAAAAGAAGTCAAATGAAATGTTTGATAGCTTTGCTGAAATGAAGACCTGTTGCTTTGTTTATGAGAATCTGGACTATGGAATCTTGCTTTTTGTGTAGCTGTTCTAGCCTGTTTATTTCATTATCCTTTTGACCTCGCAAGTAACATGAATGTGACAAAAGTTAGTACACTGTTATGTACTGAGTTCAGCCAAGAAAAAGCCTCGGGTGCTTTTGTCAGTATCAATCTTTGTTGTGACTTGTGACTGATGAGGAAATTACCATGTGTGTCCCTAAATTTGTCCTCTTTTTAACTAGTTTAGATTTTATGTTACCAAGTCAGTTCCACTAAGTTTCTTCAAAGAAGTTGATAGTGACCTACCACACTCCAAAGCTGAAAACTTAATTCCAAGAATTTATTCCTTTTTTCAGTTCCCTTTCTTTTTCTTGTCTAAACATTTTCTCGTTTGATTTATTCTTTCTTCTATTCTCATTGCTTCATCATGTTTACTGCAGCAAGCTGAGAAGGAAGTGCTTGAAGAGGTTAAGACAATGGAAGAAGAGAGTGTTTCCCCTACCAAGGAGAATGAAGTAAAACCAAAAGAAGATTCCCCAAGTGCAGAGGTTTCTTCTACTGAACCTATGGTAAAAATAGAGGACACAAAAAGCGAATCACCGGTAATTGAAGAGCCAAAGAAGAATGACGAGGAAGAAAAGCCGAAAGCAATGGAACCAGTCTCCGAAAAAGTTGATAACGAGGAGAAGCCGAATGCAGAGGAACCATCCCAAGCGATAACTGAAGAAGTCAAGAAAGCTGATGAAGATGAGAAGCCAATAGCAGGCGAAGCAGCCCCAGTGATAGTTGAAGAAGTAAAGAAAGCGGATGAGGAAGAGAAGCCAACGGTGGAGGAACCTCCAGCAACTATAATTGAAGAGGTAAAGGAAATCATCGAGGAACAGAAGCCAATAGCTGATGAGCCATTGCCTCCAACAATTGAAGAGGTAAAGAAAGGTGATGAACCACCAGCTCCGCCAGCCACAGTTCACGAGGAAAAGAAGCCACAAGCTGAGGAATTACCAAGTGTACCTGCTGACTCAGCAGAATCAGAAGAAAAGACAACAGACAAGGAAATTGAGCCTCCTACTATTGAAGAAGTTAAGAAACAAGATGAGACACCTGCATTGGATGTCACTAGCAAAGATCTTCCAGAAATAACCAAGGAACCTGCCCCTGAACCACAAGCTCAGAGTATTCCTGATGAAGTTGCTGATGTTACCAAAAGTGAACCAGAGGTTCAAGCAGAAGCTGGAAATGTTGAAACTTTAGACAAAGAATCCAAAAAAGAGCCTGTTGAGGAAAAGCCTGAGCACCAGACAACAACAGTTGACATTGTGGAAACATCAGTTGAGGCTGTCGAGGACAAGGCGCAAGTAGAGGCAGAAGTTCCAAAAGCAGAACCTAAGGAAGAAGCTTCAGAACCAGCTCCCCTTGTAGAGGAAAAGCCAACTGAAGCTGCTGAGGCTGTTACCGGAAATGAAGAAGCGGTTCCAGTAGAGAAGGTAGAAGCGACCCCAAAAGAGGAACCTCTTGTTGCAGAAAGCTCAAATCAAGTAAAATCAACTACTTTAGAAACACTAATGCAGAAAGCAGATGAGGAAAGTCGTACTGAAGTTTCTGAAGACAATGCTATTGTTGAGGAGAAAGAAAAAGAATTGGCTCCAGAGGCTAAAGTTGCTGAAGAGGTATTGGTTCCAGAGGCTACAGTTGCTGAAGCACCGGCAAAAGAAGAGGTGAAAAGTGACAATCAAGATGAGAAGCTGGTTAGTGAGGAATTAGCAGCAACAGAAGCAAAGGTAGTTGAAACATCTGAAGTTGCTGCTAAGGCTCCAGAAGTGGAGGTTGCTTCCAGAGACATTGGATCAATTGCTGAAAATGGGATAAAAAATGACGAAAAAGTTGCTACAACTAAGGATCAAGATGAGAAGGGAGAGAAAAGTGTCGTGACTGAGGAATTATCCGCACCAGAAGCAAAGGGAGTTGAAACATCTGAAGTAGCTGAGAAGTTTCCAAAAGCGGAGATTGCTTCTAGAGACATTGAACCAATTGCTGAAAATGGGAGCACAAAGGATGATGCAATTCCTACAACTGAAGCAAATGAAGCTGCAGAAGTTGAGAAGAAAGTGGATGAGGTAACAGCTAATGCTACTGCTGAACCATCGGTTGAAGAGGCCCAGAAGACGGAGACAGAGACGAAAGATGAGAAAACTGCTGAAGGTGAGAAAGAAGTTGAAGAGACTACAAAAACAGAAGCTGCGAAGTATGGTGAAGACAACAAAACTACAGAAGTTCCAGTAAAGACAAAGCAGTCAAACAACCTTATGTCCAAAGTGAAGCAGTCTTTTGTGAAGGCAAAGAAAGCAATCATTGGGAAGTCTCCCAGCTCTAAATCTGATACTACAAAGAATGAAGTTAAAACCAAATAAGATACAGGGAAGAAACATTAAAATGGTCGTAAGTGAGTTGTTTTATTAGTTGTGTGATCTTTATTTTTCTTTTCTTAAACCTTTTTTCTTCTTTCATTTTTTGGGTCACCAAGGGTCAGGTATACTGGTAGTTGTGGGATGTTGTATGATTCTAGTGTTTGGGATAGGTATCGTATAGTTGTGCTTTTTTGTTCTATTTGACTGTTGAGTCAGTTTGTGAGTTTGTGGAAAAACCTACTCAATTGATTGGCTGATGATGTATATAAAGTGTCATATTCTCTATATATGTTTGTTCTTCTTGCATATCCTTTGTCTCTAATTATGGTTAAAAGACGATCTCTATTTATGAGACTACTTATCTAGTCAGTGCCAGTAATCTGGGACTGTTTGCACATCCATGTATAAATGTAGTATCCATTTTTGGAAACTAAAGGATAGGCAAAGAGGATCCACCATATAAAAGTAGAAAGAAGAGACGAGGAGACTAACATGTCTCCTCCTTAACAAGGATGCTACGTGATAGAGAATACGTAAATATTCTTCATATATTTTGTAATTATTATTTTAGTGTAATTATGTAAAGTAGATATCCTCATACGATTAGGATTACAATTGTAAACACCTATATATATTGTATTAATGAGAAGACTCCAAACAAGGAGAATTACACTATTCTACATGATATCAGAAGTCAAAACCCTAACACTCTAATCACTACTCGGACGCCACCCCACCCCCTCTCTTTCCGTGGTCACGGCGGAACCCTCCCAAACCCTAGCAAATTCCGGTGCCCAACCTCCTCTTTCTCCTTACTTCCGGCGACCACATGGCTTCTCTCAATTCCTCCTCCACACAAGACGTCACACATCCTCCTCCTCCCTCCTCCTCTCCCAACACCTTTCATCCGGCGTTTGCCGTGACGAACATCTAAAACTTTATTCCTTTGATTCTTGATCAGGAGAATAGACAATACTCTTCGTAGGTTGAGTTATTTCAAACACATGCTTGTGCCTACAATGTTCTTGATCACATCGATGCCACCACGTCCCGTTAGCCCGACGTCGACAACACAACGTGGAAACGACTTGATGCAATCATCAAACAATAGATATATGACACCATATCCAAGGATCTACTTCATACTATTACGAAGACATGTGTTTCGGCACGACTTATGGACAAAACTAGAAGAAATTTTTCAAGACAACAAACATACACGTGTCGTATATCTGGAGGAACAATTTAACAACAAACGTCTTGACAACTTTGCTAATATGTTAGACTATTGTGAACAATTGAAATTAGTTGCCGATCAACTATCTAATGTGGGCACTCCGATTTCAGAAACAAAGATGGTTTTGCAACTAATTAATGGTTTGCCAAAGGTGAGTACGATACGCTTGCAACGATGATCCAACAAGCAGATCCCCTCCCTAGTTTCAACAAGGCATGGTCACAATTACTATTGGAGGAAACTAGGCGTGCCAAACAGGACGAACATAATCAGAAGGCGTTGGTGGTTGATGCACCGGTGACCGCCATAGCAACCGCCGGACAACCGCCACACACAGACGGTCAACGGGGTGGCCACGGCAGCGACAAAGGCATAACCCGCGGCGAAGGAAACCGCAGAAGAGGAAGAGTCCGCGGCTGAGGCAACAATACCGGTGGACAAGTCCAGCATGCCCATTACCCATCTCAGTGGGTCGGCCCACTACCTTGGCATGTTTCCGGCAATTGGGCTTCGGCCCAATGACCGTACCCGACCGTCTCGGCCCAAAACACGGGCACGTGGCAGCCGCCCAGCATTCTGGGGCCCCTCCAGGCCCACGTCCGACGGCCCAACCACAGCAGGCCCATTTCTCGGCTGCCCAACATCAACCATACGGCCTACTTACCCCTACCAAATTGGGCTAAGCCTTCAACACCATGAATTTATAGCAGCCCGACGATGCATGGTATATGGATACGGGCGCTACATCCCACCTCACTCGTAACTCCAACGGTTTAATTTGAACAATACTCAATTTATTTTGGTCGGTAATGACAATCGCATACCAATTCAAGGCTATGACACCACTCAAACTCCACCACGTCACCCTCTATTTTCCCTAAAAAAACATCCTATATGCTCCTAATATTATTAAAAACTTAATCTTTGTTAGGAAATTTGCTAGTGACAATTCTGTATCTATTGAGTTTGACCCTTTTGGTTTTTCTGTGAAGGAATGACAACTCTTACGAGATGCAATAGTGTGGGGGACCTCTATCATTTCTCATCCACTTCCGCAGCAAGTGTCACTCAACAAACCTCTCTAGCCGCAATATCTCCATCAACTTGGCACAGTAGACTTAGGCACCCAAGGGTACCAGTTTTAATTTTCTTAAAAGTCAAAATTTAATTCAATGTAATAAAGAGAACTATACCCTCAACTGCTACTCTTGTCCTCTATGGAAGCATGTTAGACTGCCTTTTACGCCCTCATTGAGTGTAACTTTTTCTCATTTTGATATCATTCATGCGGATTTATGGACATCTCCTATTACTAGCAATCTAGGTCACAAATATTATTTGGTGTTTTTGAATGACTTCTCCCATTTTCTTTGGGTTTATCCTCTAAAATATAAGTCTCAAGTTTACTCCACTTTTCTAGAATTTCAGGCGTATGTTAAAACCCAGTTTGAGAAAAACATCAAAACATTACAATGTGACAATGGTCGTGAGTTCGACAATTTCTCTTTTCATAAATTGTGCGGAAAATGGCATGGTGTTTCGATTCTCTTGCCCCCATACCTCACCTCAAAATGAAAAAGCCGAAAGAATACTGCGCACCATCAACAATATGATCCGCACCTTGCTCCTGCATGCTTCTATCCACCCTTCTTTTTAGGCCCACGCTTTGCACATGACAACCTATATTCTCAATATATTACCAACGAGTACGCTCCATAATAAAACTCCAACCAAAATTCTCTTCCGTCGAATCCCCTATTATGGTCACCTTTGGATTTTTGGTTGTCTTTGCTACCCGAATTTCGCTTCCACGGCTCCTCATAAACTATCGCCTAGGACTACCCCTTGCATCTTCTTGAGTTTCCCGTCGAATCATAGGGGGTACTTATGCTATAATTTGTCCACAAATAAAATTATAATCTCTCGTCATGTCACATTTGAGGAGCACATTTTCCCATTCGCAAATATACGTAAATACCAAGTCACTGATTATAGCTTCTTTGACGATTTAGACACATCCCCTCTTATCCGAAACATAATCCATGTAACTAGTAGTCCGTCCCATTCCGTGCTTCCAACGACCGCCACTGCTACCGCCCAAGCCTCCTCACACTGCCTGTCTATGAGCAGTGTGCCATCATCGCTGTCCCATTCCCCGTCACACACTGCCGCATCCGGCAGCCTACCCCGCAGCCCGCGTCGATCACCTCACAACCCCAGTCACCAACCCCCCAGCCCCCGTCAACCACTCCCCTGCCCGCTGTTCCAGTCAACCCATTACTGCCCCAGTGCCCGAAACATTCTGCATACCGCAACATCACATGGAAACCCGTGCCCAACACGGAATTTTCAAACCAAAAGTCCACTTTAACCTATTCACTCAAACCATCTCACATATACCCAAGAATCCAAAATTAGTCAAGCTTGATCCAAATTGAAATGCGGCCATGCGTGGGAAATTTGATGCGCTCACTACACAGCACACTTGGGATCTTGTCCCGAAACCAGATGGGGTCAACTATTCGTTGTTTGTGGCTTTATCGTCACAAATTCACGGATAGTGGTGAGCTCGAACGCCATAAGGCAAGACTTGTGTCAAATGGCATGGGGCAATAAGAGAAAATAGATTGTGGTGAGACCTTTAGTCCAGTGGTAAAACCAACCACCATTCGCACGGTTCTGAGCATAGCTATGGGAAAGAATTGGCCGATTTATCAGCTTGATGTGAAAAATGCGTTCTTACATGGAATTTGAAAGAAACCGTATACATGCATCAACCACCTGGCTTTATGCATCCTTCAGCTCCACAGTATGTCTACCGGCTTCGAAAGCCACTTTATGGCTTGAAACAAACCCCGAGGCTTGGTATGACCGCTTTGCCACTTACATCTTGCAGATTGGGTTCATGTGCAACAGAAGTGATAACTCACTTTTTTTTTCATCGAGGTAATGACACTGCATACCTTTTGCTCTATGTGGATGACATTGTCCTGACTGCCTTGTCAGATGTGCTAAAAAGCGAAATCATCACCATGCTCAAATCCGAATTTGTCATGACAGACTTAAGTAAGTTGAGTTATTTCTTTGGAATTTCCGTGACCAGATCCGAGAATGACATATTCCTGTGTTAGCGTAAGTGTGCCGAAGAGATTGTTTACATGGCTAAAATGGTTAACTGCAAGATCATACCCACTCCAGTCAACTCCAAATCGAAGCTTAGCGCGGATGACAGAGATCCGGTGCTTGATCCTTCTCTTTATAGGAGTCTAGTCGGTGCGCTTCAGTATCTTACTTTCACTAGGCCCGATATTGCCTATGTTGTTCAGCAGGTGTGTTTGTTCATGCATGCTCCAGCGAGCCTCACTTCACAGCCCCTAAACGTATCATTTGGTATGTTACGGGTACTCTTGACTATGGGTTACATCTTTATCCATCTGTGATGGATAGATGGATAAAGATGGAGCAGGGACAATTAAAACACAGCTGCAGTGACTCTTTTTTTCTTTGTTTTAAAGTAAATCAGCATAAATTTTTCTGCTTTTTTTTGTTGTTCTTTTTGTAACGATGGTGGGTGTATCACAAGGTAACTCTACTCATCAGAGGTTAGGTAAAAAGAATCATTTTGTTTCCCTTCTTCCTTTAAAAGCCTCCTCTTAGCCTTAGCCTAAGCTAATAGGAAACGGATTTGTTGGAAGTTGACGGGAACCAGAATTTAAACTTATGATTTCAATATTTCTATTCTCATCATTGAACTTTCGCAATTATAGGTTTAGTACTTGGTTGAAACATTTAGAATTGTTCTAGTATATAGCATATATTCCGTGCAAGAAAACCTAGGTTCAATTGAATAACAGCACCAAGCATGCATGGAGAAAAATTACCAAATATGAGATTATAAAAAGGTCAAAAGAGAAAGAGCAGGATATTGAAAGCACGGGTGAATATATGAGAAATGCTTGCGCTATTTTATTATTTGAAGAACATTGATATGTCTGATACACATTACACAGTAGAGATACCAAAAACTTGATCCTTCGTGGGGAAGGTGGGAAGAAGTCTGCTCCCAACTGCTTTTCAGATAGCTTTGATGTACATTTGAAGGAGAAAATTATGGTCCCTCTTTATATTACCAAAATCTGTGCATTTGTCTACATTCCGATGGCAGTTGCAAAGACCGGCTTCATTCTGGAAGTCTACCAGTTATCTCCACTAACAATTCGATTTTCAAGACTGCACACCAGTTGGAGTTAAAAGGGACTAACCTTCCACCGAATGACAAAATGACTTCTTCCATTCGATGAAAACCAAACCGTCATTGATTAGATCATAAAGTCGTGTCTACAAACTAGGACCTGCATTCAGTGAAATACTCGATTATCTTCCATGTCACATAGCCAAAAGGGAGGACCATATGTACAACAAAGGGTGTTTTGTCACAATATAATAGGGAAGAATTACATCTTATCATAACGAATGAAGTTGTTCCTGGCTACATTGTATACAAACTCTGTTGGTACTCTATTGTACTTTATAAAGCAGTACGGGAAGTAAATAACTATTACAAGTATTCGAAAGGATAAACAAATATTCAATATTCAGAAATTGAATCTTGTTGAACAAATAGGCCAATCTTCAAAACTGCTGCAAGCTTGTTGTGTCTTGAATCTTGATAACCTGAAATCAAGAAACAACTAAATCTGGATAGTTACAACGTTGTGTGTTGAGTCGAGTGATTGCCCTCTGTCCTTAAGACAAGATTGCCCCGTATATATGCTTTTACGTTAGCGGGCAATAGTCTCCCAAGATAAAACAACACATTAATCTCAACGCTACAAAGTCAATAGGTTGAGCTCACTAGATAAAACAAATATGAATCGACTTGTCAAGATATGGAAAAGGAAGGAAGAGTTTTTATCTTCTCTCGCTTTGTCTCTGTGTATATAGTGTGTTTCATTGTGTATATGTGTGTGTTTGCTCACCGATTTTTAAATCACGCTTTGCTCAATGCTTTGAGTCAGGTTTTGTGCTATTTTTTGATTGTTTTGCTCACTGTTTTGTGCTGAATTTCAGTCACGTATGTGCCTACACAATTGAGCCAAAACAGCTCAATATATAGCATCACAAGAGGGTTGTTCAACTGCCCAAAACACAGTTGTAAATAGCCATTAGGAGGGCTATAAATGGCATTAGAGGGGCTGTTAATGGCCATCAAGAGAGGTTGATTTATGGACATGAAGGAGGATGATAATGGGGGAGTTAATCAGTCAAGTAATGGCTGGTTAATGCTCCAGAAAATAGTCCAACGGTTCCGTCATCCCAAAATCAACTTTTCAAAAACTCTAGGGACCAAACTGTAAATATTAAGCAATTTGGGGTCCAAAAAGATAATATCAGAAAGTCCCCACAGCCCACAGCCCGAGACCCGTGACCGGACGGGACTGGCAGGCAGCGGCGGCGCACGTGTGGGCTTAGCCTTGAACCCAAGCACATCTAGGTCTTCCCTCCTTTAAACACATGGGATACCCCTTGGGGTCCCAAACCCTTTACCACATTAGAGACTTATATAGAGAGCAATTCTTCTCATTCCCACTGATGTGGTAGATTTGTCCCACACCATATTTCCATGCCTCAAACACCTTACTTCGTGGACCAATATCTCTTTCATTTCTCAACGAAATTTGACAATTCTTGGCCCTACGGTCATCTACTCACTTCGTAGATCATGCATGTGCGAAGAGACAAAGTCTCCAACATGCGGAACACTAGTGTTTAATTCATCAAAGATGGGTGGACGCATATCCCCGCCAAAGGCAAATTTCCAACAAACTCACCAGCTTCATTTCCAGGCACATCTATTTGGTTGGTCAAGTTATTCGCTGCACTATCAGTAACATTAGGGAGTTGGTCATTTTTTTGCACCAATGCTGATTTGTCCAGAACTTCATTTGTTGCTTGTACCTAGTATATCAGGAAATAGAACTTATTAAGATGATGCAGCGCTGATGTTATCTGACAACAAGGAAAACTACTAGTTCACCATGAATTAAAAGCAAAATATATCGAGGGCCAGTAACATTTCTGGTCCGTGACTACTTATCCAAAAAAAAGGTGTGACTGCAAGCAATTAGGTATTATGTTAGACCCATTTACACTTGGCCCAGGATAATACAGGTGCCGTTTTACAATATTAGTAATTGGCCCTCAGCTTAGGGACAGAAGCAGAAAGAAAACATGTCAGATTCACGAGGAACCAAGGATTTCCAAATGTATCCTGATGAAGTTAGAAGTTCTATCAGTTTAGATGGCAACTACCACGAAACCAGAAAATTCCGAGAGCCTCCAAGTGTGTGTTGATGAGCCGGTGACAACAATTAACAAACTCGAAGCATTTGACTAAGTCACCAGCTAAATACCAAGCCACTTACCATGGAATGTCCTCAGTTCTGCTAGTTTCAAAGGTTTCAAGATCAAAGAGTCATATTCATATTAAAACGGGTAAAAACTTATCCTCCAGACACAGGTTCTTAAAGATAGCATGTACCTTTTGGGTACACCCTTTGTCTCCCTAGCAAGCTTCTAATGAAATACTCCCTCCATCCAGTTTTACTTGTCACATGTTGACTTTACACGCCTATTAAGGAGTTAAAAATAGAATGGAAAGTTTACATATTAGCCCTAATTACCTAATGATTGGAATCAATTAAAGCTTACCAAAAAAAATGTGCAACCAACTAATTAAGTAATGGGTTCCAACAATTCACATATTCCCCATAAAAAGTAGTGCTGGAAAAATAAATTGGAAATTTTGACTTTTTAATTACTAGGGGTGAAATGGAAAAAATTGGTAAATCATCTCTTGATTTTCTAAAGTGGACATGTAAAATTGGACAACTATTTTTAGTATAGTGGACAAGTAAATTGGACGGAGGGAGTATTTTTTTTTCAAAAATCAACTATTATTTGAATAAGATAAACATCAACTATTAATCTTCATATGTAACATAGCCGAGGTCTTTCGGAAACAACTTTTCATCTCTATATGAGGTAGGGGTATGGTCAGCGGACATTCTACCCTCCCTCCCCAGACCCCACCTGGGGGGATTACACTGGTTATGTTGTTGTTGTAATCTTCATATGTAACATAGTCCTAATAACAGCTACACAGAGCTGTCCAGCTGTTGCGACGTAATGGGAAAGCAGGCTAGTAACAGAAAATCCTTAATTGACCATGACCATGACATAATGGCAAAGGATTGGGAATGCAATTGTCACAGGTATAGCTTTTTTATCAGAAGTAGCAATGTCGAGGATTAATTTCATACAGAAAATACTTGATAAATTAGGTCTACTTTTTATTTAGCAGTTTTAGTTGTCATTTACAACAACAGTCAAAAACCATTTTTTGGCACAGTTACTCCAGAAAACTTCACATACAGACAATTATACTCCGCTCCAGCCAATACATCCACCTTTACACTTCTCTATTTCATAACACATAATCAGCCATTTCATGTAGAAGAAAAAGAATAAAAGGGAGTTAAGAGTTGCATCCTGTATAACTTCAATTATTTTTAATAATTCTTTAGTTTACTCTTCTCTCAACAGAAGAATCTCACAAAATAAGTGCAGCATTTACTGTTCAACAATATCGACCCTCTCTCCACTCCCGCTGATTGTTCATAAATATATATGTATCATTACAGAGTAATGCTATGTGTCTGCATCCATTTACACATATAATCGCTACTTTTTTTAGGAATACCAGCAAACAGTTAAGCACCAGTAACACATGACCATGTAACTTGAAATATGTAAGACAATAAAAGAATAAATCTGAGAAAAAAGGGAAAAATTTCATCACCTGAAACTATTACAGACGACTTTTAAGACTGAAACTAATATTTACAGATAGGAAACTAGTACTTTAGGCAGATTCAAGAAATTAAGGAAGAAAATCAGGTCAAAGATGACCAGACAGAACCACAAAATAAACTATCCCAAGCAGTAGAAAAGCAATTGCAATACCTCTAACTATCATTTCTTTCTCTTTTTCTTAATCTCCTAGTCAATAGATAGAACAGCATAAGACCTTGATAAAAACACACACCTGACTACATGTCTGATTTAGTGGGCGGCTAGGTTCAGCATTATGGACTATCTGTGAGTTCTTGTGCACTGGAATTTTGGAATCCAAAATTAGTGATGCACTTGGTATCTCCACTGGAACTCCTGCCCTTGCACCAGTTGATGTTTGCCCTGCCAAAAGACCCATAGATGCTCGAGGGATTGACATTGGAAGTCCTTGACCAGGATGTGCAAAGGCATGACGATTAGATACAGCTACTCCTGGATAAGCTGTGGAAGTAGGAATAGGAGGTGAAGGAAAATGCCCTCCTTGCACAGAGGGCATTGGAAAAATAGGGCAGCCAGAGGATCTACCATTCATCTCAAGCATACCCATCCCAAATCCCAAATCCCATCCCCATTCCCATACCATCCCTAAACCCATTGGAGAGAAATGTGGCATCTGGGCAGCATGCATGTGCTGCACTCCTGTAGGAAACATCATTGGCGGGACGCAAAACCCTGCTCCCATAGACATTATCTGCCCCAAAAAAGGGGATGAGGCAGTTAGCAATTATAGTTATGACTCAAATCAGTTCTTTAGAAGCAAAATGCACAAGCATAGAAAGGCATCATCTAACCTGTACTTGCAGTTGAAGTGTCTTAAATATTCAATCGCTTCATCAAGCACCAACATGACTGAACCCCCAGCAATATTTGGAAGCTCGGTTGCTTTAACAAATGTAGCAGGTCTTGAGAAATGTGAGAAGTTCAACAAACTGGAGCTATTTCCAGGCATATTTTGCTTTTGGATTTTGATGCTTTTAACATCACCAGCTGAAGCTTGACTTTGACTTGAATCCCCCAAAGCAGACATTGGAGTATTACTAATTTTACTGCTAAAGATATCTGAAACTCCTGATGTATTTCTTAACAGGCTAAATCTGGAAGAAGGAGAAACCTTTGATGTATTTCTTTGCTCAAAATTCACAGCATTGTAAACAGGAACACTGTGAATCCCCAATCAACTTATCAGAACTACTACCTCTCTTATTTATTAAACCAAATTCATTCTGTTCAGATGGTTCATTTGCCGTCACACCAGATATTTCAGGTAACGATTGCGAGCAATAATCTTGTTCTGCTGAATAACCTAACCAAGGCACCCCTTCATCCTCTTGAATCAAATCATATTCACCAGTGGGCACAGATAATGGCATATCATTCAACATAGAATCCATCAGACCAAACTTCCCAAGCTTTGAGGTTGATGAAATTTCCCGTGTACTTGTCCCGATCGCCCGAGGCATTCGACGGAAGATTATTAGAAATAGGGCTCTTCTTAGCACTACTAGACTGTCCTTGCATCACAATCTGACCATTTTGCCATACAAGCTCAACCAAATCATTCTCAGGACTGCATAAAAACCAAGTAAAATTCTCAAACATAGCAACAACCAACTAGCTATATATTAATCCACTGGTTCCAATCACAAAATAGCATAAACAAAATGTAAAATAGAAACTGTACTCACAAAGATGAGATCTTCTGTTGGCCAGATTCAAGCTTCCATCTAACTCAGAGAGGCATGATGAACAAGTGTGATAACTGTTACTCAGAATTGCTCTAATTTTGGGCACTCAAGCATTATCATGAGCCCTTCCACACCTGGTCCAACAACATTTTTTCCCAACAAAAATCCAAACATGTTAGACTACTCAACACTGAAAACCAAAAACTTTTCCATAAACTAATGTCCTAATCAATAAAATTATATGAAACCCTTAACTGTAGTAAAGGTATACCAGTAAATATTAAGTTATCAGTCAAAGCCCCCAATTGTTTAATGAGGTCTCATAAGATACTTTAAAATAATAAAGCAACCAACTTGAGCTTTCTTTGAGTTAAAAAGTTCCAAACTTTTTATTCAATTTCAATCATTAGAGTATAAACCCCCTTCAAGATTTCCTAAATTAATTAACAACCCACATATTTATACACTAAATACAAACAATTAGTTAATTTAAAACAAAACCCACCTCTTCAAAATTAACACTCAGCTCCAAGATCAGGTCACTAAGTATAAAGCACCAATATTAGGGTCCAAGAAAATCTAATTCTTGAAATATTATTTTCTTGAAAGAACCAATATTAGGGTCACCACATGGTCTCTATAGCATTCCAAAAAAGTAGAAATCTTCACAGCTAAACTCAACCCAAGTCACTTGGGTTTTTGAGCTCCAAGAAAAACAACTGTATTTCTCGAAAATGTAAAGAAGAAGATTGGAAAGAGAAGTAATACAGGGGGAGTAGTAGAAGGCGGCGAAAGGCTTGTGAATTTGCAGGTGGCCGAGGGAAGAAGGCACTCTTCACACTACAATTTAACAGAAAGCAAGATAATGTGTGGAACTTTGCTTTTTCAACTTAAACATAGAATATAAGCAAGTTTCCAAATCTGTTTTTGTCTGTAACCATAGTTAAGAAAAGTACACTTAATAACTTAACCACGGTTATTTATCCTTTTGGAGTAGTCAGTACTTGTTACTCCCTCCTTATCAAATTATTTATCTGTTTTACACGCCCTTATAAATATTAATTAAGAGGAATATTTAATTTATTTTATCTTATTTATATCTAACTTATAATATCTTCTTATTTAATATTTAATTGATTTTATGAAGGGAGACTGGGAAAATGTTAAAATGATAAATAATTTGAGACAATCACGATAAATAATTTGAAACAGAGTTAGTAGTATTGTTTGTTTGCTAGGATGGTGGTTTGAAGTTGAAGTTTTGTTTGAATATGCAATTGAATTTCTTAAGTTCTATTTTTCTTATAGGCATAAAACCCCCTATAAGTTGTGAACAATATTAAAAACATTAAAATATTTTGTTTGGACATGCAGTTTGAATTTCTTAAGGTCTATTTTTTTTTATAGGCATAAAAACTCCATAAGTTGTAAAAAATATTAAAAAATTCTCAATTCTTATACAACATTACCAAATGAGCAAGTCATAATTCGTAACAAAATTAATACGCTACTAGAAGACCTTTTTATAAAAATGCAACATCAATTGATCAAACTTTTCTTCAATAAAACTAAAAATGGAATATGAGTTGTAGCGTAACTACTTTTTAATATAACTATCTCACATTGTTGGTAAGAGTAAATTTATTATAAATATACTATCAACTTATAGATCTTTTAATATTTGATATAAATAGTTGGTAAACATGATTGATAAATATACCTATCAATTTATGAATTCATTTTTATAAAATATAAACTCATATGTTAACTTTTATATTTAAAAATTTAAAATCATGATTTAGAATCACAAATCACATGCCCAAACAACTACTTAATATTAACTTCTTCGTTTATTAACTTTACAGGGAACGGCAACCGTTGATCTGATCAACGGTTGCTTATATAACTTGCCATTACGTCAGCTTTATTTCGGAGCAGTTCTTTTCTTTTTTCTTTTCCTTCTTTGTGATAAAAATCGAGACCTTTAATTTTATTTTTTTAAATGCACTGCAGAAACTTTCGATTTATTTTTCAATTTTCAAGTTTGATTCGATTTCAGTTTGACTTTCCGACAATCAATTGTTTTCTTTCGCAAATCAAAATAAGAAGTATTAGAAGATTTCTTACTTTAAGATGTAATGTGGTTTACGCTACATGTTATTTTATTATAACACAGTCTTTTATAATTCATGCTTTATATAGGGATAAGATTTATTTACATTACACTCTCTCAGATATATTTACGGAATTTCACTAAATTAAATATGTTGTTTCTATTTTTTTATCCAATAGTATTTAAAGTTATTCAAACAACATGATATCTCACGCGAATAAATCCTTAACCCTTCTATTGTTAACCTCAATTTGCTTCATGTGCTTAGTTTCCATTTAACAAAAGGTGTACAGTTTCTCTCTTGGAATACCATTTATCCCTTTTAGTTTTAGTTATATAGTGTGTACGTGATTATCATATACAGTTAAACTTTTCTTTAATTATCATTCATTATAATAACATTTTATTATAACGATCTAATTTTCTTCAAAACTAATTTTTCATGTTATATTTTACTTCTCTATAATAGCATTCTATCTAAAATAATAGTGACATTCATTACAGCGGTACACTCTTTATAAAATTACATCTCTATAACAGTCATACTGAAATATTATGTAATAATATTTTGTAAGAAATATATTATGTATATAAATAATTTATTAAAATATTATGATAATCATTATTAATGTCATGCACATAGTAAATGTCATGCACTTAAAGCCCAAATCCAATTTCATAACACCAATCAAACAATGTACTATAGAAAACTGGAATTCAAGCGACATATTATCACTAAGAAACTAAAATTTATGAAACAACATATAATTGTAGAATTCTTACGTCAAACTTGACATATTTAAATTCTTAATTAATGTTAAATGTATATGTTCCTTAGATTTTAATTTTTTATCGGTATGGTACAACTAATTATGAATTTGTTAGTAATTTATTAGTCTTTTCAATTTTTAATTAATGAGATATGAAAATCAATTGAGATTTTACAATTAACAAGTAATTTTTTTTTCATTTATAACTTAAAAAGTATAGAAAAATAATTGGTTACATACTTTTATTTATAATAGCTAAATGAGATCTAAACACTAAATGTCAATATACATGTATAACATCAACTCACTATAGCAGTCATGAAATTTTTGGATAAACGATGACATTATAGAGAGGTTTGACTGTATTAATATTTTTTTCTTCCTTTTTTGACTCAATAAGAGTAGGTAATAATTGCAGTGTGTGAAATTAAATAATCCCTTTCTGCATTGTTAAACAAGAGCAATATACCTATGATATACACCCAATATACAGCAGTGTATATCACAGGCAAAGCAGTGGACTGGACTGCCACCCAAAGAATGGGCTCTCGGCAAAGATGCCCAAAGATGGGCTCTCAGCCAACAGTAGGCTCTCGGCCAGCCGTGGCCCATTCTCGTGTGTATTGAGGACAAGACAATCTTGTATATATGGTATATATATTTATAGTATATTGCAGTGTAAAGGCTACCTTAATTAGTGTTATACACTTACCATAATTGTATATTTAGAATTATGGTAGAATAAGGTTTTAGAAATAAAATAGGAATAGGATTCTCCTATTATGGAAATATGTAACTTGTATATACAGCCTTTCAATTAATGAAAATAATCAAGGGGATTATTTCTTTCATGGTATCAAGAGACTAGGTTTTACAAAAAAAATTCTCTCCCTAAATTTGTTGACTTTCTCGGCCGAGAACCCCCCCTCGGGTTTCTCTCCCAAATTTCGTCTTCCGCTCTCAAAAACCTCTCTTAAATTTCTCCTCCTTCTTTGTTCTTTCAATATGTCTAAGAACAATTATCACTCTGCCCTCACAGTTTCCAATATCAAGAGTTGTATCCCTATTGTACTTGAGATGGAAAACGTCCAATATGCGACGTGGGCGGAGTTGTTTAAAATTCACGCTATCTCTGATCAAGTTCTTCATCACATCATTCCTCCTGCTAGACCCCTTCCTGCGGAGGATCATGAGTTATGAATTACACTTGATGCTACCGTTCTCCGGTGGATCTACGCCACTATTTCGGTGGACCTTCTACAGATGATTATTGAGCCGGATACCACGGCTATGGCTGCATGGAATAGATTACGTGACATATTCCAAGACAACCAACATTCACGTGTCGTCACACTCGAGCAGGAATTCTCTCTCGTTCGAATGGACGAATTTTCGAACGTTTCTGCATATTACAAGAAACTAAAGGAGTTGGCGGATCAACTCCGTAATGTTGGCGCACCAATAACGAATAATCGTCTAGTTCTATAGTTGGTTGCCGGTCTTTCGGAGGCCTATAATGGGGTTAGCACTCTCCTTCGCCAAAGTAACCCTCTTCCTGATTTCTATCAAGCCCGATCCATGCTTACTTTGGAAGAAGCAGGTTTGGCTAAAAAGGCAGCTACCGGAGCAAGCCCAGTCGTCATGGTGGCATCCTCTCCTAGTTCTTCGGGTTTTGTTAATAATTCGGACCAAAATCATAATAATGGTGGCGGCAAGAATAATCGCAAGAATAATAACAAAAACCGCGGGGGCAAATGCGGCGGTTCTAATGGCGATTCCGGTGGTCAGCAAGCAGGCAGTGGGTCCCATCCAGTGAACAATGGCCCACTACCCCCCTGGGCCCAACAGTGGGGCCCATGGCGATGGCTGAGGCGATGGCGATGGGCGGCGGCCGCCACAATCACGCAGGCGATCTAGCGGGCGATGGTGGCGGCCAGCCTGCACCCAACGCCCAGCAGTGGCGGCCCACTGGTCAGTGGCCCAACAGCAGCAACTCCAACGGCTACGGCCCAGCACCATCACGGACAGGAATTCTTGGGCCCCGACCTCCGCAAGCCCATCATGCAGCAGGCCCCACTAAGACTGATATCTAGGCAGCAATGCACACGTTGGGGTTGACTCAACCGGACCCAAATTGGTACATGGACACCGGGGCAACTACTCACATGACTTCCGAATCAGGTACTCTCTCCTCTTATTCTAATTTGAGCACCCCTCGGGGTATAATTGTTGGTAATGACAACTCTATTCCAATTCAGGGTTATGGTCAGAAAACGTTGTCTCCCCCCAATCCACCCCTTCTCTTGAAAAATACTTTACATGCTCCTAAATTGATTAAAAATTTACTGTCTGTCCGAAAATTCACTACTGACAATTCTGTTTCCGTTGACTTTGATCCTTTTGGTTTCTCTGTGAAGGATTTCAAGACGGGGAGTCATCTCATGAGGTGTGATAGTAGGGGGGATCTGTATCCTATCATGTCTGGTTTCAGTCCATCGAGTCAAGCCTTGCCATCAGTTTTTGCAGCCATTTCTCCTTCCATGTGGCATGCTCGTATGGGTCATCTGGGATCTTCTATTTTATCAGTTTTAGATAAAAATAACCTTATTTCTTGTAAGAGTACGAGTCGTACTCCACTTTGTCAGTCTTGTTCATTAGGGAAAATTGTTAAGTTGTCATTTGTTGACTCCAATTCTCATACTTCAAAGCCATTTGATATTATTCATAGCGAACTATGGACATCTCCTGTTCTTAGTTCATTGGGTCATCGATATTATGTTCTCTTTTTAGATGATTATTCTAGATTTTTGTGGACGTTTCCAATTGCGAATAAATCACAAGTGTTTTCCATCTTCATCAAATTTAGAGCGTTCATTCGTACTCAATTCGAAAGAGAAATAAAAAATATTCAATGTGATAATGGGAAAGAGTATGACAATATGGAGTTTTGGGAATTTTGTGCTAATAATGTGATAAATTTTAATTTTTCGTGTCCTCATACATCTTCACAAAATGGGAAAGCCGAACGCAAAATTCGTTCCATAAATAACATTGTCCGAACTCTCTTAATTCATGCCTCCATACCTCCTTATTTTTGGCATCATGCTCTACAAATGGCCACATATCTTCTTAACATAATTCATTCTAAAGGTCTGACATACTTTTCCCCCTCAAAATCCTATATAATAAGAACCATTCTTATTCTCATCTTCGGATTTTTGGGTGCTTGTGTTATCCGTTATTCCCATCCACCACAATTAACAAACTTCAGGCTCGGTCTACCCCGTGTGTATTTTTGGGTTATCCGTCGAATCATCGTGGTTATAAGTGTTTTGATTTATCCTCCAAGAAAATCATAATAAATCGCCATGTCATTTTTGATGAAACCCAATTCCCTTTTACGAAAGTTCATACTCCCGAGCCTAAGTCGTATAATTTTTTGGATGACCAAATATCCCCGTATATTATTCGAAATTTTTCGGACATCTCCCGCACCCAAAATACTCCAATGGCCCATCGCCTGGCCCCACGCTCCGCCGTAGCAACATCTTCACCACCGAATCAGTTCCAGCAATTGGGCTACCCACCACTGGAACTGGTCCAGACGACGAGTCCATTTACCGATTTAGGCCAGCAGGCCCACTGCCTGCTGGCCAGTCCGTCCCGAGCCCAGAAAATTTCCAAAATTCCCTCAATTCTTTCTCGAGTCATAGACTGATCACTCGTAGTCAGCGGAGTATTTTTACACCTAAAAGACATTTTAATTTACATTCTGATGTCTCTAAATCCCCCTTGCCCCACAATCATGTGCCCACATTAAATGACCCTAATTGGAAAATTGCTATGACTGATGAATATAATGCTTTTATTGATAATAAGATGTGGGAGTTGGTGCCCCGTCCATATGGTATTAATGTTATCAGGTCTATGTGGATTTTTGCTCATAAGGAGAATTCAGATGGGTCATTTGCTCGACATAAGGCGAGACTTGTTGGTGATGGTAAGACTCAGCAGGTTGGGATATATTGTGGTGAGACGTTTAGTCCGGTGGTCAAACCGGCTACCATTCGCATTGTGCTTAGCTTGGCTCTTTCAAAGACTTGGCCAATTCATCAGTTGGATGTCAAGAATGTTTTCCTACATGGTGATCTCAAGAAAACAATCTATATGCATCAGCCGTTGGGTTTCAGGGATCCACACCGTCCTCATCGTGTATGTTTGTTGAAGAAGTCCTTATATGGGCTTAAGCAGTCTCCAAGGGCCTGGTACACGATGTTTGCTGACTTTGATTCAACTATTGGGTTCACTCACAGCAGGTCAGATAATTCCTTGTTCATCTACCGCCGTGGTTCGTCCTTAGCCTACTTTCTGTTGTATGTGGATGATATCATCTTGACTGTCTCTTCCGATGCCTTGCGCCAGTCTATCATGACCATGCTCAGTTCCGAGTTTGCTATGAAAGACTTAGGGCCTTTGAGTTATTTTTTGGGGATTGCCGTCAAACGTCATTCAGGTGGCTTATTTCTGTCTCAACGGAAGTATGCTGCTGGGATGTCATCCTGTAAGTCCACTTCCACGCCAGTTGATGCAAACCCCGAGCTAAGTGCCGCAGCAGGTGCACCATACGAGAACCCGACCCGCTATCACAGTCTTGCAGGGGCCCTACAGTATCTTACCTTTATCAGACCGGATATTACGTATGCGGTTCAACAGGTGTGTTTATCCATGCATGATCCCAGAATGGAGCACATGAATGCAATCAAACGCATCATTCGGTATATTCAGGGAACACTGGACTATGGGTTGCACTTGTATCCTTCATCCACATCCACACTTGTCTCTTACACGGATGCTGATTGGGGTGGTTGTCCCGATACCAGACGGTAGACTTCTGGCTACTGTATGTTCCTTGGCAACAACTTGGTCTCCTGGTCAGCAAAACGGCAGGCAACTCCATCACGCTCAAGTGAAGAGGCAGAATATCGAGGGGTAGCGAATGTGGTCTCCGAATCATGTTGGCTACGCAATTTGCTTTTGGAGCTTCATTGTCCCATTCAGAAGGCAACCTTGGTATATTGCAATAACATTAGTGCCATCTACCTTTCAGGTAACCCAGTTCAACATCAACGCATCAAGCATATCGAAATGGACATTCACTTTGTCCGTGAAAATGTTGCAAAGGGTCACGTTCGCGTATGCCATGTCCCGTCTCGTTATCAAATTGCAGATATCTTTACAAAGGGTCTACCAGCGGTTCTCTTTGAAGATTTTAGGACGATCTCAATTCGAAAACCGCCTCGCTATGATCAAGGGGTGTGTTAAACAGAGCTATATACCCGTGATATACACCCAATATACAGAAGTGTATATCACAGCAAAGCAAAGGACTGGACTGCCTAGCCCAAAGATGGGCTCTCACCAAGATGGGCTCTCGACAAGAAGGGTCCATTCTCGTGTGTATTGAGGACAAGACAATCTTGTATATATGGTATATATATTTATAGTATATTGTAGTGTAGAGGTTACCTTAATTAGTGTTATACACTTACCATAATTGTATAGTTAGAATTATGGTAGAATAAGGTTTTAGAAATAGAATAGGAATATGATTCTCCTATTATGAAAATATGTAACTTGTATATATAGCCTTTCAATTAATGAAAATAATGAAGGGGATTATTTCTTTCATATATAGAAACATAGCGTGACTTCATTCAACACTGAAATTGTGTGCCTACAATTCTTACAGCCATGAGCAGAAGGGGAGGAGAAATTATGCTTAAAAAAATAAGACAAATCGTTCCATTTTCGGTTTTACAGTTACAGAATCAATTCGAAAAAATTGAATATAACCAAAACAAAAAAATATTTAAACTTCAATATTGTTCCTACTAAAATTAGTAAGCTTACGTTCGAGCCAAGAATTTATTGTCTCTACTAAAATTTAGACTTCGACGGAAAGAGTTACTGCGCGTTTTGTTTTTTTCATATCCAATATTCCCCTCCTCATCATTCTGTTACCCTATTTTGACAGTTTTTCTTTTTTTATTTTAGAATTTAGATGTCTCATTTCCTATTATTGTAAGTACCAATTAATCTTTTCTCTTTGATAGTCTTTATTTCTTTCTCCTTCCATTAGGGGGAAAAAACAATAGCATGGGTTGTAGCTTTCCCTTAAAATTGAATGCATAAATAGTTGAAAATGAGATTTTCTTCATGGCTTCCCATTTATTTTACACATACATACATCGTTTATTTATATTTTAAGTCGGTTCATCATAAGGCAGAGTAGTAGTAGTAGTTAGATAAGGTGAGAAGGTGCATAGTGTTGTCTGTGTTCTGTGTATCTTGAAAAACATATCATACTCGGAGTATTTAATAATATTATCCCCTGGAGGTGCTCCTTATTTTCCATTTGATTATTTCACTATTTTATAATCCAAACAGTTTTGCGAAAAAAATAGTATATTATATAGAGTTTAATATTTTAAGGTCAGCAATATTGTATCATTAGGCATGTGCTACTGATGATGTGCCCCCTTGTTCTTTACTTTCCAATCATTTCTAGTTTCTTTTTTCTTCCACAATATCATTTATTTTTTCTAAATATATATTTTTAGGTTTTTAATAATAATTGGTACTCCCTCCCTTCCTAAATAAATGGTGGTTTAAACTTTTCATTGTATTCCATCAGAAAACCTGTCTATAGTTTGTAATATTTCATTAAATTGCACCTTTTCTCTCTTGAACACGAGAGAAAATAGCCGTATTCACTCTCATAATAGTTTGATGTATTTGACAAGTTTTAATATCCTTTTTCGTTTTATTTTCTCAACAAAAATAAAACATATATTTTCTTCTCTAAATTTATATGAAATAATTGGAATTTATTTTCTCGAAGATCAGTAGATCTGCGAACTACACTTTAGCTTTAGATAATTGTAGGTTCCATCAAAGTCGAATTAACAACTCTGAACTCAATAATTACTCCATCCGTCCCACATAGTTTAATAAGAAAAGAAGAATTTTAAAATTTATGGTTCAAAATGAGTTATAAATATTTGTGTGACTATAAATTATTTTATTAAGGATAAAATTTATAAATTAGAAGTGAAATTGTTACTAAAAAGAAAAGAGTATGATATAAATTGGGATTGAGGATACTACATTCTCTTGTTATTAAAATACTTAGTGTTACGTTCTACTATTTCAATTATAATCTTAAATGCCCGTTTGCATTAGATGTCAGTTTCCTACTTTCCTTGTTCTTTTATGTAGATGGCTACAAAGTCATGACGTGAAATTAGAAAAATATGGAGCATTGTTGATATATACACGTTTTATCGTTTCACATTACATCTCATATAGAAAAATATTGATAAAAGTTATGCAAAGCTAAATATCTAGAGTTTAATTTCTAGAAACCATAGTATATATATAGTGCAGCCTTGTAAAATAATGTAGAAATTATTGGTAATTTTATAGGCATTATTATAAGAAATAAAAAAAATGTCTATTCTATAAAATTTTTAGTCGTAAGAGATCTGAATATAAATTATATATAAGAAAGATTTATCAAAAAAAAATCTATTCAAATTATAAACGATGATGTTCAATCATTTGTTGTTGCATTCTAGTTTTATGTCACCTCTTAGAAATGATTGTCAACCTATTCAAACACAATATAGGTTTAACTTTATTAGATTCCAAATGTGTATCTTTAGTCATTTTCGTTAAGAGTCTCACATCGGATATGGAATAGGAACATGAACTCCTTATATAAATTTGAACAATCCTCACACTACAAGCTAACTTTTGAGGTTAAATTAGGCCCAAAATACGTTCATTCAATTTTCACTAGTCATGTATATCTTCAAAGTATGTGCAAGTATTTGAAGCCCACAGGAATATATAGTGCTGGATTGGTCTTCTCCGAATATCTGTAACGTTCTCATTTGATAATCTAAACTGGGACCAATTAAAGATCATGTATCCATTAGATGATTTTCCGGTCTCCCTTCATTAAACCAAACCTAGATCTCTCGTGCTTTGACGAGGTATATAAGCCAATGAATACATCGTGTCATCTAGGCCCTTGTAAAATGCTTAAATTTCAACTTCACTGTTATAGAGTGGGTAAAGTGCAGTTATTTTTAATGTGATTAAATAGAATTTTGTAACTTTACTATCCACTAATTCAAGTAATCTAATTCACGCTATATGGGGCCGCTCGGAGGTAAAACGTTCTCTTATACCAGAAATTCATTTCATATGACTCAAATCATAAAACTCTGATTAAAAGTAGAGAGATCTCATCCATTTCATCACATCTATTAGTGATCTTTTTATTTATTTTCATTCTATATATTGTCAAATCTTTACGTGTGCGCAAGGTGACCCAACCGCCATGATTATAGACAAAAGTATATGTTTGATTCTCAATTTTTCTTTCCCTTTTTTCGCGTGATTAATTTTGTTCAACAAGAAAAAAAGACCATAATGAAAGAATAAGCATTGGTGAACGATCCTGCCAAGCAATCACAGTTCTGCTTGCGGCAAAAAATTGTATGTTTTCCTCTCAGCTAGAAGAGTGTGAATCTATATTGGGACTATATTGGCCTAACTCAACCCCAAAAACTAGCTTGTAGGGTGAGGATTGTCCAAGTCCATATAATGAGTCCATGTTCCCATTCCATATCGATGTAGGATATAATTTGGGGGCCCAACATTGGTGAACAAAGAATTGGAATGAGTCTGACTCTGATACCATGTAAAGAATAGATCTTGGGGATAACTCAATCCCAAAAGCTAGCTTGTAGGGTGAGGATTGTCCAAGTCCATATAAGGAGTCCATATTCCCATTCCATATCTGATTTAGGACTCTTAACAAGTATGTCCTGACAAAACCATGGTTTTCACAATTAGCTAGGTTATTGCGTATTGACCATAAGATACCATATGATCTGACCAGATATTTTATTTAAAACAAACCTTCCAGGACTGATGCAGAGATATGGTATAGTATTAAATCAAAGAGTGAGCTCCTCATGAAGGTTTGCGGGACAAGGGCTTAAATTAATCGTAATAGATAGGTGAAAATGAGGGGAGACAAGGGTTTAAATTAATCATAATAGAGACAGAAAAAGTGTTAGGTCCGGGTATGCTATAGAACAATAAAAATAAACTGGAATAAACTAACTCGAATGCCAATTCAGTTTTCGAATGTCGGCGACATTGTCATCCGGCACCAGTGACAACACTTCGATAAAGCAGAAACTTTAAAGAGTAATGCAGCGGAAAAATAAAAAACACAAATGTTTAAAATTTACATAGGTTATATATATTATATAACATATGACGATCAATGACCGAAAGTATTGTATATATTTATTATATACAAAAATTACAAATTCCTTTATTTACAAATTTACAAGATGAAACGGAAAGGAATTAAATGTTGAAGTCGCAGATGACTTCTGCCTGAAAAATCTACCTAAATAGACATAGACAACTTCACATTACAATTGCTCAATACAAAGCTAATCTAGAATCTAAACTGCAATTGTAATTTTGGACAGAATGTTGTCAACACGCTCATGCAACACTTGTGATCCAGTTTTCTGAGATGAATTATCGAGAGCTCTCTTGCTATTTTTGCAATCTGTTTCTGGATATCGATTCACTCTTGTAGCCTCTCTATTTATAGTAGAGAGTCTTCCTTGAAAAATTCATCGATTGGTTGAGTAGGTTGAGGGAAAGGTGGGCAGCTTGTGTGTTTGTTGGAGAAGATAAAGGAGTCGAAATCTCAACAATTTTGACATGTTCTTCACTTGACTTCTTCTCTTCCCCGAGCTTTGATTCTTTCTCCCACGTTTTACACAACTCCTAATTCACATGCCTAAGTCGTTTTTACCACTCAGAAAAATTGTTACTACTTAACGTGAAGTAAGGCAAAACTGTTATGAAAAATGTTGGTCTGAATATTGTGACATTTGTCCCAACATTTTTGGAAATCAACAACAGTACTTCAGGGGATATATTGGGTCAAATGTTACAACATCAAACTTAACATTAACAATCTCCCCCTTTTTGCCTTTCTTCACAAAACCCATTATAACATGTGCAAATGACTTAAGACAACGTCATAGTTGTTGTCCAACAACTATGAATACAGTTATGCTCTCCCTTAACCTATGATGGTTTACAAGCAAGACTTGTATACATCAGTCTGTAGGATTAGAAAATATATAGAACATAAAGAAAAAAACAGTTAGCGCATTACATATCATTCATTTACAAGGGTTTATATACCGACCACAAAAACATATTCCCTTTGCCACATAAATCAACATTCATCATGTCAAACAGATAACTGCTCAGAATGAGCAACCTTTATAATTGTCATACATTATCACCCCAGTAGCTAGCAACAACTCCTCCTAGCTCATCATACAGCAGCAACAACTTCCAGCAACTTTCTACTCATGTGTGACTACTTCTCTGCACCAACAACAACCTCCAACCTTCTTTCTCAACTCTCCCTGCATCATCACTTCCTATGTTTCCCTCGGCTTCACCAGCAACATTATCTCCCCCTTTTTGTGAAGAAAGCAGCAACATGAGATGGTATCTGGCTTGAATCAGGGCATTCCTCATAGCATCTACCTCAGAGATTTGGTGGGTGACCTTTGCAATTTGATTCACAAGCCATTCAGTGGACAGTGAAGACTATCTCGGACCAGTGTTGTCAGGAATGTTGGTGACATTCCTATCAACATCTATACTACTTCCTTCCACTTTCAAGGGTAGATCAATGACTCTGTCTCTACTTTTCAAAACTATTTTGTTGACTGTGTACAGTTCAGGAGCCTTCCCTAATGTGTCTTCTCTCTTAGGCTTAAAACCTTGGGTAGATAAAACTTTGTATATTAGAGAGGAAAAAATGAGGATTGAGGTTGATTCTTTTTGTGCCAAGTTGGCAACTTGATGGAAGATCATTTTGCCCGGATCAACTCTCAAACCTTTTCCAATTTTATACAGCACTGTGGCTTATTCTGTAGTTACAATTGATTCATTCATTGAAGGAAGCCAATTGAGATAGAAAAAATAGCAAATAAGAGGAATATTTATATACATGACAAATCTTTCTAAGCAACAAAAAATCCTTAGTTTTAGGAGTTTGAGATTTATCTAATAACTTACCCCTGAAATTTTAGGATAAAAAGATAAGCATCACGGTAGGAATTTAATCTTATCATTTTAAAGTTTGAAATTCCTATAAAAAACAAGACATAAACATAGGGAGAAAATTTTGATTTTTCTGAAATCAGTTAAGAACAACATCCCAACAAATGTCATAATCTGAAAATGTCAATAGCAATGTTGGCAACATTTTGGACAACACATGTATTATGACCCCGCAAGAACTTTTTGTTTTGGCAACAAATCAAGACATGTTTTATATGTATTTTATGAGTTTAACCACTGGACCAATGTAACATTTTTCCACCGTGTCCTTGATCTAATTATAAAATACATACAAAATTATTTTTTCGTGTAAAAAATAATAATACTTATTTAGTATTCTTAAAATTCTTTTGAAGCACTCGATACTCATATAGAATAGGACCGGTATCTTTTTAAGGTCTTTGCCCATTTTACACAGTTGCCAATCATTTGTTAAGGCTTTGCCTTGTTTTGATACTCCATTTTTATGATATATAATATCATCGCAGAGAACGGTATCAAGTTAAAGACATATTCTTTATTGAGGGATCATGCTTGTGTGACAAAAAATTAATGCACTATACAGTAACAATAATCAGTTTATGATATTACAAAGGTAAATGTCACCTGAAATGTTAGACAAAATTTTAGCTGACATACACAAAAAATGCCTTTTTAGATATTACAAAGACCAAGAGATTTCTTCATACTAGAAAATCTCTCACGGTCCAAACCTTTTGTAAAAATATAAGTTAGTTGATGAATAATGTCAACATGTTCAATATGAACTAGCTGTTTTTCGACTAAATCTCTTAAAAAGTGATGTCTAATATCAATATGTTTTGTACGTGAGTGCTGAACTGAATTTTTGGAAATATTTATAACACTCAAATTATCACAGTACAAAATCAAAATATTGCTAGAAAATTCATAGTCGTCTAACATGTGTCTTAGTCATATTAATTGAGAGCAACAACTTCCAGCTGCTACATATTCAGATTCAGCAATTGAAAGTGAGACACAGTTTTATTTACGACTATACCATAAAACAAGATTATTGCCAAGATAAAAACATCATCCACTTATACTTGATTGCCAGTATATTTTAATCTAACCTATACCAAAAACATTGCCACTATAAACCCAGATTGCTATAAGTCACAAAAACCAACCTGTAATTTATCTTCTTCTTTCTTGTCTTTTCGTCCAAGTCAAAATAACATATACTATACATACGTCACTATTTATTATTTTTTTTTGTTTAACCATCTGGTATAAAAAAATTTGCTAGCCCGATTAATCCGGCTTCGTATTGTGTAAAGTTTATTAAAGGAGCTAAGTGTGTTTTCACCAAGAGTTTCGTCATTACCGGATCAATTTAAATAATTTGAGATCTTTGATTAGAAGTAAAGTGATCACGTTCATTCTACCATATATACTTCTTAATTAGAGGTACCTCAGTACATACATCACCATGTACTATAACTGTTAGTATAAGGTATATAGTCCTAATTATATGTTGTCGACATATCATGATTTGGGTAAGGCAAGTTGCAATATTTCTTTTGTTATATTGTTTGTATAGCTGCAAAGAAAAAAGGAAGCTTTCGGCAGACACAAACCCTTGAGACTTGAGAATTAGCCTCACGAACTACTAACACAATTATTCGAGTAGCCCTTTTTTGTGCTATTTCATCATAGCCTGTCGAAACTTGCTTCTTAGCGCTACATGGGAAGAAACATAATCAGCAAGCAATCAATCATAGTAATAGTAGGGTAGCTACAAACCAACTAACAAATGAAGCTAGCTAGTTGGTGAAAGAAATTGATACATACTATACAGGGGTGCCAATCATGAGAGTAAACGATGAATTGCTCACCACCTTCAATACTAGAAATAAATAGGATCCATGATTTATGAAGTGAAGGATAATGAAATATACTTAGTAGTTACATGATGGATCCCGTAATAACAACTGTCCAGATCCTAAGATGTGTGTGCCCAAGGTAGATGTAGTGCATTAATACTGTCATCCATATTTTTGACTGAATTCTCAATGCATAATTTAATGACCTAGCCGCCCTTGACTCCTGGAAGCATGCACCACATGTGTTTTTGTCAGCTATGCCCATTCCCCCTTTCATATAAGAGTTTAATACTGATATTTGTAGTGTCACATTTACCTATTATATCAGACAATCTGCCTTATTTTTAAGATTTCAAATCTCATTATTTATGGAGTCTTATATGTAGATAGCTTTAGAATGATCCGAGAATTTAAATTTCTCTTTATAATAACAATCTGACATTGCGGATATAACTTAAACTCTTTTTATTATAATGGTTTTAACTTGTATACCCGACAATACAAGAAATGCTATACTACCATTGTATTTAACTAAATTAGAAAGTTATAGTTACTTCATATTTTATGTTATCAAATCAAGATTATTGTAGGGGTTACTTGTTATCTGTTCTTGAAGGTACGCTATAATATAATAATGTAAAAAAAATAATTATCTGTGCACGAAAATTAAACTCAAAATCATAATGTATAAATAGGATAATCATACAATTAAAAGAATATGCTAAAAAATGTAGTACTATCTACTTCTTTGTATAAGAAAATGCCATTCTCCAAGATTCACAGCCCTTTTCTTCTTTTTCCTTTTCCTTTTTTCGTGACAAAGATGTACATTTCTCAATGCATGCATCTTCTATTGATGAGTTACACACTTATAGCCTTTCATAAAATTAAACTGGATCAGAGCTCCCTACCAAGCCAGTTATTTATTTACTATATATTATACTCACATTTGTGCGCCAAAATATTCTCAATTTCTCAAATCTATACATAGTAAGGCGAAGTTTTAAATGTAAAAGGTGGAAGGATAGGCAAAGAAAAGATTAGCATTATAAAGCTCAGCACAAAAGTCCAGCAGAAAATACATCTCTGTTGGACCACACATCCAAAGTCTAAGAACCTAGACACTTTTGGACAGGGAGATTTCTGGAGAATTGTCAGGATAACAATTTGCATCTTTATGATTTAAGGTTAAGGATATGATGTTGAAAGTTTCCTGAAAATCTGTCAGATTCAGATTTTATATATGTTAGCTACACCTACACAACAGAATCAGGATAATAAGATGGCTAATTGAGTTTTGAATTTGAACTTTTTTTCATCTTCTTTAATGAGTGAATAATTAAAGGCAGGGGTCGGTGTCAAATACACCATCACCATAGGAGGTGAAAGTATGGGCCGGTGGCTTAGTAAATTAAAAGAAAAAAAGGCAGTTTGGTGTAAAAAAGATCTCGCATTAGTAGGAGTGCGGGGAAGGACCTAATCCCAAGGGATGTAATGGGCTGGTCATTAACTTTTCCCTTTCAAACTTGAGTTTATGTCTAGCGAGATATGAGTTATTTGAGGACACGGAGCATAACTTGTAAATATTATAATATGAAAATATAAAATTATGCCCACAAAAAAAATATTTTCCCTGAGGGACCAAAATTAAAGACCAGCACAAAATAAGGAAAATGTGCAAATGACCCCATTGTGCCCTGCCTATTTTGGAACCAAAAAGAGACACGGCAAAGTTAGTTATACTTCTCTACAGGCCAGCCTTGTAAGCATTTGAGGATGGGCCATATGGACAAGCCGAGCAACTAAGAACCTAGTCCAGAGTCCAGATTAGAAGATAAATCCAATCGAAAATTTCGCGGATTTCTCGTTGTTTAGTAAGTGATCATTTTTTTTGTATTTTATGGACATTTTAGATCACCATCTAAAGATTATTTTTGAGCAAATTGAAAATATTATGAGAAAATATTAGACTGCGGTCTATCATTTTGTAAACATTAAACATCATTATAATGTTTTGTCAGTCCTAAGAGCTATATTTGCACATCTTTTAAGAATAAGAATAAAATCTAAATAGTAGCCTAAGAGGCGGCCAAATCCAATAGCATATTGAGGGAGCCCATAAATCAGTGTACGGGCTTCAGAAAGACTTTCAAAAGAGGCAGGCCCAACTTGAATGTTTCCGTGCAGCATTTCTTTTGCGATATGAAAAGATAAATACGTGTATCCATTACTTTTGACAGAGTAAAAGTATGATCATTTGTTTTTATTCTTAATTTTAGCATCATATATCAATCCATAATTTCATTTAGCATCATCAATATCTATGGGAAATTCTATTTTTAATTTAAAGAAATTTAACCAAAAAATTGTTGCTTTTAGTAATTTAGAATTGTTAGCTTATTAGGAACTCGGGAATGGTCTAAGGAACAAAATTTTGAGCGCAAAATGGAATATTTCTACAAAATAACTTGACAAATTTATAAATGAAAACGCTAAACACCACCTTAAATTCACCAACAGTTCATTCTTTTATTAATCTCAGCTAATACAATTAATTTTTTTTATCATTATGGCCTCAAATCAACACAATTAATCTTTATCTCGATTTCTTTGTGATAGTTATCCGGAGATGGAGAAAATGGTCGGCAACAAGGTCGGTGATCAGTTTGATCCGATTATTAAAAAAGGCCGATAGCGACAGCCCAAAAAAAAATCTCACAATAAACACCATCATGCATATGCTAGACTTAATTACATCTCCTATTTAAGTTAGAGTTCACTTTGTCTTTTGGATATTTTGTGAGAGTTTCATTGGATCATTAAAGGCCGAGACACTAATTCAGCACCCAAATATCATCTTACAAGAAATAACATTCATCTGCATCTACATGCTAAAATTATTGAAAATTTACTAACCTAGAATTAAGTTTATCACATTATTTATGACTCAAAAATTGAGATCCCGCACTGTTAAACAATAAGCAGTGGGCTGGGCCTCTCGGCCAGATTTGCTAGAAAATTGTTCCAATAAGATATTGTATATATGGTAGTATATTGTAATAAAAAGGATACCTTAATTAGTGTTATACACCTACCATAATTGTATAGTTAGAATTATGGTAGAATAAGGATTTAGAAGTAGAATAGGAAAATAATTTTTCCTATTATGGAAATATGTAACTTGTATATATAGCCTTTCAATTAATGAAAATAATCAAGGGGATTATTTCTTTCATGGTATCAAGAGACTAGGTCTAAACAAAAGTTTTCTTCTCTCAAACTTTTGCCTCCTCTTTGGCCGAGGACCCCCCCCCCCTCCCTCGGGTTTTTCTCTCCAAATATCTCGTCTTCCGCTCTCAAAAACCTCTCTTAAAATTATCCTCCTTCTTTGTTCTTTCAAAAATGTCTAAGAACAATTTTCACTCGCTTCACGGTTTCCAATATCAAGCTCGGTGTCCCTATTGTCCTTGAGATGGAAAACGCTCAATATGCATCATGGGCGGAGTTGTTTAAAATTCACGCTATCTCTTATCAAGTTCTTCATCACATAATTCCTCCCGCTAGACCCCTTCGCGGAGGATCCCGAGGTATGGATTACACTTGATGCCACCGTTCTTCGGTGGATATACGCCACTATTTCTGGACCTTCTACAGACGATTATGGAGCCCGATACCACGGCTATGGCTGCATGGAGTAGATTGCGTGACATATTCCAAGACAACCAACATTCCCAGTATCGTTACACTCGGCGAAATTCTCTCTCTCGTTCGAATGGGACGTATTTCAACGCTTCGGCATATTGCAAGAAACTAAAGGAATTGGCGGATCAACTCCGTAACGTTGGCACCAAGAACAAATAATCGTCTAGTTCTACAGTTGGTTGCCGGTCTTTCGGAGGCCTATAATGGTGTTGGCACTCTCCTTCGCCAAAGCAACCCTCTTCCCAACTTCCATCAAGCCCGCTCCATGCTTACGTTGGAAGAAGCCGGTTTGGCTAAAAAGGCGGCTACCGGAGCAAGTTCAGTTGTCATGATGGCGTCCTCTCCTAATCCGTCAGTTTTTGTTAATAATTCGGGCCAAAACCATAATAATGGTGGTGGCAAGAATAATCGCAAGAATAATAACAAAAACCGCGGGGGCAAACGCGGTGGTAATGGTGGAGGTTCCGGTAGTCAGCAAAATGTCGGTGGGTCCCATCCAATGAACAGCGGCCCACCCCCCCCATGGGCCCAGCAGTGGGGCCCATGGCGATGGAAGCGATGGCGATGGGACCGTGGGCGGCCGGCCCATACCGGCGGCCAGAAATTCCACGGCGGTGGGGTCGCCAACAATCCATGCCCAATGCCCAGCAGTGGCGGCCAACTGGCCAGTGGCCCAACAGCGGCAGTGGTAGCAGTTACGGGCCAGGTCCAGCACGGCCAGGAGTTCTTGGGCCCCGACCTCCGCAAGCCCATCATGAAGCAGGCCCTACTCAGACCGATATCGAGGCCGCGATGCACACGTTGGGATTAACTCAACCAGACCAAAATTGGTACATGGACACCGGGGCCACTACTCACATGACTTCCGACTCAGGTACTCTCTCATCTTATTCCAATTTGAGCACCCCTCGGGGATAATTGTTGGTAATGGCGATTCTATTCCAATTTTAGGGTATGGTCGAAAACATTATCTCCTCCTAATCCACCACTCCTCTTGAAAAATACTTTACATGCTCCTAAATTGATTAAAAATTTAGTGTCCGTCCGAAAATTCACAAATGACAATTACATTTGTTGAATTTGATCCTTTCGGTTTCTCTGTGAAGGATTTCAAGACGGGGAGTCATCTCATGAGGTGTGATAGTAGGGGGATCTGTATCCTATCATGCCCGATTTCAGTCCATCGAGTCTAGCCTTGCCATCAGCTTTTGCAGCCCTCTCTCCTTCTATGTGGCATGCTCGTCTGGGTCATCCGGAATCTTCTATTTTATCAACTTTAAATAAAAATAGCTTTATTTCTTGTAAGGGTACAAGTCGTACTCCAATTTGTCAGTCTTGTTCATTAGGAAAAATTGTTAAGTTGTCATTCGTAGACTCTAATTCCCATACTTCTATGCCATTTGACATTATTCATAGCGACTTATGGACATCTCCTGTTCTTAGTTCAATGGGTCATCGATATTATGTTCTCTTTTTAGATGATTATTCTAGATTTTTGTGGACGTTTCCAATTGCGAATAAATCACAAGTGTTTTCCGTCTTCATAAAATTTAGAGCGTTCATTCGTACTCAATTCGAAAGAGAAATAAAAAATATTCAATGTGATAATGGGAAAGAGTATGACAATAGGGAGTTTCGAGAGTTTTGTGCTACTCATGGGATAAATTTTCGTTTTTCATGTCCTCATACATCTTCACAAAATGGGAAAGCCGAACGCAAAATTCGTTCCATAAATAACATTGTCCGAACTCTCCTAATACATGCCTCCATACCTCCGTATTATTGGCATCATGCTCTACAAATGGCCACATATCTTCTTAACATAATTCCTTCTAAGGGTCTGACATATTTCTCCCCCCTAAAAGTCCTATATAATAAGAACCCTTCTTATTCCCACCTTCGGATTTTTGGGTGCTTATGTTATCCGTTATTCCCATCCACCACAATTAACAAACTTCAGGCTCGGTCTACCCCGTGTGTGTTTTTGGGTTATCCGTCAAATCATCGTGGTTATAAGTGTTTTGATTTATCCTCCAAGAAAATCATAATCAATCGCCATGTCATTTTTGATGAAACTCAATTCCCATTTGCGAAAGTTCATACTCCCGAACCTAAGTCATATAATTTTTTGGATGACCAAATATCTCCGTATATTATTCGGAATTTTTTCAACATCTCCCGTACCCAAAATCCTCCAATGGCCCATCGCTGCCGCCCAACAAGATCTTGCCACACCCGGCCAAGATAGCCATCGAATGGCAGTTCAGCTATTGGGCGATCCACCTCGAACCGGTCCGTGTTCAATCCAATATGTACCGATTTGGGCCAAGGCCCATCGTCACGCCACCCGTCCCGAGCCCAGAAATTTTCCTCAATTCTTCCTCGAGTCATAGACCGGTCACTCGTAGTCAGGGGGGGTATTTTTACACCTAAAAGACATTTTAATTTACATTCTGATGTCTCTAAATCCCCCTTGCCCCGCAATCCTGTGTCAGCATTAAATGACCCTAATTGGAAAATTGCTATGACTGATGAATATAATGCTCTTATTGATAATAAGACGTGGGAGTTAGTTCCCCGTCCATATGGTATTAATGTTATCAGGTCTATGTGAATTTTTGCTCATAAGGAGAATTCAGATGGGTCCTTTGCTCGACATAAGGCGCGACTTGTTGGTGATGGTAAGACTCAGCAGGTTGGAATTGATTGTGGTGAGACGTTTAGTCCGGTGGTCAAACCGGCTACCATTCGTGACCGTGCTTAGCTTGGCTCTTTCAAAGACTTGGCCAATTCATCACTGGATGTCAAGAATGCTTTCCTACACGGTGATCTCAAGGAAAGCTTGATCTATATGCATCGACCTTTGGGTTTGAGGATCCAAACCGTCCTCATCATGTATGTTTGTTGAAGAAGTCCTTATATGGGCTTAAGCAGTCTCTGAGGGCCTGGTACACGAGGTTTGCTGACTTTGTTTCAACTATTGGGTTCACTCATAGCAGGTCGGACAATTCCTTGTTCATCTACCGCCGTGGTTCATCCTTGGCCTATATTCTGTTGTATGTGGATGATATCATCTTGACTGCCTCCTCCGATGCTTTGCGCCAGTCTATCATGGCCATGCTCAGTTCTGAATTTGCTATGAAAGACTTGGGGCCCTTGAGTTACTTTTTGGGAATTGCTGTCAAACGTCATTCAGGTGGCTTGTTTCTATCTCAACGGAAGTATGCTGCTGAGATCATCGAGAGGGCGGGGATGTCATCCTGTAAGTCCACTTCCACACCGGTTGATGCAAACCCAAAGCTAAGTGCCGCAGCAGGTGCACCATACGAGGACCCGACCCGGTATCGCAGTCTTGCAGGGGCTCTCCAGTATCTTACCTTTACCAGACCGGATATTACGTATGCGGTTCAGCAGGTGTGTTTATTCATGCATGACCCCAGAGTTGAACACATGAATGCAATAAAACGCATCATTCGGTATATTCAGGGGACACTAGACTATGGGTTGCACTTGTATCCGCTCGGCCACATCTACGCTGTCTCCTACTACAGATGCCGATTGGGGTGGTTGTTCCGACACCGCACGGTCGACTGCTCATCAGATGTTCCTTGGCAACAACTTGGTCTCATGGTCGGCAAAACGTCAGGCAACTCGTCACGCTCAAGTGCCGAGGCGTAATATCGAGGGTAGCAAATGTAGTCTCCGAATCATGTTGGCTACGTAATTTGCTTTTGAGCTTCATTGTCCCATTCGTAAGGCAACCTTGGTATATTGCGATAACATTAGTGCCATCTACCTTTCAGGTAACCCTGCTCAACACCAAGCACCAAACATATCGAAATGGACATTCACTTTGTCCGTGAAAAGGTTGCAAAGGGTCAAGTTCGCGTATGCCATGTCCCGCCTCGTTATCAAATTGCGCATATCTTTACAAAAGGTCTACCAATGGTTCTCTTTGAAGATTTTAGGGACAGTCTCGGCGTTAAAGCCGCCCGCTATGATCAGGGTGTGTTAAACAATAAGCGATGAAATTTGGGCCTCTCGGCCAGATTTGCTAGAAAATTGTTCCAATAAGATATTGTATATATGGTAGTATATTGTAATAAAAAGGATACCTTAATTAGTGTTATACACCTACCATAATTGTATAGTTAGAATTATGGTAGAATAAGGATTTAGAAGTAGAATAGGAAAATGATTTTTCCTATTATGGAAATATGTAACTTGTATATATAGCATTTCAATTAATGAAAATAATCAAGGGGATTATTTCTTTCACGCACGTCGGAAATGTCTTTTTCACACACGTGCACTCGTAGTACCAAGTATCATAAATTTCGTTAGTGAAAGAGATATTGGTACGTAAGTAAATGTTTGAGACATAGAATAATTGGCGGTTATTGGCTAAATAACAAGTATTCCACGTCGGTAAACAAAGGAAGGATTGTGCAAAGTGTAAGATGGTGCAGCATCGGAAAAGGTCGCGGTACCACCCGGACGGAATTTCAAAAGTTTGGCTGATTATGGAGAGGTTTTGAAGCATTAAAATGACAATTTTTTCTCCATAAATCAACCATTATTTGTTAATTGATGAATTAAAGGGTCATTACATGACATTTAAATGGCCATTACTTGTGCCATTACTTGGCTGGTCGTCATGGAGATTCAATGGCCATTACTTGGCATTGAAGGGCCATTACATGGGCATATAAAGAGCCATCTTGCACACCTATAAATTGAGGCATTTGACTCAATTCTATAGACTTACACACAAGTTAACAACACCACAAAGAGATTGGATTTTCTTGATAGCAATCCTTCTCTTAGCAATCTTCTTTATTCGTGTTTTTCGCTGGGGTCATTTGTGTAGGCTTTGCACATTTGATAGTTTGTTATTTTATCTTGGGAGACTATTGCCCACACTTCCGTAAAGCCTATATACGGGGGCAACCTTGTCTTAAGGACATAGAGTCATCCCTCGACTCAGCCGGTGATGTTGTGGTTATCTAATTGGTTGCTAAGTGTTTCAGGTGTGAACTTGAAACTCAAAGGACTCTAGCCATTCGGAATATCAGCGGTTCTACAAGCCACAAGTGTAGCAGTTCATGTTCTTGTATTTCTGAATACAAGATCCAGATTGGAGTTCTAGTTCAAGATCGACAGAGATTGAAAACTCATTCTTGTAATCTTTGAAGTCTATTCTTTCGATCACTGTAATAATTATTTACTATTTTCGTATTATTTACCCAACAAAAATTGCAACTCCAATGAATATAAGTTAGAGTTGACTTTTTTTTGGATGCTTTTGACTAACGTTGTTGTCCATAATGTTCACATGGGGGAAGTGAGGCAGAACGACACTGCCATTGTTACGCCGGAGCCAACGGATATGTTACATGTTGCGTAAAACCTAGACCGACATTATATTGCCGTGTTATATGAAAACACGACTACCATAGTGTTTCAATTAGTAGTTCTTCATTTGCACACTTAATTCCCATTTCCCATGTTACCTTATTATGTTTTGACAACTTGGGTTAGTTATCCCGAGATAAGCCTCCTTGGTAAAGGCAAAAGGGCCAAGCTGTCTCGCCCATTATTCCACGCATGAATCTCTTTTTATTACTTCAGAATTGATAACTTATTAAGAAAGTTATGTTATTTTTTGTGATTTTACCAAAACTAACAAAAATTTAAGTAGGTAAAAATAGTTCATGTATGCTCCTTGGATTTTTATGCTTCTGATGTAGTACTAATTTGATTTAGAACAACCAAGTTCCATATCATTGCATAGATCAATAACACTATAAAAGGGAGGTAAGATATGTGCCAATAAAGTAGTCTTCACTACCAATATAATGCAGGAACGGAACGTTTCAAAAGTACTGAACGTTTGTCTATGTGTTTCTCTTATTGTTTCTCGTATAGTTGGCAGTTGAGTGGAACATAACTTATAGATTACGTATATATTTTTCATATATTTTTTAATTATTAATTTAATATAATTATGTAAAGTAGAATTTCTTATACAATTAGATTTGTAATTGTAAACACCTATATATATTGCATTAATGATAAGTCTCCAATAAGGAAAATTTCATATTTCTATATGGTATCAGATCCAAACCCTAAACACCCTTCCTACCCTACCCTTTTGCCCCCCCCCCCTCTTCTTTCTTCCGGCGGCACCTCCCCTCTCTTCTTGCTTCCGGCGGCACCCCGCTTCTCCCGAGGGTTCCTCCTCCACCCCCGACGTCACACATCCTCCTCCTCTCCTAACTCCTTTCATCCGGCCTTCGCTGTAACAAATATCAAGAACTTTATCCCTTTAGTTCTTGATTAAGTGGATGGACAATACTCTTCGTAAGTGAAATTATTTCAAATCCATGTTTGTGCCTACAACGTTCTTGATCACATCGACACCACCACACCTTGTCCACCTGACGTTGACAACACAACATGGAAAAGGCTTGATGTTATCGTCAAGCAATGGATATATGACACCATATCCAAAGATCTACTTCATACTATTATGAATACATGTGCTTCGGCTCACGAATTATGGACAATGCTAGAGAAAATCTTTCAATACAACAAACATACATGTGCCATGTATCTGGAGGAACAATTCAATAACACAAATCTTGAGTAGTTTGCGAATATGTCCAACTGTTGTAAACAATTAAAATTAGTTACAAATCAATTATCTAATGTGGGCATACCAATTTTTGAAATGAAGATGGTTTTGCGACTTATTAATGGTTTAACAAAAGGTAAGTACGATACACTTACGACGATGATCCAACAAGTTGATCCCCTCCCCAGTTTCAACAAGGCCCGATCACAATTTCTCTTGGAGGAGACCAGTCGTGCCAAACAGGACGAACATAATCAAAAGGCGTTGGTGGTTAATGCATCAGTGATGACCACTGCACCCGTCAGCCAGCCACAACACATTGAAAATCAACTGCCGCGGGGTCGCCGCGGTTGTAGCAGAGGTAGAGGCCGCGGTGGAGGACGCGACAACAAAGGAAAAGGACGTGGGGAACGATCCATTTCCGTCGGCCAATCACACTAGGCTCAATACCCATCTCAGTGGGTCGGCCCACTGCCTGTCCGATTTTCAACAATTGGGCTTCGCCCCCTTCCCCCTTTTAAGAATCTCGGCCCAACCGGGCTAGTGGCAATAACCCAATATTCTAAGCCCCCATGCAGGCCCACGTCTGATGGGCTAAACACAACAAGCTTACTTCTCAGCGGCCTAACAACAACAACAACCATACGGCCTCCCTACTCCTACCGAACTGGGCCATGGATACAACACCATAAATTTACAGCAGCCCGACGATGCCTTGTATATGGATACGGGCGCCATATCCAACCTCACTCGTAACTCCGGTAATCTTCCTTAACTGTTAATTTGAATAATCCTCAATTTATTTTGGTTGAAAATAGCAATCTCATTCTAATTCAAGGCTATGGCACCACACAAACTCCACCACCTCACCCTCCATTTTTCCCTAAGAAACGTCCTATATGGTCCTAACATCATTAAAAATTTAATCTATATTAGAAAAATTACTAGTGACAATTCTGTATCTATTGAGTTTGACCCTTTTAGTTTTTCTGTGAAGGACTTTCGTACGGGGACAATTCTTATGAGATGCAATAGTGTGGGGGACCTCTATCCTTTCTCATCCAATTTCGCTGCAAGTGTCAATTCACATACCTCTCTAGATGCAATCTCTCCATCAACTTAGCACAGTAGACTTGGGCACCCGGGAGCACCCGTTTTTAACTTTCTTAGAAGTCAAAATTTCATTAAATGTAATAAAGGAAAATTTATCCAAAATTGATATTCTTGTCCTTTAGGGAAGCATGTTAGACTTCCTTTTATGTCATCTTTAAGTGTTACTTTTTCTCCCTTTGACATTATTCATGCGGATTTATGGACATCTCTCATTACTAGCAAACTAGGTCATAAGTATTATTAGATAATTTCTCTCATTTTATTTGGGTCTACGTCTATCCGCTCAATTATAAGTCTCAAGTTTACTCAATATTTCTTAAATTTCCAACATATGTTAAAACACAGTTTGAGAAGGACATAAAATCGTTTCAATGTGACAATGGTCGTGAGTTTGACAATTCCCCCTTTCATAAATTCTATGCTGACAATGGCATGGTGTTTCCATTCTCGTGCCCCCATACCTCACCTCAAAATGATAAAGCCGAAAGAATCTTCCGCACTATTAACAATATGATCCGTACAATGCTCTTTCATGCTTCTCTTCCCATTCCCTTTTGGGTATATGCGTTACAAATGGTAGTATACATTCTTAATATCTTACCTCCACGTACCTTTCAAAATAAAACCCCTACCGAAATTCTATTATGTTGGATCCCCTTCTATGGTCACCTTCGGACTTTCGGTTGTCTATGCTATCCTAATCTCGCCTCCACGGCCCCTCACAAATCAGCACCTAGGACTATTCCTTGTATTTTCTTAGGTTTCTCATCGAACCATAGGGGGTACTTATGCTATGATTTGTCTATAAATAAAATCCTAGTCTCTCGCCATGTCACATTCGAGGAGAACATTTTTCCATTTACAAACGTTCAAAAATTTTAAGTCACTGAATACGACTTTAAAAATTTTAAGTCACTGAAAACGCAATACATAGTGCTAGTATTCCAGCTGTCCCATCACGACACCTCCCTACTTTCCCGTCACTGCCCCTCAGCCCGTCGACCACCCTTCCATCCCGTCGACCACCCCACTGTCCCCCGTTAACGTCACTGCCACACCCCCACTGCCTAATTTTCCTGTCGACAATCACGTCGACCACAACCCCCTAGTGTTCCCGCTACCACCACTGCCTCATTGCCCGTAATCTACCGCCACCAACCCCACATCCCGAATCCACCATCACTGACCCCACTACCCAACACCGCCCATCACCACTACCCAACCAAACCCTATTCCTATGCATCGAATGGAAACCCGTGCCCAGCATAGGATTTTCAAACCGAAAGTTTACTTTAACATATCCACTCAAGCTATCTTACCTATACCCAAGAACCCAAAATTAGCCAAGCTTTACCCGAATTGAAATGCGTCTATGCGTGAGGAATTTGATACACTCACTACACAACACATGTGGGATCTTGTTCCGAAACCAGAGGGGGTCAATATGATTCGTTGTATGTGGCTATATCGTCACAAATTCAGGGATAATGGTGAGCTTGAACGCCATAAAGAGAGACTTGTGGCAAATGACATGGGCAACAATAGGGAGTTCATTGTGGTGAGACCTTCAGTCCAATGGTCAAACTTGCCACCATTCGTACGGTCTTGAGTATTGCTATGGGAAAGAACTGGCATATTCATCAACTTGATGTGAAAAACGCATTCTTACATGGGGATTTGAAAGAAACTGTCTATATGCCTCAACCCACTGACTTTGTGCATCCACCAGCTTCTCAGTATGTCTGTCATCTTCGAAAGTCACTCTACGGTTTGAAACAAGCCCTCCGGGCTTGGTATGAGCTGTTTGCCACTTACATCATACATATCGAATTCGTGTACAGCAAAAGTGATAATTCACTTTTTATTTTTCATCGAGGTAATGGCATTGCATACCTTTTAGTATATGTGGATGACATTGTCCTGACTGCCTCCTCTGATGTGCTAAAAAATGAGATCATTGCTTTGCTGAAATCCGAATTTGTCATGATAGACTTGGGTAAGTTGAGCTATTTCTTGGGGATTTCCGTGACCAGATCCGAGAATACAATGTTCCTGAGTCAGCGTAAGTATGCCGGAGAGATTGTTTATAGGGTTAAAATAGCAAACTGCAAGATCATGCCTATTCCAGTCGACTCGAAGTCGAAACTTAGCGCCAATGATGAGGATATGATGCTCGATCATTTTCTTTATAGGAGTCTCACTGGTGCACTTCAGTATATTACATTCACTAGGCCCGACACTGCATATGTCGTTTAACAAGTGTGTTTATTCATGCATGCTCCTAGGGAGCCTTACTTTACCGTTCTAAAACGTATCATTCGGTACATTAAGGGTACTATTGACTATGGATTACATCTTTATCCATCTGCACCGACCAGGCTGATGTCCTACACGGACGCCGATTGGGGCGACTGTCCTGATACGCGTCGATCTACTTCCGACTATTGTGTATTCTTGGGTGATAACCTCATCTCGTGGTCTGCAAAATGGTGAGCCACGTTTCCCATTCGAGTGCAGAAGCATAATATAAAGGTGTTACGAACGTTGTTGCCGACACTTGTTGGCTCAGAAACCTTGTTCTAGAGCTTTATTGTCGCTTGTGTAAGACATCTATAGTGTACTGTGATAACGTATCTTCTGTCTACTTGTCTCATAAACCGGTTCAACATTAACAAACCAAACATATTGAGATGAATATTCATTTTGTCAGTGAGAAGGTTTCCATGGGTTACGTTCGGGTGTTACATGTTCTTTCTTCATATCAGTATACAGATATATTTATTAAGGAACTTCCTCGACAGTCATTCCTTGACTTCAGACCCAGTCTGAGCGTCCGGCCACCTCCCGCTCCGACTGAGGGGGTGTGATAAAGAATACGTATATATTCTGTAATTATTATTTTGATGTAACTATGTAAAGTAGAGATCCTTATACAATTATATTTGTAATTGTAAACATATATATATATATATATATATATATATATATATATATATATATATATATTCCATTAATGAGAAGGCTCAAACAAGAAGAATTTCATATTTCTACAGAACACTTGCCTATAGTTGAGAAGATCATGATTAGAGGGGACATAGCGCATCAAGTCTTGACCTTATAATGAGGCTCCCATAATATGCTTTGTCAGATGTTCAACAAGTTTTACATAGGGGGCGGGGAAAGGAGAAATGGGAAAGGATTGCAATGTGATGATTCGAATTTTCATCAATAAGATAAAAACTTAATTAACTAACCAACTGAGCTATTAAATTCTTATAAAAATAAAGTATAATAATTTATTTCTACTTTTAAGTTACTAGATCCCTACAATATATCCCAGCTGAAAAAGAGGGAATCAGGATTAATTTAGACGGGGTTTTTGGGAACCTAACATTCTATAGTAGCAAATTAAGTAGAAGATTGGGGAAATTATCTGGCACAGAGAAAGCAAGCATGGGTTCAATATCTGGCACACGTGGAATGTGATTCTCCCGCACGTGGGGTGGACGGCTCCTATATCAACAAGGATTAACTAATTAACCTGTCACATGCCCTCAACCAATATCAACACCTTTTTTTTCTTTTCCTTATTCATTCTTTCTTTGTCACAATCTTTTACAATATTAATTTACGTTTCTTGACAGGAAAATTTGACTATCATATCACTGTCATTCTATAATGTGCCAAAACGAAAAAAGACAAATAGCACGATGTTATCACATGGTATGAAAAAGAATGATACACGTGTATGTGATTAGGTTTCAAGAAAAATAAATAGTCTATTTATGAGGTAGATGTTGAGAAATATGTATCTTACTTATGGTGGAAAAGACAAAAGGAAATCAGAGTTAGGTAGTCGTATATTAAGAGTTTGTGTTAAATTGTTTTATCACGAAATAATTTTGCCAAATTCGACTTGATTTGAATTGACAGAAATGAAAAACTTACAAACTTATTTAGCCTAGGGGACAACTGGACAATATTAATGTTTCATGCTTTGGTCTAATGGAAAAGCTGAGGTATTAAATGTTATTAATCTGTATTCCAAAAAAAATAGTAAATAATAAACACTGAAAATAAATAAATTCAGTGTTGAAAAAATAAGAATATTTTTTTCAGAATATAATCGAGCCCACTTAGTTCAAAGTGTGTCCTTAAGGAAATTATTCCCCTCACAGTACTCGGGGTTGATGGAATATCCCCTTCCAGGATAGAACGATTATCTTACCAGAATAGTAGTACTCCAAACTCTGGTAGCGGCGAACCACTCATATCACACAGAATTGATTCGTGCAGAAGAAGAAGAAGATTTTTTTTTTGTTCAGAAAATTAGTAAGTAAAATTCTGAAGAATAAAATGAATTTATAGCCATGGAAGTACTGTTTCTGAAGGTTTGCAACCCTTCTGAACAGTCACTAAAACTGGTGGGAAATTTAAATGTGGGAAAGAAACTGGGTCGCGGGTCAGAAGCGGATCCGGCCGGGTCGCGGGTTAGGGTCACTAACGGGTAGGATTGGATAAGTTAATTAATTTAATTAAATAATAAAAAATTTGGTCCAAAAAGATTATCAATCCAAAGCCGAAGTTGAAGCCGAGCGAGCGACAATGACGGCGCGAGGGGTCCTTGCCCCCTCAACCCTTTTACTGACAAGAAGGAGTAATTCTACTTATAAGTAGAAGAACTTTTCTTTCCACTACCGATGTGGGACAACTCCCACTTTTCTTTCCACTACCGATGTGGGACAACTCTCACTTTTCTTTCCACCACCGATGTGGGACAACTCCCACTTTTCTTTCCACTACCGATGTGGGACAACTCCCACTTTTCTTTCCACCACCGATGTGGGACAACTCCCACTTTTCTTTCCACCACCGATGTGGGACAACTCCCACTTTTCTTTCCACCACCGATGTGGGACAACTCCCACTTTTCTTTCCACTACCGATGTGGGACAAATGATTATTTTATAGAGCAAGAGGGAACTCCCTCCATTTCCCATTCAATCTATCATTTAATCCCAACACTAAAGAAATCTCAAGTTCACACTTCTGGTGAAATTTGAATTTATGTTCATAGTATAGTTTGTTCAAGGATAAATCTATTGATATTTATGGACCATTCACTGTGAAATTGTGGAAAAGTTTTAATTTAAAATTTGATTCTTTCCGACAGAGGATCTTGCCAAAGAGCCTAGCTTTTGTGGGAAAAACAACCACAGAAGAAAAATAAATGGTAATAAACAATTAGAAAGTTTCTTTATTACACTAAAAACTTTTTTTCTTTCCATCAGCTTTTATTCTGATCTGTATGAGTTATTTTTCCATCTGCCTTTTCTTTCAAGCTTTGAACAAATAAAAAACAGTTAAAGAGATAAGCTTTTCTTTAGTTTTGAACATGTTAGTGTTATTAATCTGTATTCTAAAAAACCAGTAAATAATAAACACTGAAAATAAATAAAATCAATGTTGAAAAATAAGAATAATTTTTCAGAATATAATCGAGCCCACTTAGTTCAAAGTGTGTCCTTAAGGAAATTATTCCCCTCACAGTACTCGAGGTTGATGGAATATCCCCTCCCAGGATAGAACGATTATCTTACCAGAATAGTAGTACTCCAAATTCAGGTAGCGGCGAACCACTCAACGGCAGTATATCACACAGAATTTATTTGTGCAGAAGAAGAAGTTTGTATTGTTCAGAAAATTCGTAAGTAAAATTCTGAGGAATCAAACGAATTTATAGCCATGGAAGTACTGTTTCTGAAGGTTTGCAACCTTTCTGAACAACCATTGAAAACTGGTGAGAAATTTAAATATGGAAAAGAAACCGGGTCGCGGGTCAGACACGCGGATCCGGCCGGGTCGCGGGTCAGGGTCATTAACGGATAGAATTGAATAAGTTAATTAATTTAATTAAATAATAATTAATTAAATAATTAAAAATTATAGAAAATTTGATCCAAAAAGATTATCAACCAAAGCCAAAGCCAAAGCCAAAGCCAAGTAAAGCAATTTGACCTTGTGACAGTTAAGTAAAGCAATTTGCCAATCAGTCTTTGATATGAAGACACATCAATCAGTAATGGATCTTCTTTCGTATTATTGCCCTAAGTAATCTGATCATCGTACTCTTTTGTTATCAGATTTATATTGGTAATAATAGGAGTAACAATTGGTTTAGAAGATGTAAATCCTAATTCTGAGATTAACTCCAATGAGTACTTTCTCTAATTCTTAAGTATTCCTTGTTCAGCCCTTTCAAATTCTATTCCAAGAAAATATCTTAGATCTCCTAGGTCCTTCATCTTAAATACTTGCTATGATTCCAACTTTGTTTCCTTGATCACATGTATATTGTCTCCTCTTACTAGCATATCATCCACATAAATCAAGATTATCAGAGACCCATTCTCAGTCTTTTTGATAAACAGAGAATGATCTTGTTGACTTTGCCTGAACTTAAGATTGATTAGAGCCTTTGTCAACTTGGCATTTTACTGTCTTGATGCATGTTTTAATCCATATAGTGATTTTATGAGTTAGCATACATGTCTGGTACCCCCCTGACTCATAAAACTTTGAGACATGTCCATGTAAATTTTATTAAAAAGATCTTCTTGTAGGAAAGCATTGTGCACATTCATTTGGTGAATGTGTCAATGCTTAGATGCAACAATTACAAGAATTGTTGTGACTGTAGTCATCTTGACCACATGAGAAAATGTCTCATGGTAGTCTATTCCCTCTTGTTGGTTATATCCTTTAGCCACTAGATTGACTTTCAATCTTTCAATCTCTCCATTAGCTTTGTACTTTATTTTGTATATGTTGGTACTCTATTGTACTTTATAAAGCAGTACGGAAAGTAAATAACTATTACAAGTGTTCGAAATGATAAATAAATGGTCAATCTTCAAAACTGCCGCAAGTTTGTTGTGTCTTGAATGTTGATAACCTTGCAAGGCCAATGTTGAGAACTGTTGCAAGCTTGTTGTGTCTTGAATCTTGATATCCTGAAATCAAGAAACAACTAAATCTGGATGGTTACAACGTTGTGTGTTGAGTCGAGTGATTGCCCTCTATCCTTAAGACAAGATTGCCCCGTATATATGCTTTTACGTTAGCGGGCAATAGTCTCCCAAGATAAAACAACACTTTAATCTCAACGCTACAAAGCCAATAGGTTGAGCCTGACGAAGAAAACAAATATGAATTGACTTGTTGAAGATATGGAAAAGGAATGAAGAGTTTCTGTTTACTCTTCTCTTTTGTCTCTGTGTATATAGTGTGTCTCTGTTGTGTATATCTTGTGTATATGTGTGTATTTCAACACTGTTTTTCCGTCACTGTTTTTGCTGTTTTTCGTGACTGTTTTGTGCTGTATTTCGTGACTGTTTTGTGCAGTATATGTTGTCTATATTGTTGTTTTTCTCTGTCATGAATTGAGACAAAAACAGCTCAATATATAGCAAGGAGGAGGACAGCCCAACAGCCACAAACAAGGCTGTAATAGCCATTAAGGGAGGGTTGTAATGGCAAGTTTAATGCCATGAAGGAGGCTGTTCATGGCCTTGAAGGAGAGCTGATTAATGGTCATGAAGGAGGGCTGTTAATGGAGTACTTAACAGCCAAGTAATGGCTGATTAATGCTCCAAAAATAGTCCAAACGGTAGGCAGAAAGTTTCTGCCTTCCGTCACTCCCAAAATCAACTTTCCAGAAACTCTAGGGACCAAACTGTAAATATTAAGCAATTTGTAGTCCAAAAAGATAATATCAGAAAGTCCCCACAGCCCACGGCCGGGACGGGCGGCGGCGGCGCGCGTATGGGCTTAGCCTTGAACGCAAGCACATCTAGGTCCTCCGCCCTTTAAACACATGGGATACCTCTTGGAGTCCCAAACCCTTTACCACTTTAGAGACTTATATAGAGAGCAATTTTTCCTATTCCCACCGATGTGATAGATTTGTTCCATACCATATTTCCATGCCTCAAATACCTTACTTCGTGGACCAATATCTCTTTCATTTCTCAATGAAATTTGACGATTCTTGGCCCTACGGTCATCTACTCACTTAGTAGATTATGCATGTGTGAAGAGACAAAGCCTCCAACATGCGGAACACTAGTGTTTAATTCATCAAAGATGGGTGGACGCATCTCCCCGCCAAAGGCAAATTTCGAACAGTATATTCATTTGCAACCTATAGGCTTCTTTCCTTTTGGCAAGCTAACTATGTCACATATGCCCAAGAAGGTAGTCTATTAATGATATAGACAACAGTCTTAACACAGTGACCCCATAATTTAATGGGCATATGTGCTTGAAATCTGAGAGCTCTAGTAACTTCTAAAATGTACTTATGCTTTCTCTCAGCCACCTCATTTTGTTTGGGGTGAATAATCACATGACCTTTGATGAATTATACCTAATGACTGAAACAGTTTACTGCAAATATCATTTATAAACTCAGTGCTATTGTCAGTTCTGAATATTTTGACAGTTTTATTGAACTGAGTTTTAACATAATTAAGAAAATACTTGATAGTCACACAAACATCAGATTTCAATCTGAACAAATATAACCAAGTCATTCTAATATAGTCATCTACAACAATCAAGAAATATTTGTATCCATCAATAGTAGCAATATTATAAGGCCCCTATATATCCATATGCACACTGTTAACATATTCATTGCTTTTTTAAAGTACTTGCAGAAAAAGGCAGCCTAGCTTGATTAGCACTAGGACAAACAGGACATTTATTGACTATTTCAGCTATAGAATATCCCCTATTGGGCAGTAACTTTCTAAGTACAGAAGTGGACACATGTCCAAATCTCTCACAAATTTATGTCTACATTACTAGTAATTTATTGAGTATTATTGGATGTTATAGTAACTCCAGGAGAAGTGCTTTTTGGCTGTTGATTCAGTAGATACAGTCCATTTTCTTGCCTACCAATTTCCCTCACCTTCTCACTTGAGAGATCCTAAAATAAACAAAAATCAGGATAATACAATGCTGCACAATTCAATTCCCTGGTTACTTTTGAAACAAACATTAAGTTATACTAGAATTTTGGCAATAAGAAAAAAATTATTAAGAGTGCTTCTATCTGATATTGAACTCAAACCAACATGTGTAACATATGTTATATCACCATTAGATAGATAAACTTTCTTAGGAGTGGAAGTTGCAGTAATAGTAGCTTTGTTTAGCATGTTAGCATCGCCTACCATATGGTTAGTGGAGCCAGTATCAATAATCTACTCTTTACCATTATGTGAGACTAACAATGCTTTTATCATATCTGTACCATTACTGTTATCTGTAGGATCAACTGAGCTTGTAATTGTTGGATATTGCAGTACGGTAAGTAAATAAATATTACAAGTGTTCGAAAGGATAAACAAATAGCCAATATTCAGAACTGCCGCAAGCTTGTTGAATGTTGAATCTTGATAACCTGAAATCAAGAAACACTAAATCTGGATTGTTACAACTGTGGCTGAGTCGAGAGATGACTCTTTGTCTTTAAGACAAGATTGCCCCGTATATATGCTTTTACGTTAACGGGCAATAGTCTCCCAAGATAAAACAACAACTAATCAACACTACAAAACAAATAGGTTGATTCTGACGAAGAAAACAAATACGAAACGATTTGTTGAAGAATGAAAAAGGAAGAGTTTTTGTTTGTCCACACGTTTCTGCTGCTCACGTTTTTGGACAATGTTCTCTTTTTGTTTGTCTCTGTGTATATAGTGTATTGTCTCGTTTTTCTGGCCTTTTTTTCCGTCCACTGCAATTGAGCCAAAAGGCTCCAATATATAGCATAAGGGAATGGACTCCAACTGCCAAGAAATGGATGTTTATGGCCATTGAAGGAGGGAGTTAATCAGCCAAGTAATGGATGTTTATGGAGGGAGTTAATCAGCCAAGTAATGACTGGTTAATGCACAATAACGCCCCCAAAAATCAACTCCAACGGTAGGCAGAAACTTTCTGCCTTCCGTCGTTCCCAATTTCATCTTTCCAGAAACTCTAGGGACCAAACTGTAAATATTAAGCAATTTGGGGTCCAAAGAGATAATATCAAAAGAAGTCCAAGTCCTGTGACCGAGCCCGGACCTGACGGGCAGAGGCGGCGCGCGTGTGGTCTTAACCTTGAACCCAAGCACATCTAGGTCCTCCCTTCTTTAAACACATGGGTTACCCCTTGGGGTCCCAAACCCTTAGCCAATTTTGAGACTTATAAAGAGAACCATTTTTCCTTTTCCCACCGATGTGGTAGATTTGTCCCACACCATATTTTCATGCCTCAAACACCTTACTCCGTGGATCAATATCTCTTTCATTTCTCAACGAAATTTGACGATTCTTGGCCCTACGGTCATCTACTCATTTAGTAGATTATGCACGTGTGAAGAGACAAAGCCTCCAACATGCGGAACCCTAGTGTTTAATTCATTAAATATGGGTGGACGCACCTCTCCACCAAAGGCAAATTTCCAACAGTAATATTTGCACTTGTTGTGGAATGGTTGTTTTGATTCACATCTGCATAATTTATTCAAGCTGCTCTTTGGTGAAAACACATGAACCATGTTGCATCATTCCAGTCATTTGAGTCTGATTTCTTGAGTCTTGTTCTCTTTTTTTATACAACTCAACAACATTAGCTATGACATGATTTCCCTGTCCATTGACCTGAGCACCTTGACCTTGCATTCCACTTTGTTGATCCATAGAATTGAACATATGATTGTATCCCTTGCACATTATATGTTGAAGATCCAGCTGCATTACCTCTTTTTCGCTTCTTGAATTTTGGTGGATATCCAACCAACTTCCAACAGTTTTCTATTGTGTCCTTTGAGCTTGCAAAAATCACATTGCAGTGTATAGTTCTTCTTGAACTTCTGTTGAACCCTAGCCTGCTGATATCTATACTTGTAATACAAAGCAGTAGAATTATAGGTTGCATTATTCGTAGACTTAGTGGTGATGGCCTTCTGCCCTTCATCATTTACAATCATAGCTAATGCTTAATTGACACTAGACAGTGGGTTCATTATCAAATCTGTAGAATTAGTATCTCACTAATGATAGTTATAACTACCTCTTAAGTAACTGACTGAACTAATTATAGGAAGCAGTAAATTACATATTTGTCCTTTAGTACTTTACTTAATATATTTAACAACTTAGCTATCACTTTTTTCATAAAAGTCACTTCACTATATTTTCTAACACAAAAATCCCTAAACTTTGAGTAAACACAAAATTCACACCGCCAAAAAATCTTACTTTCCAATGGACAACTCTTTTTCGTTTTACACTTTCTTTTTTTTAAATCTAACAAATTATATGGGTTTTGAGTTCGGGTCTTTTTATTTGAGTTTTAGTTTATTAGATTTAAAAAAGAATACCAAAGAGTTGTCTGGAAAGTTTTTCAGAGGTGTGACTTTTATATTAATATATTATACAAGTTTAATGACATTTGTGTTGAAATAATAATTAAATAATTTAAATAAAAAAGAGTGTTTTCTTGATTATCTATGAAATTTACCCTTCCGATTTTTAATATTTTTATTTTTCAACTATAAGAGCGGTTGTTAACATGAAAACGTATTTTCCCATGTTTTTCATGTAACCGTTTGTGTCGTCCAAGATGAATAATAGAACAAATAAAAACAGCGGGAGGACAGTAGATGACCATAAAGAAAGAGAAAATACATGTAGCGAATGGGCCCTACATGACAGTTCATCCTGCCACTAAATGATATGAGCTGTACAAATCCAATTCGTAATGATCCCCAAAAAAAGAAAAGAAAATAAAAAGCCGTTATGTAATCTTTTCTCTGGAAAAAAAGAGAATAGTGCAAATTGATGAAGTAAACGCGCTTAAGGAACCGAACCCTCCGATTAAATACCAAATTTGCCCTCAATAGAGAAAACTACTTGTTACTGTTCTCAGCCTATTTATAGGGCAACCACTTCCTCCAAATATCAAAATACAGTGACACTCCTAAATCTGGTCTTTAATTAGCATTAATAGAAGAAGAAGAAGAAGAGAAAAATGGGAGACAGCACAATGACATGTGTAGACATTCTTTTGGCAATCATCTTGCCTCCCCTTGGTGTTTTCCTCAAGTTTGGCTGCAAGGTACTCTTTTTTTCCTTTTTATTTTAGTAATGTTAAGTTTGGTGTCCAATCAACTTGTGCGTGCCTCATTAATTCAGTGAATAAGTACAATTTTTTACCAGTATAGAATGATTTTGCAGAGAATCACATAGAATCTTTTAGCCGCAATTTGAATTTGCCTTTTAATTTACTACTAATACAGATAAGGGATAGGTGAGGTAAAGCCGTAAAGATGTAATTGTTGTGGGTTTAGGATGTAAATGCAAGTAAAAAATTAACTAGTTTTTGTTCTAAAATATTGAAAAAAAGTACAAAGAAGGTGCAGATTTCCTATGGTATCTGAAAATTTTGTACTTGTCTGTAAGCGTTATTAAAATACGTGTGTGCATATTTCTGTGTTTTGAAAACAGGTCGAGTTCTGGATTTGTTGTTTGTTGACCCTCTTTGGATGGCTACCTGGTATTGTCTATGCTGTTTGGGTCCTCACCAAGTGATCATCCTATGGTAATTTTTAACAATTTCATCTCTTCCCCCCTCCCCCCCTAGATAATTTGGAGTATTGAACTAAGATTTAACAGCTTGAAGATTCTCTCAATTTGCTTACAACATAGGAAGAGTGTCTAATTCTTTTCTACTTTTCTTGACAGGTAGATATGTGAAGCCCATTACTAAGTCTCTTTATTTCCTCTAATGACTTATCTAGCTGTTGTTTTATTTATTCTTGGATAGTTCTGATGGTGTGTTTCTTCTAAGTTTATCCCCTTCTTTTCCTTTTCTTTTTCTTCCTTTTTATTGGTTATTCTCTCGTGTATTCCAATAGAGAAATTTAAATAGACTGTTGTTGATGAAGATACATGAGTGTCTTCATTACATTGGTTGTAAGTCCTTTGGATTGTAATTTGACTTCCATTCTGTTATTCCGATTGAGTATACCAATAATTGCTAGTATCATTATACTCTCCGTCCCCATTTATGTGTCGCCATTAGCAACGAAATTTTTTAAAAAAAACTTTTAAAATTTGTGGTTCAAAATAAATTTTATATAAATATGTGGCGGCAATAAATTATTTTTAAATATAAAAATATAATATTTTTTTTTGGGATAGATAAAAAAAATGATGCAATGTAAATTGATACACAAGAATTACTATGGTTTCTCTTCTAAATGTGGCTTATATATGTTGCTTGTGTAGTCTAACTACGGTGATTTGGTAGGTAGGATATTTCAATATACGTGTAAGATTCTATCCACAAACCAAACCTTATGATGATTATTAACTTAATCTGGTAACATAGTGATAATTTTTAAAATAAAAGAAATATGGGGAGTGGGGACAACTTTCAGTCACAATCATCATCATCATTATCATCAAAAGCAGTAAGCGACAATGGTGGTGCTTGCCTTTAAGATAATATAACTAATAAAGCCGTGACTATGGCTAAATCCTTTACATTTTGCCAAATTAGGCACCAAAGTCGGCAAATTTGGACCAAATTTGGACCATTTTTCAATTTGTGAGTGTTTCATTGCACATAACTTGTGATAATTTTTTCGTTATCGTTCCGATTTTATTCTGAGTATTTATCAAGGAACTATTCTTACTCTCTCACCCACCAATATCTATGTGATTCTCAATAATCCCTTTTGTTCTAAGTACAAAAACTAAAACTAAACCCCTCTTATTGAACAGATTTAAAGCTACCAACCCAATGAAACATTTTTACAACCAAATGGAATGTTTCATACAGTTTAAAGGAAAGGAATAACATAGAAACATTAGAGTACCGAAATTCGGAAATCACATTTACAAACACTTCAAGATAATACAAGGAGGAACTCCAAAAATTGTTTTTTAGGACAACGAAGAGCTTGATGGTGAAAAGAATACAAGGAAGACGACATCTTATTCAGCACAACCACTTGATTTACAAGAAACACATGTACTGCTTGACGTTTAGTACCTTGTATGTGAGATTCTTGAGGGTATATCATTTACTAAGCCTAGACTTATGCTTGGTGTTATGCTTTTAACTTAAAGGAAAAGGCGAAGCATCAATACAATTTAAGAATGAAAAAAAAAGCGTTTGCGGGAAACTATGGGAAGTTCTGATTTTCTGAAAAATCCAGTATCTGGAAATTTATTCAAGTCATAACTGCCACTTCGAAGCCTATCTGCATGCCTAAAACCAAATGCAATTTCCAATTAATGTGCCTAATTGTGCATACAAGTTGCAGTTAACTGATGGTGATATATTAAAGCTTCCATCATGAAGAGTAGATATTGACATTAAGTTTCATCGAAAGAAGCAAGATAGATCTAAATTATGGATCAGAAACGTCTCAAAACAAAAGATAAATCAAATTGGTACTTAACAATTTTTATCCAAATTTGAGTCAGCAGTACATGCTTTGGAAGTCTATATGTAACCCATGATATTTGAATATTGTTCTCCGAGAATACAAGATCTATGGCAAATAAAATTGACTTTACAGCTTATGAAGAACATATCTAACCATACTTTTAAGTAACACGTTATAACATATCCCTATATTAAACTATTCTCTTCGAAGTCTCTCTCTAAAACTATCCTTTGAAAAGTTCACTTAAGCTGAAAGAATAAGCATTCAAAAGGGAGAAGAAGTTGTCTTGAAAGAGAGATAAGAGCCTAGACTTGACCGCCAGCGCCCTATGTGGTGTATGAGTGTCAAAAAATATTTGAATTTTGTGAACTTCAAGGATGATGGAGAAACTAACAATACAGAACAGCACCTGGAGGCTTTAGACAAGAATGCCTCAAGAAGCAGTTTGATACAGAATGCTACGCTAAATTTTGAGGAACATTTGAAAGCATCCATTGTAGCATCTGAACAATTGTACCCTTTATAATGCCATAAATTCTCTACAGTATACACCAAATCAAATGAAGTATAACTAATTATGTCATCTAAAAGAGAAGGATGTATAAACAAATAAGGCCATATGGATATGCAATCTAGAAAACAGAACCCTTTAGTCCAACCACGTAAGTAATTAGAGATGGGGCCGGGTAACTCATTGGATATGCAGATAACTCATGCATGTTTACATGTGAATGGTGAATTACAATTTAGTTGTACAAATGCCCGACAAAAGTATCATATAGATAAATAAGCTTACTTAAGCGGACAATCATCCCAGGGAGTCTACAATCAGGACTGTTAGTGTATATTGCCATAATAAGTGCCACGATTTATGGCTATTATTGGGCTCGGTTTTGTGGCTGATTTGGTAGTTAAGAATATTGTATATTTGGAAAATATATGTGTAGTATATTGTAATGTATTTTGTTACCATAATTAGGAATATACATTATCATAATTGTAGAGTTAGAATTATGGTAGAATAAAGTTGCCATATTTAACAAGGACAACAACCATCATAAGCCATTCCATGTCCATTAAGCAACAGCTAGCGTGCCTTTTCCCCTGCTTTAAGTTCAGTTCCGGTTAGCCGGATCGGATTAGTCGCCAAAAAAAGGAGGTATGGGTCGAATCATGATAAAGAAGGTTCGGTGGTTGTATAATTCCCAAGCAAAAGCCCATCTGGCCGATCTCAAGCTGGATGAGAAGGCAAACCAACCCTCCGAAGAAGGAAATTATGACTAATTAGACAGTTTGATGCGTCTGTAATAGCCTGTGTCACATAAATTTGCATAGAGAAAGTACTAGATAGTATGTTGTACATTTCTGGGTTATACAATTCACATGTTGTATATCTTTAACAGTATATGAATACCTTTTGTATTACTCCAAAAATATACAACTTGCCAAATTGTATTGTACTATAATTCTAATATAATTATTGTATATAGATCTTTGTGGTTCGCCTCTTTCTCGGACCCCGCGCATAGCAAGAGTTTAGTGCATCGGCCTGACCTTTTTTATATAGGTAATTAAAAATCCCAAACTTATTTGTGTCATATGAATATAGAAGAGTGAAATCCACATCAGTGTTTTAAGAGAGGGGGGGGGGGGCGTAAGTCCCATAGATCTACGGGGCATAAGTCTCATAGATCTACGGGGCGTATGTCTCATTTATCTTCAATTTTATAATAATAATACTAAAAAATAAGCAAAAGTTTAAAATTCTGAAAATAAATTCAAATATATCACCAATAATATAAAGAAATTATTACAATTATTATATGAGAAAGGTAACAACATAAAAAATGATACTCCATAATAGCCAAGATAATCTTTAAAACAAATTTTTCATCCACTTCGTCATTAATCTCCACATTTATTAATTATTTTCCCCTCAACTAATATTTGCATTGATTTTTATTTATATATTTCATAAAAGGAGAAGGACGAAAGTGTAATAGCAACGACAAAAAATGAAAAAATTTGCTTAAACAATATAGTACTATGAAATCTCTATCCTACCAATTTCAGACATAAACATTTAAAAATTTATTTATGACAGTGTTATTTATATATTTTAGGAAAAATCACAATAACATGATAACATAAAGTATAAATATCATTACACCGATAATAAAAATTATAATCTATAGCAAAAATACTTTTAATTTTAAAAAAAAAATTAACGTCCGGAGCATACGCTTCTATGTCTGGGGCTTATGCTTTCGCGCCCGAGACTTACGCCCCAAATTCTTGTACGTACGCTCTATGAATCTATACATTTTATTTACGCCCCAAAACATTTTTAGTATGTTCCAATCCGGAACTCGCCCCGAAAACGCCTATGAAATGAATGATCTACAGTCGGACGGCAGTGTTACCTGGACTAGAGGATAGTGTGAACACAACTATGCATGTGGAAAAGTGTGAAAACACTCCATGGAGAGGGGGCCGCCATTACAGCTCACCTGCCACGTGTCGCACTAAATGAGATTGAGCTGTTCGTACTAATCCCAAAAAAAATTAAAAAGTTTTAAGGCAAAGCGGGGAAAGCAACTGATGAAGCAAACGCGTTTAAGGACGAAACTAGCCCTCAAATAGAGCAACCCCAAAGGTTCACTGCTCAGCCTATATATAGGCCAACTACTTCCTCCTGTTCTTTAAAATAAAATACATTTAACTTTTGGTGTTTTTATAAGAAAAAGAAGGGTAAAATGGGCACAGCAACATTCATAGACATTCTTCTGGCCATCCTCTTGCCTCCCCTTGGTGTTTTCCTCAAATTTAACTGCGCGGTACTACTTGCTCGAATTCACTAGTCCCATTAATTCATATTCACACGCTCACTAAACATTTTATTTTACCTTTTGGGGCTAAGGGATTGGTGAGGTAAAGATTTAATTTTGTGGGTTTAGGATGCAATTGGAAGTACACTAATTTACTTATTAGGTTTGTTATAAAAATATTTGAAAATTGTGCAAATTTCCTATGGTCTCTGAAAATTTTGTACGTCGTTGTTACAGTTTATTGAGTATATTTCTGCTTTTGGAAACAGGTGGAGTTCTGGATTTGTGTTTTGTTGACTCTCTTTGGGTGGATACCTGGTATTATCTATGCTATTTGGGTCCTCACCAAGTGATTATTTATTTTATCCTTCCCTAATGTAATTCTTCTCAATTTTCATCTCTTTCAGTTTCCACCATAAAAGAGAAAAGGGTCGACTTTTTTTTTAAAATTGGAGGAGTCTTCAACTTGAAGATTCTCTCAAATTGCTTAGAAGATATTTTTCATACAATAGGAAAGAGTATCTAATTCCCATTTTCCCTTGTTTGACAGGTGGATATGTGAAGGCCATTACTAAATATCTTCACTTCCGCTTATGGAGTATCTAGCCTACTGTTTTGTTTATTCTTGGATGTGTTTTTCTAAGTTTACCCTCCCTCTCTTTTTTGTTTTTTCTTCTCGTGTATTCCAATAGAGATATTTCGATAGATTGTTGATGAAGATATTTGTCGTGTTTTAATATCATCTTCGTTTGTAAGTTATTTGGGATTGTAATGTAACCTTCCACTCTGTATTTATTGGATATGTACCAATAATTGCTAGTAGTATTAATATTATACTTTGATTTCACTGTCAAACGTGCGGCTTATGTTGTTTGTGTTACACAGCTGGCATCAGTCTATTAACTTAGACTCTATTTGGTAGATAGGATATTTCAATACACGTGTCCGATTTTATCCACAAACCTTATGATGATTATGTACTACTAAACTTTGTAATGGGTCATAATCTTCTCTTTTACAAAGAAAACAAAATTGGGACAAACCAACAAAGTGTTGTTACAAATCAATCATCATCAAGCAGTAAGTGACAATGGTTGTGCTTTTCTTTAGGATATTTATAAAGCCCGGACTATGCCATCCACCAACGCTTTGGATTCTCACTAACCACTTTTTACCTTTCATATTCTCAACTTTGGATCATCCCCAGAAAAAGAAAAAGAAGCAAATAAGACACTTAAACAAGTGATTTTCCTTTACTTACTATGAAGGACAAAGTTCTATTTAAGAAGATATTCTAGAGTTGATACAATATACTCTACCATATAGGAAGAGTATCTAATTCTTTTTCTTTACTTTGTTTGACAAGTGTCATGATTATGTTTTGTTTTGAGTCGAGGGTCTTCCGAAAACAGCAGTTCTACCTATCAAGGTGGAGGTAAGGTCTGTGTACACTCTATTCTCCTCAGACACCGTGATTTGTGTACACTCTACTCTCCTCAGATCTCACGGTGTGGATTTCACTGGCCTCAAATCTCACGGTGTGAATTTCACTGGGTATGTTGTTGTTTGAAAGGTGCCCCTTTCGACATAATATCCCTTCAAGTGTCATGCTGATACCTAATCGGCTGATTGAGAAGCAGTCCAGATATAGAAAGAATTAAGTGCCTAAACGCTTCAAGAAATTGCTCATTGAGAGGAGATTCCTTCAAGACAACTTCTGCTTTTTCTTGTCTCTATAACCTGGCGTCTAGAACTATAGTGACATATATCACTTCTCTATTCTTTTTATGCTTTATTAAGGCTACTGTGAGCAACTTGTATAGGAATGGAAATGACATACTGTAGTTTAATGTTTGGGAGTTAAATTTAATGGCCAAGAGGTCGCAATTAAACCTAGTTGAATTTTCTGTCTTGTCTTTATTCACCCTATAAGAAACTCTGTTCCAATATTGTAGCCTTTGACAGTTAACGGACTTAAGGTCACAATTTAAACCTAGTAGAATCATCCATTTTCTTTCATTAACCCTATAAGTAAGTCTACGCCATACTATATCCTTTGCGAGTTACACTCAACGGCCAAAAGGCCACAAAACCTATTTGGAGAAAAGCCAGCCGTCTTCATTAGCAAAGGAAAAAAAAAGAATTGTCTCGCCCTATACCCCCATCTATTCTCTTCCTTAAACACAAATAAATCCAAGGGCCTTTCCTATTCCTTATCTTGATATGTTTGTTGGATAGAGTGAAAATATATCCTAAGGTCTCAAATTAGACCAATAGAAGTCTGTCTGCTATATTTTAAAAACTAATAAACAAGTGCTTCTGAATTGATCTCATCTTTTAAGAATTTTCATTTTTATTTGTTGATTAATAACCTTATCATTAAGTAAAATGCGCTTTATAGCAATATCACATATACATTTCAACCTCGAATTTTCACTTACGAAAAAATTAGAGTCTATTAGGACATTAGGATTGTCCTGTATTTGCTAGCAGGATTAAGAAAATCCCAACAGAGAAAAGTAGTTTATGGTTTTATTCTTTCTCTGAACTTCAAGGAAATTACATATCCAAACAAGGAGAACAAAAGTATTATTTCTTGTATTGCAGAACCTTAAAGTGGCAAAGAAATATGCATGGAAATTAAGAGAAGTACACTTTATCAATATCTTAATGCAGTTGACTTAAGAATCAAAAACACTAGTGGATACTATTAAGAAGTTTTGATTTTCTGAACTCCTGCTTCTATGAGAACTTATTCAAGTCATTACTGGCACTTGAAGCCTATCTTCATGCCTAAAACCAAATTTGATCTCTAACATTCATAATTGTGCATAAAAGTTGTTTGATGCACGTGGATGACTCGTTTCGAATCATATACGTTATTTGCAAATTCTTTTGACACCGACTGGGTGTTTAGCAATGAAATCAAACCAAAAAGACTCCTGACAAACACAGGACTTAATAAAGGTGATGTACTAAGGTAAGTTGAATAATAGAAACAGTGTGAAATTAAAGTAGTAATGTTCTCTCCATTGAGTGCTTAATAGATCGCATAGCTAAGTTATATCCATGTTTTCAGTAACGCACCTAATATGCATCTAAAAAATTGTACACTTTACTATTAGAATGAAGGACTATAAATATTGTCAACGAACACTTAATAGCTCTTCAAGAAATTGCCCGAGAGGAGATTACTTAGAGAACGAACTTCTGCTTGTTCTTGAGTCTATACACTGGTGTCTAGAATTCTAGTCACATATATCACTTCTCTATCAGTTCAGTTCTTGGAGTAACTGGTAAAGTTGTTGCCATGTGACAAGGAGGTCATGGATTCAAGCGGTGGAAACATCCTCTGGCAGAAATGCAAGGTATGGCTGCGTACAACAACCCTTGTGGTCCGGCCCTTCCCCGGACCCCACGCATAGGGGGAGCTTAGTGCACCGGGCTGCCCCTTTATCCTTTTCATTCTTTATTAAGACTACTGTGAACAACTTGTGTAGGACTGGGAATGCCATACTGTAGCATTGGCCTATCTTCCTAGCAGGAATTTTAAAAAATCCCAACAAAGAAAAGTAGTTTACACTGATTCTATGAATAACAACCATAATTCTTATCCAACTTCAAGGAAATTACATATCCAAAGAAGGAAAGTTTTCTTGTATTGCAGAAACTTAAAATGGCAAAGAATATGAATGGAAATAAGAGAAGTACACTTCTTCATTATCTCAAGGCAGTTGACTTAAAAACGTTTATGGAAACTATTGAGAGATTACGATTTTCTGAAAACTCCTGCTTCTATGAAAACATATTCAAGTCATTACTGGCACTTAAAGCCTATCTTCATGCCTAAAACCAAATTTGATATCTAACATGCATAATTGTGCATAAAAGTTGCAGTTGGCTGATAGTGGTGCAGTGTGATTATTCAAGCTTCCATCAGAGTAGATAGACATTAGTTTTACGGAAAGAAGCATGATACAGATAGATTCAATACCACAGACGTCTCACAACTAGTACAAATCAAATGGATACTTAACAATTTATATCCAAATTTGAGTCGGCAATATGAACTAGTCATAGCAAGATGTGGTCAAGCAACTGAAATGCTCTGTAAAACAGAGACAAATAATATGTTAATACTGATTCTCAAAGAATACAAGTTCCATGGCAAGTATTTGTAGTAGTATCTTTTTGTTGACAGCTTATGGTGAAAATATTTGACCTAAATACACAGTAAGCTGTTATAACACACCCTACATTAACAATTACCTTCAAATTCTCTTTCTAAACCTATATTTTAAAAGGTTCACTTCTGTTAACTACAAATTCAAAAGGGGGAGAAGCTGTCTTGAGAAAGTCTGTGTTGACACATTTACGACATGCCAGAAACATAGATGATGCAATGGAGGATAATTGGACAGCTCCAGATGTATCACAAGTTTCAATTGTAAAGTTGTCTCTGGTACAGCTAGTAACATTCTTACTTGGACAAAAGAAACTTTGATAAGATCATGATGTTGTCTCTACAACTGCATCCAACATGACTACGAGAAACTCCTATAAGCGTTCATGCTTCATACGACCAACTTCTCTCACTTCAGAGAATCAACAGTTAAAGGAGGGCAGCCTGTGGAACATTACTACTACGGCTTTTTGGTACTTTATGTAAGGAAAGAAATAGAAGATTGTTTCAGAGTAATATGATGTAGAAGCATTAAAAAAATCTATTTCATTCATATTTTGGTAAAGATAAAATAATATGTTGTTTATATAGCTGTCAAAGTGGTTTGATAGACGTGGATGACTCGTTTAGATTCATATACGTTATTTGCAACATTCTCTTGACACTGATTGGGTGTTTAATAATAAATCAATCTAAAAAGCCTCCTAACAAACACAGGACTTTATGAAAGTGGTGCACGAAGGCAAGTATAGTAATAGAAACCGTGTGCAATCAAAGTGGTATTGTTCTCTCCGTTGAGTGCTTAACCAAGGTACTGTAAATTGAAGAGGTTTTATACAGATCATAGTGCTAAGTTTTGAAAATATCAATGTTTCCAGTAACGCACCTACAATGCATCTAAAAAATTATACCCCATACTATATCATTCTCCAGTCTTCCACCAAATCAAACGAATTAGGACTAATTATGTCATCCAGTAGGGCAGTGATAGGTAACACTAGAATAAGGACTACATATATGGTCAAGGAATACTTTATAGCTCTCCTTGTGTTCATGAGTAACATCAATGTCGAAATATGTAAACATTGAAAACTAATGCAGGGGGAATATTCCCATTTTTCAAAGACATGATGAATGCACAATTACATTTTTCTTTTTTTCTGTTGGCAAGATAGTCTAGCAGTCTTATACCCTCAATGAAAGGCACAGACGCAAAGTCTAGAAACCAAAATATTCTGATGCTTGAATTATTTCACCAATTGCATCAATAATGTTTCTCAAAGTTGGAAGTACAAATACATATGACAATGTACAGACATACATATGCAATCTATGAAACATAATACTTTATCCATGTAAATATATTAGAATTGGTGTAACTCATTGGATATGCAGATACTGAGATACATTAGCTTTACATGAGAATCGTGATTCAGTAGCTTAAATGCCGGAGAAAAGTATCAGGGAAATATAAACAGCCTTACTTAGTGGGCAATCATCACCAGGGAGTTTGCAATCAGGACAACAACCATCAAAAGCCATCCTACATATACCACATGTTTCATCCTGAGCATCCCATGTCCATGAAGAAACGGCGTGCCATCTGCAATACACAAGGAAGTAACAAACTTAAGATGAAGTAACCCGCCCTATAGTCTAAAGTCCAACAACTATTAATATACCAAATGCTATGAAGAGGACATACTCTATTCACGATCCCAGCGAAATACCCAATAGAACAGGTTAAGGGAAATTTCATAATATAGTCAGTCTCAAAGAAATATGCCAACATATCCTTATGTCAAAGCATCCAATCAACTTGAATATAAAGCTATCCCTCCATTTACTCAACAAAATCATAAATTTGCACTTTTGAACCTCATAAAAAAGGGGAATTTTCAAAAATATACAGCCCAACATAAAATATTACGCCACATAGCCCAATATACAATATTATAAAACATTATACAACATGACACAACATTATACCTGGGGATAGCCTTATACATAATGTATCAACTTTGTATAAAAGTGTATAATAGTTTATACACAAATATGCTACGTGGCTTAAACATTTTCTCCCAATAGACATAGAGCGTAATTTTCCCTATAAAGAATGTGAAATCATCTATCAAATATAAATTGAAGTAGATCCTTAGAGGAAAAAACACACCAAAGGGCTAGTAAAAATGCTTATTTTTAACCATAAGAAGTTCAATGGCTCTACATTCTCCAACAAAATCCAGAAATCAATGATATTAAAATCCAAAGATCACAAAATAAGCCATATCATATCAAATCACTAATTACATATTTAGAGAGAAAATATGTTATCATATCAGAAATGATTTCGTAACAGTTGCTATAATTCACTGCACTTATTATCTACTCAATCAACATATATATACAGTAGCCTTCATTTAATCATTTCAAATCAGTAACAGAGTCAAAAAAGGATACGCAAAATCTTGACTTTCATTGGCTCGCTCTCTGCAATATCAAGATCACACACACACAAAAATATGATGACGCCACAAAATTGGGAATTCGTAATTTCTGTACTGAAATGAAAATTGGAAACATCCATGACGGAAAACAAATAACAATAAATGTATTGGAAGAGAAATTAACCTTTTTCTACGATAAAATTGGTGCGTTAATCGGCAACAAATTTGAATTGAAAGGTCTCGTTTTAGGGCTTTATACGAACATTGAAAGTGGCGGAAAAGCTAGTGAAAAATATGTTATGGGCCTATCTTGGAAGCAAGAGGCTTCGGCTTAGATTACAGAAAGATAGTATAGCCCAGACGTCACATGGCCCGTTAATGATTCTACAGTCTAAAGTGAGCCAGGCCCAGTATACTTTGGGTAAAATAGAAGTTTTTGCACGGTTTTCCCTTCAAACGCACTGCTCTTTAATTTTGCCCTCATATTTGACATCTTTAATATTTGTCGCTGCTCATTTAATGAAAACATCCGGACCTGTGTTTCTCGGCATAGGTTCTATAACATTTATCGTTTCTCAACCTTTATCTCGCTCGACATAAGTTCTGTAGAAATTAAGTTATGCGGCATAAGTTGTGTAATTTTTTCATAATTTATTGTAGTGTTCATAAACTAGAGTTGTCTTTTGGGGCATATGTTCTTTATCTTTTTTCCGTGCATGTTTTTGTGGAATTTGATGTGCTTTAGCCATTTTAATGTTAAGTTTCGAAAGTTTTGTCGTGTATGATATAATTTGTGGGAACGAAATATACACTATAACGAGTGAAATCTAAATTTATGTCGCGCAAAAAGTGCTACAGGGGAAAAAAATTAAAGACCTCCCAAAATAGGAACAATTTGTGCAAATGACCCGTAAAACAATTCTTTAAGCATCATATACAGTCAAACTCCTCTATAACAGTATCGTTGAGTTCGAAAAGTTTTGGATGTTATAGAAAATAGTTGTTATACACCTACAACAACAGTGAATTTTAAATAATAATTCGTTCTTATAGCCAAAAAAGATACATTAAATCTAATTTTTCATTTTAATTGCCAAATTCTAAGCTTAATAACACTTTGTATAACGCAAAAAAATATTTTAATGATAAAAATATATATACATTCATATAATATCAATCATAAATAGTATATCAAATGATCAAATGTTTGGTCAAAATCGCTACACATATTATTGATAATTATAGATATTCTATTTTATAAAGATGGTTAATCATTATATTACATAAAAAAGAAGATAGTTGTTATATGGGGGATAATTTACAAAGAGCATACTGTTATAAAGTTGGTTGTTATTATTATAGGTAATATGCTATTATAGGGAAGTAAAATATAACATAAAAAATCAATTCCAATAAAACTTAATTATTATGGATAGGTACTATTATATGCGGATGTTGTTAGATACTTGAATTAATTGACCCTCTTACATAAGTGTTTTTGCAGCGATAAGCAAAAGCTAATGAAGCAAGCATTAGTTTCCTCCCTTTTGTCTGATAAGAGGGGATTCTTGCAAGTTAACCAATGATTTTATTGGTTAGTTAATTGATCATAGAATCATAGTTAAGGAAATTCAAGAGATCTCCCTTATTTGTTTTTGTAATACATTTCTTTAATGGTAAAGGTTTCTAATAATATAAATAAGATTTAGGTAAAATAACCTAACAAACACATCTAATTGTTTCTTTTTAACATTCCGATCCCCTTACTTTATGAGGTTTCATTCAAACATCTGAACTTATTCAAAATTAGTGTGGAACCTCGTAATAGTATTTGCTCGATTATATATGTGTTTGGCCACTTAAGTTGTTTTTGTTTAAATTAGTTCTTACTATCCCTAATTACTATATGATATTTGATTGGATGCAAAATTTAACCTACTAATTTGACTATTATGATACAATAGTGTAGATAAAAGAAAATATTAAAGTAACAGTTGTAAAGAGAGAAATACATCACAAATTAAAATGTAAATAATTTAATGAATTTAAATTTTTAAAATTTGTGAAAATTGAATAGGACGTTCTTAACATTTTGGAACGTTTCAAACGAAAAGAGTGTTAAGTATATAAATTGAAATGGTGAGTTTTAATTAAATTTTCACCCTATTTTTTACTCTGTTTGTCCGCTTTCAGCAAGTAAAATGTATGTCTACCTATAATATGTATATCCTAGATAGTTCGTACATTAATTAAAAGTCATTGTTTGTCTATAAAATTGTGACCTCTAATAAGAAAGAAATGGTGTTTGAAATGTATGATTTATCTATTAATTTCCAAATTAATTGACTACATTTTTGTCCATGTATCTAATGACTACATGAGATTACATAGAATAACAGTTATAATTTGATTTTAAAGCTCACCAAAGTTACCTTGTAAACAACTCATGCATTAAAGTGTTTACATGCACCATAGGCGTAACGTAAGATGTATGAAAATTGAACACTTCACCCATTTTGTTGACAATATTAAAGCCTGTGGATAAGCAAATGACAAATTCTACTCACGAATCGTTTTATTATAATTATTTTGCACTAGAACCATTGTGAATATTTTCTTGATATATTTCTAGGGTAGACAAAACATTATCTATTTTCTTGTATGAAACAACGCATATTTTATTTCGATCCTTCAAAGAAAAGACAATGTACGTACTAGCTAGTTCGTTTGATATGAAATAAATAATAACCAATTTCTTTGGTAAATTTTAAAAAACTCGTTTTCAACGACTATTCCCTCCGTCCCAAAATACTTTTGTTTTCTTATAAAAGTCAATTTGACTAAATTTTAAAGCTAAATTAGACTAAATTAATTTAATATTTTAAAATTAAAATTTAGATATTCGAAAACTATACGAAAAACACTATAAGTTGCAATTCTTCTCATATTAATATGCGACAAATACTTTGGGACGGAGGGAGTAATATTATAACTCGAGGTTGATAAATATCATGCTTGCAAAAAGCTTCTAATTTTTTTATGATAAGGAAAACCATTGTTCTACCATCCGGGTGCCCGCCCTAGTGCAAAATAACATCTAATTATTTATTAATTTAGTCTTTTTCTACTTGAGCAAGCATTTACGAGTATATAGGATGTAAATTTCAACAAAGGAAATTCGGATGAACCTCCCGTGCCACAATAACTTCACCTGATCATGAGGAACAACAAAATTTTATTGCTCCTAGGTAATTAAATGTATCAATATTGTAAATATTTGGGCACTAAAATCTTTCCAAATATGTTGGCTCATTAATGTCTCCTTCCAACTATGCAAACAAATGCAAAATCTTCCATATTAATTAGAGCACATCTTCATATTTGTATATAACATGATCATTCCAAGCAACAAAAACACCAAGAACTCTACATCTACCATAGTTTTCCGCCTTGTTTGCATATTTGTTGCATCCAAGAAAACCAAAAAATGACAAGAAAGAAAGTGAAATTAGCCTTCATTACTAATGACTCGGCCAGAAAAGCAACATTCAAGAAAAGGAAGAAGGGTCTGATGAAGAAGGTGAGTGAATTGAGCACCCTTTGTGGTATTGATGCTTGTGCTATTATTTATAGCCCTTATGACAACTCACCAGAAGTGTGGCCAAACACCATGGGAGCTCAACGCGTGCTCGCGGAGTTCAAGAGAATGCCTGAGATGGAACAAAGCAAGAAAATGGTGAATCAAGAGAGTTTCATTAGGCAAAGGATTGCGAAAGCAAGTGAGCAGCTGAAGAAACAAAGCAAGGAGAACAGAGAGAAGGAAATGACTGAAGTAATGTACCAAGGCTTGACTGGGAAAGGGCTGCAGAATTTGAATTTGGGAGATTTGAATGATCTTGGATGGGTTATTGATCAGAATTTGAAGGAGGTTTACAAGAGGATTGAGGCGGTTAAAAAAGGGGCTTCCGCTTCTTCTGTTGCTGCATCACAGGCGGCTGTTGCTCCACCAGTGGAGCAGAAGCCGCCTGTGGTGGAATTGGGATTAGATCAGGGAATGCAGAGGACACAAGCAGAGTGGTTTAATGATTGGATGAATAATAACACAGGTGAACAACAGCTTGGATTTGGACATGGAGATGAGATGATTATGCCCAATTTTAATGACAACCACCATGCTAGTGTGTGGCCTAATGGTTTCTATCCTTAAGATTTATTTTTCAGGTTATGTGATACCCTTCTGCATGGAGTTTCTTTTCTGGATTTTTGCTTATGCTCTTTTTGTCATTTGTTATTTTCAAATATTTTTATGGTTATTACATAGACTGTCTAGACCTTTGTTGAAAAATATTCTCCAATTATTGAAATTCCTGGTTAAAATATAAATAGCTGTCCAAATAATGGTAATCCATGCACTTTGTCCTGTTCTTCATGGTCATAGTTCTTTGTTACTTGAGGAGATTAGTGGTCTGAAGCCATTGAATTCGGGTATGTACAGATTCGTAGAACAAAAAGTAAGAGATCAAAGATCTAAGAGAACTTATAAAGTGTTATATCATTCTAAAAAATAATAATCTCACCAAAAATGCATTGCATTATTGTGAGATCTTGGAGATAATGATGAATAAATAAAGAATTTTTTTAATGAGGCTGATTTGCCCATAATTCAAAGGATCATACCTAGTTTTACCATGTTTAATCTTTCTTTATCCAACTTAAACATGTCTAGCATATCTTAACTTTGAATGTCACTTTTACTATGGTTTTATACTTTTATTTAGCGAGAACCCTTTCACTCGGCGTCAAATGATCAAAGCTAAAAGCTTTAGGCATTTTTTGAGCATATTTAGCTTCCGAAATTCCTGTTATCCTATGCTACACCTTTATCATAGAAAGAAAACACAAGTGAGCAGCTACATATATGCTTTGGGCTACAGAATAGGCTTGTTATTGTAAGGTTAAAAAAACCTTATGTGTCGCAAAGATTTTGATGATCTGTATCAATATATTTTATCCACGACAATGTAGTCAGCCAATAGGGATAGGATATGCATGAATTCTTCCCAAGAGTATACTTAAACTTGCAAAAAAAAAAACGACAAAAACAAGTATAAGCATGTGTTTATTACATGGTGATGGGTGTTTTTTTTTCTGGTACTTCAAATAGATTGCATTTAGCATAAAAATAAATAGAAGTGTGTTTTGACAGTTCTAATCGTGCTTTTTATACAAAAGTACTTATATACGTAAATAAGGGCGGAGCTAGAGATCAAAGTATGAGTTCGACGTAACCTTAGTCCAAATATGATATTTAATTTAAGAAATCTATTTTTAATGTGTATAAAGTTATTAATTTAGAATTCACTATCTTAAAAGGACTGAAATCTTGAACCTATAAATTTCAAATCTTAGTTCTGTCATCACATGTAAATTAAATAAAATCCACCCACTAATATTCTCGGTTGATTGGTACTATTAATAATTTCACAAGTTATTGCCAAGTGGTTATCCGTCAAGTTTTAATGCTGAATAAACTTTTTATAAAATTATTAAATATATATAGGCACAAAGTCATGTTCAAACATGAGCATGGAATGAACATCTATATTTTTCTCTAAGATAGGATTCTAATTAGAGTGAGTGATCATAAGAAGATAATATGAAAAGTGCTAATGCGTCTGGCGTTTTTGGAACAGATCTCGCACGCACAATTATATGTTGTAACTAAAAAACAACATATAGGCCATACACAAAAATACTTTGTTAATCAAATAGTATTATATTGTGGCATTCCAACCCTTACCTTATAAAATATCATTAGTCCCTCTCCAACATATTCCTCTTAATTCAGACTTTCAGTAGTGCAAGTGAGATGGTCAAATTAATGACTTGTCAGGGGGGGGGGGGGGGAGAAGATAATGTTCCATTAGTTAGTAGGATTAATTTCTCAGTGGTGTTAAAATTAGACTAAGTTTATGCACCCAACTTGTTCAACGAGTTGCGTTAATTAAATAATTAAGTAATAATTAAGAACATGTCACAACGATTGATGAACCCAATTAACTTGTGGACTAGAAATGAATTAAAAGAGTATAACAGAACGAGTATATCATTCTCAATCCACTATACTACTTCCAACTAGCAATTAATTCTCTATCTAAAAGCTTAAAATAAAGAATGAAAATTGGATAGAGAGGAGGGAGAGCTTTTTGTGGTCCAATTGCAACAAAAAATTATTTAAGAAGTTGTCTTGAGTTGGCCATATTAAGTTATAAGTAACTCAATACTACACATATTTGAACCAACAACTTTTAAATGGGTTGATTCTTGACCTGCATGTGTTTTAACTTAGCCTTTTTTATCCGTCAAATATTCTTGACACAAATTTTGAACTCCTTTTTGACACCCCGATATTCTCTTGAAGTCACTAATTTTAATTGTTGTGATCAAAACGATAATGTTAATTAGGGCTAGTGTTAATGTTGGGTCTGATGGTCTGACGTTTTGCCCAACATATCATTTTCAGTGCTAAGTTGTGCTGGAAATTTGCCTTTGGCGGGGGGGGGGGGGGTGCGTCCACCCATGTTTAATGAATTAAACACTAGTGTTTCGCATGTTGGAGTCTTTGTATCTTCACACATGCATAATCTACTAAGTGAGTAGATGACCGTAGGGCCAAGAATCGTCAAATTTAGTTGAGAAATGAAAGAGATATTGGTCCACGAAGTAAGGTGTTTGAGGCATAGAAATATGGTGTGGGACAAATCTACCACATCGGTGGGAATAGGAAAAATTGCTCTCTATGTAAGTCTCTAATGTGGTAAAGGGTTTGGGACCCCAAGGGGTATCCCATATGTTTAAAGGAGGGAGGACCTAAATGTGCTTGGGTTCAAGGCTAAGCCCACACGCAGCCTTGGCCAGCGCAGTCCGATCTCAGGCTACATGAGGACTTTCTGATATTATCTTTTTGGACCCCAAATTGCTTAATATTTACAGTTTGGTCCCTAGAGTTTCTGAAAAGTTGATTTTGGTGTGACGGTAGGTTCTGTTCTGCCTACCGTTGGACAGCTTTTTGGAGCATTAACCAGCCATTACTTGGTTGATTAACTCCTCCTTCAACACCCTCCTTCAATGGCCATGAACAGCCTCACTTATAGCCTTTAACATGCCACACTAATGTCCTTAAACCAGCCATTAATAGCCCTTCTAATGACTATTTACAGCAGTGTTTTGGGCAGTTGAACAACCCTCTTGTGATGCTATATATTGAGTTGTTTTGGCTCAATTATGGAGACAATACAGTGGCAGAAAATAGCACAAACAGACACGAAAAATCACTGCAAAATAGTGACAAAAACTGTTGACAAAAACATTGAGCAAACACTCACATATACACAAGATATACATAACAGAGACACACTATATACACAGAGACAAAACATAAGAGAAAACAGAAAATCTTCCTTCCTTTTCCATATCTTCAGCAAGTCGATTCATATTTGTTTTCTTCGTCAGGCTCAACCTATTGGCTTTGTAGCGTTGAGATTAAAGTGTTGTTTTATCTTAGGAGACTATTGCCCGCTAACGTAAAAGCATATATAAGGGGCAATCTTGTCTTAAGGACAAAGGGCAATCACTCGACTCAACACACAACGTTGTAACCATCCAGATTTAGTTATTTCTTAATTTCAGGTTATCAAGATTCAAGACACAACAAGCTTGCGGCAATTTTGAAGATTGACTATTTATTTATCCTTTCGAACACTTGTAATAGTTATTTACTTCCCGTACTGCTTTATAAAGTACAATAGAGTACCAACAAGTTGAAATTAAGAAATGTTGAAACAAATGTCACAACATTCGGACCAACATTTTTTACAAACAATTTTTCCTTACTTCACGGACTGAAGCAATTCTCGTGGAATTTTACCACGATAAAAAAGTGACTTGGCAAGGTAATTAGGAGTTGATGAAAACGTGGGAAGAACAAGTCAAAGTTGTTGCTATGCTTGGGGAACAAGTCCAAGAAGTTAGAGGATTTTGCTCCATGATCTTCTCCAACAAATCCTATCATCTGTTCACCTTTCCCTCAACTCTCACAACCAATCGATGAGCTTTTCAAGGAAGACTCTCTACTATAAATAGAGAGGCTACAAGAGTGAATAGATATCCAGAATCAGATTGCAAAAATATCAAGAGAGCTCTCGAGAATTCATCTCAGAAAACTGGATCGCAAGTGTTGCCTGAGCGTGTCGACAACATTCTGTCCAACGTTATAATTGTTGCTTAGATTCTAGATTTGTTATGTATTGAAGCAATTATAATGAGATATTGTCTATATCTATTTAGATAGATTTTTCAGCCAGAAGTCATCTGCGACTTCAACTTTTAATTCCTTTCTATTCTTTTTGTAAAACTGTAAGAGAAGGAATTTTTTCAATTGTATATAAATATATACAATACTTTCGGTCACTGACCGTCATATCTATATAACCTATGTAAATATTAAACATTTGTGTTCTTTATTATTTCCGTTGCAATTTACTCTTCAAAGGTTTTTCTGTTTTATCGAAGTGTTGTCACTTGTGTCAAACGACATTATCGCTGACATTCGGAACTGAATTGGCATTTGATTTTATTTTCAGTTTGTTGTTTATTGTTCCATAGTATACCCGGACCTAACAGCTAGTATGGACATGATCCCCCCCCCCTTCTTTTTTTTTGAAAAAAAAAAGTAAAATTGAAACAACGTTTGATTATATATTAGACTGATTTTTTGAAATCTTTTTTGAGGATGAGTTTTAAGTTTGAAAAAAAATGGTTTTGACTAGTTTTTCAAGTGATTTTTTTTATTGCTTTTCAGGTTAAATGCATGTTTAAACCCAATTTTAACTTTCAAATGCCCTTTTTTTAACTTTTTAAAGATAATATTTTGTTTTTTCAAATATCATTTTTTTTCTGTCCAAACACCTACTTAGCACATTGAGAAACTTACTAATTATAGTGAGCCATGTGGAATTTGTTAGTGAAAGGATGTGTGAGGTCTAGATTGAAGAGTAGCTAGCTAGGGTCTAGGGATTCCCATTGACTGATCAATTCTCTATATTATTTGGAAATTTTGGTTTCTTGTGGAGGCTCTAATTCAAATGAAGAATCCCTACCCCCCGTGAGAAATTATTCATTCAACTTGATTCTTGCTTGGTATTAGAGAATAATCAAATAAATTTTGTACCTTATGTTCTCTTTGTTTGGCTGTATTTAGTAAATTACAGTACTAGTTTAAATCTTTGTCGAGGCTAGCCCTTGAAGCAGGAATTAAGCCAACACTGTGCAATAAGGAATAAGTTACAGTAAACAAAGAGAATCATATATGAAGTAGCCATGAACCATTGAAGGTGAAGCAATGTTATAACACCTATATTATAAGTATTATTTTGGTTGCTCTTTTTGCATCTCATTTTATTATTTCTTTGGAATTCTGAAATCTTACTAGGCATAACTCAAAAGGAGGATTGTGAGATCGAGATTTATTTACTAAACTTCTTTTTCATTTATTTATTTATGGTTCGCTTGAAATATTATACCATTCTCCCAAAATACAAAGGAAATCGCTATAATTAATAAGCATATATATTAGACAATATATGGACTCTATAATTGGTTATGCAGTTTTCTCCATCACGTATGGGTGCTAGTGCTTAAATACCCTACAATTTAAGTTAGTTTTTTGAAGTACTAGTATAAATTAAGGGTAAAATAAAATTTTAAAGTTAATTTATTACGAAATAAAAAAATATATCTTTTTAAAACTGATTTAATAAAAGAATGTCACATAGTTGCTATACAATTATTTGCTAATGAGTTCTCTCTACGACCAAAGTGATAGAAACAAATCTACAAATACTAAAAAGTGCTCCCAAGTGAAATGTTTACTACACTTTCAGCCGTCTGAACAAATTGAAAAAAGAAACACCTATGGCAAAGTCTAAAGTATAATAATTGTAGAGGTATCTTCTAGCTTGTATCTTTGGTTTAAGTGAATTATGCCACTAAGTGTCTGCATCAAATGAAAATGATGTATGATAGGTTAACATAATCGGAATAAGTGAACTTAGAGAACCAATGAATCAACCCCCTCCAATTTGTGTATGTTTTAATTAATCCATACATGTACCTATAGTAATATAATGTAAATACTGGAGTTTTCTTCTTTTTTCTGCCAACCTCCTGTTGACTAAATAAAAAATTCATGAAACTATTTGCCAAATACCATTAGCTAAACACACAGATTAAGGACTCGGTGTTTTGGTTTATTGTTCTGCTTAGCCTAGATCTCTCAGGATTAGACACCTTTTCTCAAATTCTTGAACTTGATTTAGAAAATGATGGGATTCTAAATGCTAACCAAATAGTTCAAGGCAGAGGTGATAAAATTAGCTCATGAAAATATGATCCGACCAATTCATATGAATTTGATTGGTAAATGGCTCGTTTGTTTAATAACTCATATCATTTATGAATTATCCCCACTTGTAATTGGAACGTGTATGTTAGCTTTACATATTCTTAATTAGCTTAGCCTTTATATACCGACAATGTAGCAATATTTTCATAATTATCAGCTCGCTAAAAATTAATTAGTTATATACAATTACTCTTAATTAGTGCAAATTCCAAAAGGAATAGTAAACGTTTTATGCCTAAGTGGCGTGTATGTCACCACCCAAGCTCATGACACTGTTGCCTGCTTTGTGCTTAGGCCCGCATGCACAAATTTATCTTTTGGGTTAGGCTCCATCGAGTTTCAAAAGTGTGCGTACCATGTGCTCTTATGCTAGGTCTTATAAAGCTTTTCACTTTATTTTTTCATTCTGATGTAGAATTTACCTAATGTGTCATATGCACTTCAACTTTATAAGTTTGTCAATCAAAAAATTTGTCCAATTCTTCATATCAAACCGTTGATTTGGAGATAGAGGTGACAGAGGAAGAGTATCGGGAGTGATATATTCTCAGAGCCTTGAGATCTTTTTTTTGCTATTCTCCGGCCAGATCTAGGTGTGAACCAGGAGCTTGCCAATGTGGAGAGAGAATGGATCCCCCATGTTATCACCGTTTGAGTTCGATCCTGCTGACCCAAATGTTCCAAAAGTCGGATCATCATAGTGTTTAGGTTAGTACACAAAGAAAGAATAGGGACCAAAGATCAAACTTTATACAAATATTTGGACGTAGGGCATTTTCTATCCTAACTCATGCAAGTTGCACCATTGTGATTTGGCTGAGAGAATAATGCCAATAATTAGAGGACAAAAAGCAACATAAAACAAAATAGCGGCAAGATACTGTTGAATGCTTGAAGCCCAAACACAAGGGAGCCTCTAATGTCACTTCATTTGAAACATTACCAGATTTTGCACGTTCACTTGTACCTAATATCATAATGTCTGCATAGAAAGAAATTTAGAGTGCGTTCGATAGGTGATGTTTTAAAAAATTTCATATTTAATTGATTAAATATTTTGAATAAGAAAACAAGCTAAATTCCTTAAAATAAAAAAAATAATTTTCGTAGTAAAAGTAAGAAAAAAACAAATTTTATATATTGTTTGTCTCCTCACTACCCTCCAACACATCCTACCTCACCCCACCCTCCATAGCCCCTATCCCTCCACTCCCCCTACCCCACCCTATCCTATAGGGTTCGGCGCCTAGATTATGTATAATTTTTTTAGAATGATTTTTTTTGCTTACTTATCAAACACAAAAAAATAAGTAAGAAATCCACTTATTTTTAAATATTTTCTTGAATTACGTATATTTTTCGTCAAGAACATTTTCCTTCATACCGAACACCCTTAATTTAGTTTTTTTATCAAGATGATCTTTCTTCTCATCAAGTGAAAGCTATTTGGTGAAATTGAAAAAGAAAAATTACGATTCCTAGTTGTTAGGAACTACATTCTTTAGAACAAAATTATAAGTACTGTATCCTCTGTAGCATGCACGAGAAAAGGAACAAGAAATGACCACCCTTCTTCGTGGAAGAAATTAAAGTCTATTGGATTCCAAAAATGAGAAAATGAAAGGGGCATCAATTACTCCATGTGTCTCAAAACGATTATTTTAGTTTGATTTAGTACATAATTTATAAAATGAAGGAAGATTTTTAAAATGTGTGGTCCATAATAAACTTTAAATATTTGTGTTGTTGTAAATCATCTCATAAAATAAAATTATTTTTAAATATAAAATATGTCGATCTTTTTAAGATAAATTAATAAAAAAATATGAGAATCTTTTTGGAACAATACTACTTATTAATATTCCCTCTCGCTCCTGTTTTTTCCTCTTTAAAGGAAATTCCTTTGAACGCATTCCACTAAATTGAAAGCTTACATACTGACCCACCGTACCATTATTGTGTTACTTATTGTCGACTCTGAAATTCAACATTTCCATGCAAAGGGCAAACTCATATCAGAGTATTCAGTATCTCACTACACTGCTTTATTTGCAATAATTTAATGACTTTTTTCAACAAGATACCAAAGATTTTATAGTTGTATCAAATTATCAAAATATCTAAACAGTGCAACGACAAAGACATATTAGGCGGTCTTACTTCCACAAATTCTTGAACGAAAAAGGAGACGAAGACATTGCGCTGGTAGATCTGGAGCATTCTGATAGACACTAGTATTTTGGATATTGTAGAAGCATTAAGGTTGAGGAGGTTACGGGAGTTATTCACAGGATGCGTAGGAGACGAGCGACCGGGCCTGATGAGATCCAGTTGAATTTTGGAAGAGCGCAGGCAGGGCTGGTTTAGAGTGGCTGGCTGAGTTGTTTAACGTCATTTTTAAGATGGCAAGAATGCCCGAAGAATGGAGGTGGAGTACAATGATTCCCTTGTACAAAAACAAAGGTGATATCCAGAGTTTCAACAACTATAGTTGGTATCAAACTGCTGAGTCACTCTATGAAAGTTTGGGAAAGAGTCGTAGAGACGAGGGTGAGGAGAGACGTGTCTATTTTCGAGAATCAGTTTGGATTCATGTCGGGGCGTTCGACTACCGAAGTCATTCATCTTATTAGGAAGTTGGTGGAGCAGTATAGAGAGAGGAAGAAAGACTTACATATGGTCTTTATCGACCTCGAGAAGGCATACGACAAAGTCCCTAGAGAGGTTCTATGGAGATGTTTGGAGGTTAGAGGCGTACATGTGGCGTATACTAGGGCGATCAAGGATATGTATGATGGAGCCAAGACTAGAGTACGGACAGGAGGAGGAGACTCGGAGCACTTTTCAGTGATGATGGGGCTGCACCAGGGATCAACTCTTAGCACATTCCTATTTGCCTTGGTGATGGACAGACTGACGTGACAAATTCAATGTGAGGTACCATGGTGTATGTTATTCGCAGACGACATAGTCCTGATTGATGAGACTCACAGCGGAGAGAACGTCAAACTGGAGGTTTGGAGACAGATTCTGGAGTCTAAAGGGTTCAGGTTGAGTAGGACCAAGACAGAATATTTGGAGTGCAAGTTCAGCAACATGAGCGACCTTGAGACAGGCGTGGAGGTAAGACTTGGTACTCAGATCATTTCAAAGAAAGGAAGCTTCAAGTACTTAAGGTCTATTATCCAAGGGAATGTAGAGATTGATGACGATGTCACACATCGTATTGGGGCAGGGTGGATGAAATGGAGGCTCGCATCTGGAGTCTTGTGCGACAAAAAGGTGCCACCAAAACTTAAAAGGAAAATTCTATAGGGTGGTGGTTAGACCAACTATGTTGTATGGGGCAGAGTGTTGGCCAGTAAAGACTTCTCACATACAAAATATAAAAGTTGCGGAGATGAGGATGCTGAGATGGATGTGTGGGCATACTAGGAGAGATATGATTAGAAATGATGATATCCGGGTGAAAGTGGAAGTGGCCTCAGTGGATGATAAGATGCGGGAAGCGAGGTTGAGATGGTTCGGGCATGTGCATAGGAGATACATGGATGCCCTAGTGCGGAGGTGTGAGAGGTTGGCTATGGACGGGTTCATGAGGGGTAGAGGTAGGCCGAAGAAGTATTGGGGAGAGGTGATTAGACGGGATATGGTGCAGATGCAACTTACTGAGGACATGACCTTAGATAGGGGGTTGTGGAGGACACGAATTAGGGTAGACGAGTAGTTGGTACTCGAGCGTAGTCCTACTTCTGCTTACAAATTGATAGTTGTAGTGTTATTATTGTAGACCTGATTAGCCTATCACACTTATAGACACATTATTATTTTATAATCCACTGTAATTTGATTTCTACTGCTATGTGTTCTTTAGTGTATTTTGTTTAGCTTATTTAGTTGTGTTAGTTACTGCTCCCCTTTGTTCGAATACACTTTATACTGCTTTAATTCTTTATCTAAGTCTAACCATTTCTCTTGCTTTACTCTTTACTTTTGCTTTACTCTTGCTTTGTTTTGATTGCATTGCTTGTGATTATGCTTTGTCTTGAGCCGAAGGTCTCCCGGAAATAACCGCTCTACCTAACAAGATGGAGGTAAGGTCTGTGTACACTCTACCCTCCCCAGACCCCACGGTGTGAAATTTAACTGTATATGTTGTTGTTGTTGTTGCAACGACAAAGACAATTACCAAGATCAAGGTCTTAAAGTTCATTTGCTGTTAAAGATGATATAAAGTTGATTACTATGTTATTTATGTTGTGTTGCGCACCGTGTGTGTGAATATATATACACGTATATATACCTACGTATATATACATAGTTAGAAAAATATGGAGAATATGATTTAGCTTGAGGCGTTTTAAGGACATTGTACTAAAGAATATGTCGTCCACACAATGATTAATATAATCAGGCGCATGGGCGGAGCCACCTTAGGCGAAGGGTGGTCAGGTGCACACCCTTCGCCGGAAAATTACACGGTGTATATGGGTTAAATGTTAGTTATAATGAGTATATATTTAATTTTGCACACCCTTAACACAAGTGAGAAGAAAATTTTCACACTCTTCTCTAAATTCCCGACTCCGCTACTGAATTCAGGCGTATCCTCGAAATTCAACAAGTTAGTACAGTTATAAACTAGGTATATAAACAATATATAGTCTCAAGAAAGAAAATCAATCTTAGAAAAGATAGGAGAAGGAGGAATGACTTAAAATTTTGGCAAAAATACACAAATTGTCCCCTCATCATAAATTATTTACCCGCTCATACCCCTTTTAAATAAATTACTTAAGCTATCCATATTTTCTAAAATAATTATCCGGAATACCCCCACTTTGCTTTTGCACGTGAGGCACCAGTGCTTTTGTTCCCTTTCTTCTTCTTCTTTTGGTGTTTTGTCTTTTTCTAATTCTTGATTTTTTTTTCGTGTGTGTTCTTGTTCTTTTTAATATAAAAATAAAAGAATAAAGTAAGAATTATAAATAGAATAGAAACCTTTATTTTTATATTAATAAAATATAAAAATAATATAAACATATAAAATACTAAAGTTACTTTTAGTTTTGTCTTCTTTTCTTATTTTGTCTTTTTCTAGTTTTGTTTTTTTAAAATAAGCCTAAACACTATTTATTGTATTTTTTTATATTTATTTTTTATTTTGAAGGAATTAATGGGTCCTTTATAATACCTTACTTGTATATAATATATACCATATGAGTATAATAAAGGATTGAGAAGTATTTTTTTAAGGAATGCGTGAATCATTTATGGTACCCCGTTAGTATATGATATATACCATGTGTGTATCATAGATGACTGATGAGTTTTTCTTAAAGAAATAAATCGGTCATTTATGATTTCTTGTTAGTATACCATATATACCTTGTGGGTATCATAGAGAACCCAAAAATGTGGGTCAGTGATTCATGATACCATGTTGGTATATGATATATACTATTTGAGTATCATAGAGAACTGAGTTTTGTTTTTTCTTGAAGGAATAAATCAACGCTCTATTCAAAGAGAGTCATTTATGATGCTATCATGGTATATAAATATACGCAAATGGTATCATGGAGGATTGAGAAATGTCATAGAAGGAATGAAACAATCCTTATCTGCGTAGATTTATATACCATAATGGTTTCATGAAAGACTCTCTTTGAATAGATGAAGCAGTCATTCATGTTATCATCTCAGTATATAGTATATACCACGATGGTATCATGCAAGACTACTTACACATGTGAAGGACTTAAGCAGTCATTCATGATATCATCTCAGTATATAGTATATACCACGATGGTATCATGCAAGATTACTTACACATGTGAAGGACTTAAGAAGTCCTCCATGATACTATCTCAATATATTTTTATACCATGATGGTATCATACATGATTTAAGACTGTTGCATTCAATGACTTCAACAATCCTTCATGATATCATATGAGTATATGATTGTCACGACCCAACCCGGAGGGCCGCGACGGGCACCCGAATCCTACTGACTGGGTACCACCAATCGTATAGTCAACACCTAATCATAATTAAATACGGACTAACCCAAAAAAAGGACTATGTAAAATCAGATAACCAACTTATATATATACATATTCATACCAAGGCCGGCAAAGCCATACATGACAACTACACACAGGACACCTGTCTAAAAACCTCTAAGGAGTATGTGATATCAAAAGGTCGGGACACGGCCGCGCCAAACCCATGCAAAACATATACCGTACCAAGTAGACCGACACTCCGAAACAAGGGGAGTGCTCCAAAATCTGTTGAGTCAGTAACCTACTAATATGGATCGTCGCCCTGCCTATGTGAAATTACGGGCATGAAACGCAGCGTCTCCCGACAAAAGGGACATCAGTACGACTGATGTACTAAGTATGTCAGACATGAACAATAGCATAACATGGATATAATAATAAACTGAAACAGAAACAGCTGACCAGCAATAAATGACTCTGAGGGCCCTAATACATATGCCTAAATGTTATGCACAATGCAATTGCGGTATACATATAAATATTGGCTACACAATGGCATCTTCTTCCCATAACCGCCTATGTGGGCATCAGGTTATATCGTATTGGCCACACAATGGCATTAATATTGGCCTCTTCGGGCTCTTTCGTGATAGTCTGTACCAGCTGCAGATGGTGTGCGTATATAACGCTTTCCCTTTCCCATATCCCCTACATAAATATTTACCATATAGTAGTGTGCATATCACAAATGGGTCTAGGGTAATACATGAATATAATGCAAATAAAAATGCATGAATGACAATAAAATATCCTGAGTGACATAATATCCTCGTACCTTCAGCTAACACTGTGAATATCAACATCTTTTTCGTATACCTCAATAAGGACTTAAGAACATATTTAGACATGTTTTCAACATAGGAATGAATAACATGAATATTCTTAACTACTAGGAGTAGAATAATTTATGGAACAATATCACGGTTATACTTCGTTACATGAAATATGTCAAAAGAAAGAAATAATTTACCTTAACATACCTCGATTTCACTTAAAAAATTAATCACGTTGGTGTACAATTGTTAATCACAACTAATTAGAAAGGAGCAACTTTTCTTTTCCTTGCACTGGAATGAGAAATGGTTACTGATATGTCTTTGAATATGTAAAGGGTTTTTTCTACTGGAACGAAATGGATAGGGGTATATCTTTGAATATGTAAAGGGTTTCTACTACTACTTCGTACGTTTTTGTTTTCTCAAATCAAAACTGAAATGGACTGCTTTACAATTCCATATTTACTATTTAGGATTAGTGAAAGGTGTTGTCGTTATGCACGTACTGTTTTCTTTCTTAGACCCATTCCACATATATGGTCTCCTAGAATTAGTCATATGCTAAGGTCTACTAGTAGTTGCTCTCACAAACTGCCACTTAGTCGATTACTTAGCTTAGTCATTAGGTGCCTTACTACAATGTTACACGTACATAACTCCACTAAGTTTGTCCCCCCATTAAAATTAATCAATCTCACTAATAATCAATTATACATACAATTAATTTCGTGATCCCAATTAACTTAAATCTCAATAACTTATAAGACCTTCTTATTCTCAATGTCATAATTTATATGATATGACACTAGTCCATAACCTATTCGGGGATATACAAATATTATTATTAATCTCCATCGTCACACTTGGTACGCCCTAAATTATTTCGGGACTGCATACGTTTAGATGTTCAACCATCACTCAAAATTATGGGATGTTACATCCTCCCCCCTTAGAAACATTTGTCCTCGAATGTTATGGTACGTATCTAATCCCAGTTACGTAGCTCGAAAATACAACTACTTTTTTCACGGCCATATAAGGTAACATACATCACTACATTAGACCTCACATTAAATTAGAATAGTAGGAATTATAACTCACTTTAGGTTTCTCTTGGAACCTCGACGTTGGTCTGGAATAGATATGGATATTTGTGCACCATTTCTTCTTCCGCCTCCCATGTCATTTCTTCTATATTCTTATTCCGCCATAGAACTTTCACGGAGGCTACTTCTTTAGTTCTCAACTTGCAGACTTGTCGATCTAGGATCGCACCATGAACCTCTTCATACGATAGATTCTCTCTAATCTGTACATCATAAATAGGTACAATTCGGGAAGGATCCCCAATACATGCTCTCAACATGGAAACAAGAAAAATCGGATGAACAAACTCCAACTCTGAAGGTAAGTCCAATTCATAAGTTATTTGGCCAATTCGTCGAATTATGCGATATGACCCAATATACCTTGGACTGAGCTTTCCCTTCTTTTCAAATCTCATTACACCTTTCATAGGCGAAATCTTCAATAAGACCCAATCGTCTACCTGAAACTCTAAGTCTCGTCGTCGCACATTCGAATACGACTTCTGACGACTCTGAGCAGTTAACAACCGTTCTTGGAGAAGCTTCACCTTCCCTATGGCTTGGTGTACTAAGTCAGGCCCAAATAACTCTGATTCGCCTACCTCGAACCATCCGATAGGAGATCTACACCTTCGTCCATACAATGCCTCGTACGGAGCCATTTTAATGTTGGCATGATAGTTGTTATTGTACGCAAACTCAATAAGGGGGTAAGTGATCATCCCAACTTCCCTTAAAGTCCAATACACAAGCTCGTAACATATCCTCGAGCGTCTGAATTGTACGCTCGGCCTGTCCGTCTGTCTGATGATGGAAAGCTATAATAATATTAACTTGGGTGCCTAAATCTTTCTGAAATGACTTTCAGAAGTTAGCTGTAAACTGCGCACATTGGTTAGATATAATAGAAATAGGCACACCATGAAGGCGAATAATCTCCTTAATATACAATTTCGCGTAGTCCTCAGTCGCGTAGGTAGTTCTGACCAGCAAAAAATGAGCTAATTTGGTTAATCTATCAATAATTACCCATATAGAATCAAATTTTTTATAAGAATGAGGTAAACCCATAATGAAGTCCATATTAATCATTTCCCAATTCCACATCGAAATCTCAATGTTCTGAGTCAAGCCACCGGGCTTTTGGTGCTCTATTTTTACCTGCTGACAATTAGGACACTGAACTACAAACTCCGCCATGCTCCTCTTTATGTCGTTCCACCAATAAAAACTCTTGAGATCATGATATATTTTAGTAGATCCAGGATGAATGGAATACCGTGAGCAATGGGCCTCAGTCATAATTCTATCTCGTAATCCTGCTACATTTGGGACACATAGACGGCCCTGGTGCCTGAGAATCCCATATTCGTCAATATCAAAGGTTGTGGTCTTCTTCTGTTGAATACCTTCTCTGATTTTCCTCAAATTGGGGTCTTCCTACTGACGTTCCTTAACTTCCGATATGAGGGACGAACCTGACATATTTCGAATCACAAAACCATCATCCTCCGAATCCATTAGTCGGACTCCCAAACTAGCTAATTGATGGAGCTCTCTTACCAACTCTTTCTTTCCGACCTGCACTTGCATCAAGCTGGCCATCGACTTACGACTGATCGTGTCTACTACGAGATTAGCTTTACCAGGATGGTATAAGATGTCCACATCATAATCCTTCAATAATTTCAGCCATCTTCTTTGCCTCAAGTTCAACTCTTTCTGTTTAAATATGTATTGCGGACTTTTATGATCCGTGAAAATGTCTACATGAACACCATATAAGTAGTGCAACCAAATCTTCAGTGCATAGACCACTGTGGCCAACTCTAAATCGTGTGTCGGATAGTTTTTCTCACGTTTCCTTAATTGCCTTGAAGCATATGCAATCACTTTACCATGTTGCATTAGCACGCATCCTAGACCTGCTCCCGAGGCGTCATAATACACAACATAGCCTTCTGGACCCTCTGAAAGAGTAAGGATTGTGCTGATGATATACCATGTAAGTATCATAGAAGATTGAGTATTATTTTTTGAACGAATGAATCAACTTTTTTATGATACCTTGTAAGTATATGATGATATATCATGTGGGTATCAGAAATAATTGAATTGTGTTTTTCTTGAAGAAATGAATCAATCTTCTATGATACTTTGTCAGTATATGACATATAACAGGTTTGTATCATAGAAGACTAAGTCTTTTTAAGGAATGAACCGTCAGTCTTGTGCGATACCATGTGGGTATCATAGTATACTGCGACATTATACTTAAACTGCTATTGAAAAATGAACATGTAATATAGAAATAAAAAAATGAAATTATAATTAAATATAGAATCAGATTATGGTGAAAACAATATTGCATGAAAAAATGAATGAACAAAAAAGGAGGAAAAAAGGAGAAAAAAAGAATAAAAGAAAGAAAAGAAGTAGAAAAATAAAAAAGAAAAAAAAGAAAAAAGAGATAATTAAATAGAAAATATGAAATAAAGAATTAAAAAAGAAAATGAAAGGAGCTAGAATTAAATATGGAATTAGATTATGGTGAAAAAATACTATGATTTGAAAGGGAAAAAAAAAGAAGAAGAAAAAGAAGAGAAAATAGGAGAAAAGAAGAAAAAAGTAGAGAAATAAAAAAGAAAAAAGAGACAGTTACCTATAAAAATTACAATAGGTATTAAGTGTAAATAGTTTTGGGGCGTATAAAAAAGTAAAAGGGGCATGTAAGAGTAAATAGTTTAGTTTTAAGGACATTAGTGTAGTTTTTCTAAAATTGTTTGTAATTAGCTCTCCAAAACACCATATTTAGATAGGTATTTGGCTAACAACTAGCTAACGTCAAATTTTCAAGGGTCATTCGCACAAATGGCCCTATTTCGGGGTGGTCTTTAATTTTTGTCCCTCAAATTGTTCTTTAATTTTGGTCCTTTGCCTTAAAAGGTGAACGAAAATACCCCTGAGATTTTGGATTAACCCAAGTACAGTAAAAAAAAAACGCAAGACAAAATTTCAGAGCAAATTATGTCTATTCGGGCAAGTTATGCCTTAAGGCCTAACTACTATATAAGTTATGCCTAGCGGATTTTTTTTTTTTTACTGAGTTGGGTTTCAAACCAAAAATTACAGAACTTTTTGCCTTAAGCATAACTTAGAACTACAGAAATTATGCCATAAGGCATTAATTTTATGAAATATTTTCCTTGCGAATTTTTTTTTTTTACCGAGCTAAGGTTCGAACCCAAATTTCTGATTTTATAGATGCGTGAATAAGGTATTTTGGCTCACAAATTTTCATCAAATGAGAAGTGTGAGCAAAAATTAAAAACCATCAATTTGAGTGGCAAATTAAAGACCAATCCATATGAAAGAAAATCAGCACAAAAAAAAATGTTTTTTCAAAAGGTGATTTGGATCAGGCCTCACGTTTATTTCACATATAGAGGGGATTCGACCCATTATGCCTTGTGGCCCAATTCTTATGTGGGTGGGCCCAATTCCTTTTTATTGCAGGACAATTCACACAAATGTCCCTCTTTTGGCGTAACATTTAACTTTGTCCCTCAAATTGGAAATCTTTAATTTTTATCATTCCTCTAAAAATTCCTAGGTTCTGGTTTGAACCCAGCTCAGTCAAAAATTAAAAAAGAAGTCACAAGACATAGTTTGAATTTTGCAAGACATAGTTTGAATTTTGCAAGACATAGTTTGCCTGCAAACTCTGCCTTTACCTTAAAACATAATTTGTCTTATGTCTGAAAGCGAACTCTGGAAATTTGCAAACTCTGCCTTGCGAAATTCAAACTCTGTCAGTGCCTTTAAAGGACAATCCGCTCAAAAGTAATTTTATTGCTCTCTATGTAACCACTAAAAGGACAATTACTAATAAAGTAGAAGAGAGAATTTGAAATTTTCATTAATTTAATTTCCAACATATAAATATATATGTCTGTGTGTTTGTATGTGTATATCATTGTTTCATGAATGATAGTAAGTTGAGAATGATTTTGGTGGGGTGCGTACGTCCACTAAGTTGCCAAGGCCACTAGCCAGCTCGTGAGAGACTATAAATATGCAAAGATTCGTAGAAAAAGTGATGGAAGATATATGAGCTTAAAACAGTTATCACATATATTCACAAAATAACTTTTGCATTATTATGAGATCTTGGTGATTATGATAGATATAGTAAAAAAAAACATCTAATAATATGCATGATATGCAAATAAAGTCAAACAGTCATATCTACTTTAACAGTAAGTATGTTTTATCCAACTTGGACATGTCTGACATATATCAAACTTTAATGCCACTTCAATATGAGCAGATACATATATGCTTTACAGAATAGGCTTGTTATACTATTTTAAGGTTTAAATAAAACCTCAAATATTTTTCACGTTCTGTATTAGGATATGGTATTCAAGGGGCCGGGGCAGCCAGCAAAGCTGGATAAGAACAACTTATTCTCCGAGAATATTCTTAAATTTGTGTTGTAAAGCTAGTAATATAAGCTTTATAAAGAATATATAGTTCCTATTTTGTATAATGGAAATTAAGATGAGCTACATATAAATTATATATCTAGGCAAGGTTTTGTGTTTTAATTTGGATTCAGCTCATTGTAAGGGGAGTAAGGGATAGCCAATAGTTTAGTGTTTCGACTCGTCAGGAGTGTAAATTTCTGACTCCATTTGCACATGATCAGCTACACTAATGGTAAGAAATATATTCCTTAATTATTTAATTTCAAATGGGTAGTAGATATATCCATAATACAAGCATCATTTTATGCTAGAATTAAGGTAGTCAATTACTAAATATACATCTATCATATATAAAATATACTGAAAGATTATGTACAAATCACAATATTCTATCACACCCCAAAAGTAGAAGGGGAGGTCGGCGTATGCTGAGACTGTCCCGAAAATCTTCAAATAGAACCAACAGAAGACCTTTTGTAAAAATATCGGCGAACTGATACCGTGACGGGACATGTAAGACACGTACTTGTCCACAAGCAACCTTTTCGCGAACAAAATGAATATCTAGCTCAATATGTTTAGTGCGTTGATGTTGAACCAAATTCCCTGAGTATCACAATAAACCAATGTCGCCTTCGGAACAGGACAATGGAGCTCCAGAAGAAGGTTTCGTAGCCAACAAGATTCAGAAACCACATTGCCAACTCCCCGGTATTCTGTTTCGACACTGGACCTAGACAAGGTAGCTTGCCGTTTGGAGGACCAAGATATCAAATTGTCACCAAGAAAGACACAATAACCAAACGTGGAGCGTCTGGTATCCGGACATCCACCTCAATCTGCATCTGTGTAAGAAATGAGAGGTTGTCGAAGATGGATATAGATGCAAGCCATGATCAAGAGTGCCCTGAATATAGCGCACAATGTGCTTGAGAGCATGCATGTGATCCTCCATCATGTTATGCATGAATAGACAAATTTGTTGCACAACAAAAGATATGCCGGACCTCGTGAAAGTAAGATATTGCAGGGCTCCTGCAAGGCTGCGGTAATGTGATAGATCAGCATATGTCGTGCTGGAAGTAGCACTCAACTTTGGTTTAGTATCAACCGGAGTAGAGGACGGCTTACAACAGGACAGGTCAGCTCGTTCAACGATCTCTTCTGCATACTTCTTTTGAGATAGAAATAAACCACCTGCATGACGTGTTACAATTATCCCCAAGAAATAACTTAATGACCCTAGATCTTTCATAGCAAATTACGAGCTAAGAAGAGACATAATAGACTTGCGAAGAGCATCAGATGAAGTCGTTAATAGAATATCATCCACATACAAAAGAATGTAAGCTATATCATTATCATGATGGTATATGAAGAGAGAATGACCAAACATGATGTTAGAAAACCCAATAGTAGAAACACAAACTGCAAACCTCTTGTATCAAGCCCAAAGAGCTTGTTTGAGCCCATATAAGGATTTCTTCAGTAAATATACATGATTAGGATAAATGAGGTCTCTGTAACCCATGTGCTATACATGTACACTAGTTCGTTGAGTTCTATATGCAGGGAGGCATTCTTCACATCAAGCTGATGTAGAGGCCATGCCTTATAAAGAGCCAAACTTAGTACCGTGCGGATAGTTAATGGTTTGACCACTGGACTGAAAGTCTTACCGCAGTCCACACCAACTTATTGAGTCTTTCCATCACCTATAAGACGGGCTTTATGCATCTCAAATGTACCGTCAAATTTTTCTTTATGACTAAAAAATCACACTGACCGAATCACATTAACATCAGGAGGACGAGACATCAAATCCCAAGTTCTATTATTAATAAAAGCATTATATTTATCATCCATAACCGTTTTCCAATTTGAGTCGTTAAGGACAAACACATATTACGGGGTAGAGGTGATTTGGTAACATGGGTGTGAAAACTGTATTTTTTGTTTGGTTTGAAAATCCTATGTTGACTACGAGTGACTGGTCGTTGGGCCGAAATTGGAGTTGGTTGGATAGGGGAAGTGGTACTAGGATGACGTGTGATGGGTCCGGAGGCCGAGAAAGAGGGGATTGGACTGCTCGGGAGTGGGCTTGTATTCGGTGGACCGCCACTGCCTGAGACTGGGCTGCCACCCAGTAGGCTACTAGGCTTTGGGCCTCTCGGCAGTGGGCTGGCAGCAAGAGGCGCCGCTGGGTTGGCAGCCACTGGGCTCGAGTAAGCAGCCCCAGTTGGTTGGGCTGAGCTGCTGGAATTATTTGGGCCGTTTGCGAGGCCAACTGGTGGACCAAATATGGGGCCATGCTATCATCAAGAAATTCGTAGATAGGAAGCACATAATAATGCATTTTGACAAAGGAAAATTTGATTCATCAAAAACTATGTGGTGACTCACGATTATTTTATTAGAAGATAAGTCGTAACATTTGTAACCACGATGGTTTGACGTATATCCCAAAAAAAATACACGAAGTAGAACGGGGTTTAAGTTTATTGATGGCAGTAGAATGAAAAAAAGGATATCATAAGCACCCGAATACCCGTAGATGAGAGTAAGATGAGTCCCTTAGGTATAGAATTTTGAGAGGAGATTGATATGCTAATTGTTTGCTTGGAAGTATGTTGAGGAGATAGGTTGTCATTTGTAATGTATGATGCCAAAATAATGGTGGTAGAGAGGCATGAGCAAGTAAGGTTCTAACAATGTTATGAATAGTTCGGATCTTTCTTTCCGCTTTTCCATTGTGAGATGAGGTATGTGGACAAGAGAGACGAAAAGATAAACCATTAGCTTTGTAAAAATCCCAAAATGGCCCATTATAAAATTCTCTACCATTATCACATTGAATATTCTTAATATCCCGTTCAAATTGAGTGCATTAAAAGATAGAAACGTGAAAAAAACTTGTGACTTTTTAGACAAAGAAAATTTCCACAAAAAATTAGAGTAATCACCCAACAAAATAAGATAATATCGATGGCTCGAAGAGCTCAAAACGGGAGATGTCTAAATATCACTATGAATAATATTAAAAGGCATAACAGTGCATGAATTAGAAGCAACAAAAGGCCATTTAACATATTTTCCAAGAGGACATGAGCGACAAGCATGAGAATTACGAGTTATAGTACACTCATTAAATTTATTTTGTTTAAGGGAGGCAAAAATAGATGCTCCCGGTTGATCCAGACGTTCATGCCATAAAGAAGGTGCTAAAGCTGTAAAAGTGGATGGTAACTCGTCTCGATGTGTGGCAGTGATGATTGGATATAACTCGTCTCGACTATCATATCTCATTAGGTGCATCCCAGTCTGAAATTCATTCACGGAAAACCCAAAAAAGATCAAATTCAACATAAATGAAATTGTCAGTGGTAAATTTTCTAACTGAAACCAAGTTTTAAATCAATTGGGGAGCATGATGGACATTCTTTAAGGCTAAATGTGGGTTCGGGGGGGGGGGAGAGAACAAGTTTGTATTACCATAACCACGAACTGGAATTGAATCACAATTTTTGACAATTATACCATGATTATTGCTCAAATTACAATAGGACGAAAGATTACCTTATGAGGACTTCATATGAGACGTTGCTCCGGTGTCCATGTACCAGTTTGCGTTGGGCGGATTGAACCCAAGAGTGTGCATCCCAGTCTCGATGTCGGTTGGTGTTGCTACTGCCGAATGGGCCTGCTGCCACTGGTTCGGCTGTGGATGTGGTCCAAGCACGCTAGGCCCAAATATGTTGGGCTGCTGGCCAGTGTGCCTTGGACTGGGCTTGGCCCAATTTCCCGAAGGAAAAGGGCAGGGCGGTACAACCTAAGGCCACCGTCAGGCCCGATGTTGCGGTCCACTGCCCCACTGGACCCGCGACTGCCATGCCTGGCGGGACTTTTGCTGCTGGTTGTCGCCACCTCCGCCACTCTAGTGTCCACCACCCTTGCCACCACCGCGATTTTTACCGCTATTGTTGCCATTTCGTCCCCTTTGACCATAGTTTGACGGTAAATTTTCAAATTGTGAAGAGTTATCATCAGACGGAGCGACAACCATGGCAGAATTCGACATGGTAGCCGTCTTTTTGGCAAAACCCATTTCTTCTAGTATAAGCATAGACCAAACTTGATAAAATGATGGAAGAGGGTTGCTTTGGCTGATGAGTGTAGCAAGGAGTGCTCATCAGATGCCACCCCTTTTACTTTACCCTAGTGGAAATTCATTTTTCAAAGTTACTAGGTAATTAGTGAAGAGGTTTATAAAAGTGACAAGCTTGGTGGAAAGCTCTTATCTTAGGAGGATATTTAGTACGCACCTCAACTAATTGACAATGTCGTCTCAGATGTTTTTTCAGGACAACTTCTATTTTTTTTTGCCCAACGCCACTATACGCATCAGTGAGGCCGGCAACCATTTGTAAAATGAGCCGATTGTTAGTTACCGGCGCCCCGACGTTCTTGAGTTGGTTAAACCTTGAGCCGTTGACAATATGCAGATGCATTAGAAAAATCTGCCATGTCAGTGGTGGAGAATTAGTGCTCAAGTGTGACGGCTCAGAAATTTTTGTTATCCTGGAATATATCACGTAATCGATCCCAAGTCTCTATTGCCGTGGAGTTGGGTTCAAGAATCATATGCAACAAATCACTCGAAATTGTGGCATAAATCCACTGGAGAACCGTTGCATCGAGGGTCAACCGTAATTCCTTTTCATCATTTGTTTTAGGTACATTCTCCTTGCCTTTTTCCGGTGGAAATATGTGACGGATAACCCGGTGTGACCTACAATGAATTTTGAAGAGCTTCGCCCATGTCGCAGAATGGACGTTTTCCATCTCAAGAGTGATGGAGATATGAGACTTAATGATTGAAACAGCTAGGGCTGGATGAAAATTTGATTTCGAGTCAGACATTGTTGACGGGACAAAGAAGATGAAGGAAGTGGACGGCGGCAGGGGGGAGCCGGCGGCAAGTTTTTGGGTTTGTGGAATTTTTGGATTTTGGAACTTTCCCTAAAATCTGATACAATGTAAGAAATATCTTCCTTGATTATTTCATTCCAAATGGGTAGTAGATATACCCATAATACAAGCATCATCCTAGGCTAGAATTAAGATAGTCAATTACTAAATATACACCTAACATATACAAAATATACTGAAAGATTATGTACAAATCACAATATTCTATCACTAACAAGTTTATGTTTTATATCATCAGTATAATTAATTTCTACATCATCATGTAATTTAAACAATATATAACTTCCTTAAAATATATAATTTAAATCTTGAAAATAAGATAGTTATCTGATATAGCAGAAGCAGAAATAACTTGATGTTTGATGGTGTGAGAATGTATACTTAACTCATAACTAAAACGGAACCTATCATTTTGGATATTAAAGAGGTCTCTCTTTCTAGCCATATTAGTTTTTTTTTTTTTATTATTCAACAGATTATATATAGCCAAAGGGACAAATGAAAGCATGTCCATTTTGAATTCTCACTATATGTACTCCTTTTAAGCTTGTTTCTGTTTAATATTATATGTAACACTAGAAGTCCTTCACATGTTTAGCGGCATATTAATTGATTTTTGACAAGACTAAAAATTCCTAACAAATATTGGATCTAAAGGAAATATTCTATAACATGAGTTAAAATATTATACGTTATATGGAATGAATATGTATTTGTCACATGTTGATATAGTTAAGTCGTAACTATCCATACAATCACAACCTAGCTAGTGGGCTGGCATTTTCGGAGAGAATTAAAAGAAAATAAGAAATCCTGATAATTAGTAAAACCCAAGCAGGCCCCTCTTGTTGTTCTAGACTGTTAAGAGTCTCAAATCGAAAATGGAATGAGAACATGAACTCCTTGTATGGACTTGGATAATACTCACCATACAAGTTAGATTTTGGGGTTGAGTTAGACTAAATATCCATTCTTTACAATGGGAACATGAACTCTTTATATGGACTTGGACAATCCTCTCCCTTTGAGCTAACTTTTGGGGTTGAGTTAGGCTCAAAATCCATTCTTTACATGGTATTAGAGTCAGGTCCATTTCAATTATTTGTTCGTCGATATTTGGCTCCCAAATTATATTGACCACGCTCCAGTTAACAAGGTCTGGGCGTGCGGGGGAGTGTTAAGGGTCCCACATCGAAAATAGAATGGGAACATGAACTCCTTATATGGACTTGGATAATCGTTACCCTACAAGCTAGCTTTTGGAGTTGAGTTAGGTCCAATAATCATTCTTTACATAGACAACTATATTAACAGATTATTTGTAAAAGCACATGTCTTTTCCAAGAGAACTAATTTACAAATTAAACATTGAAAGCTTTAAACAACATATGGCACTAGATAAAACATTGGGTTAAATTGATTGAATACATACATTCTATTGGCCGGTGCAATTAGATACACTCCATATACCAAAATATAAAAGCATGTATTTGATAATTTAATTTATGCATGTTATACAAAAAATGATGCTTCATAAACGTACTTAATTATCACATGTTAATAAATCTAAGCTCCACTAACATTCTCACTTAATGGATATCATTAAAAAAATTACAAGCCGGTTCCTAGTGGATTTCCATAGTAGTAGCATTATCCTTTTGTAAAAGGCAATTTTAATACAGAATCCAAATTCTAAAAAACATAATAATACTATGCATGCACAAAGCCACGTTCAGTCACGAGCGATAATGTTTTTTGGAAGTATGATTTAATTAGCGTGAGGAATCTAAATGAATAATAATTAAATCCAACGTGATAATATATGCTGTTAAATTTATCAACGTGTCAAGCCAGACACAAAAGATACTTGGTATATTTAACAGCAGATATGTCGACATTCCTCTCCTCTTTCTTTCAAAAACATAATTAGTCCCATTCAGACATTCTTTTACAGCATCTGAAAACTTTATAATTTACTATTACCAGGAAATAGGTTGAATGGTAACTAGGTAACTAGGGCGCTTCACATTCTCTTTAATAAACCACTACTTTCCAATTTGCAATTCATAATATTTTTATAGCTATAAAAACATGTTATCAAAAGTAAAATATAAAACTTAAATTTAATTTGTTTCAAATATAAAATGTGGCTTTCTTTCTTAAAAGGTTTAATAAAAAAATTAACGATTCATATGAAAATTTGGCTTTCTTCTGGAGGCCTTGAATTCAAATGAAGATCCGTGAAAATTTATCCGTTTAACCAGAATCTTGCCTGGAGCTGAAAAATAATCAATTATGTGTTCATCACTTCCTCTTAGATTAATTATGCTTAATTAAGTGAAAGAAATAATCCCCTTGATTATTTTCATTGATTGAATATGTATATATACAAGTTACATCTTTCCATAATACTACAAATCATTTTCCTATTCTACTTCTAAATCATTATTCTATCATAATTCTAACTATACAATTATGGTAGGTGTATAACACTAATTAAGGTATCCTTTTTATTACAATATACTACAAATATATATACCATATATACACCTATTATTTCTGGCCGAGAGAGGCCCACTGGCCGAGAGGCCGAGAGGCCCAATTCCAATTCTGGTCTGTTTAACACACCCCCGCAGTCATAGCGGGCGGTTTTCGAACGCTGAGACTGTCCCTAAAATCTTCAAAGAGAACCGCTGGTAGACCATTTGTAAAGATGTCTGCAATTTGATAACGAGACGGGACATGGCATACCCGAACTTGACCCTTTGCAACCTTTTCCCGGACAAAGCAAATGTCCATTTCGATATGCTTGGTGCGTTGGTGTTGAACGGGGTTACCTGAGAGGTAGATGACACTAATGTTATCGCAATATACCAAGGTTGCCTTCTGAATGGGACAATGAAGCTCCAAAAGCAAATTACGTAGCCAACAGGACTCGGAGACCACATTCGCTACCCCTCGATATTCTGCCTCTGCACTGGAGCGTGACAGAGTTGCTTGACGTTTTGCCGACCATGAGACCAAGTTGATGCCAAGGAACATACACTAGCCGGAAGTCGACCGTCTGGTGTCGGGACAACCACCCCAATCAGCATCCGTGTAAGAAACAAGTGTGGATGTAGATGAAGGATACAAGTGCAACCCATAGTCCAGTGTCCCCTGAAGATACCGAATGATGCGTTTGATTGCATTCATGTGCTCAACCCTGGGATCATGCATGAATAAACACACCTGCTGAACCGCATATGTAATATCTGGTCTGGTAAAGGTAAGATCTTGGAGGGCCCTGCAAGATCGCGATAGCGGGTCGGTCCTCGTATGGTGCACTCTTTGCGGCACTCAGCTTTGGGTTTGCATCAACCGGTGTGGAAGTGGACTTACAGGATGACATCCCCGCCCTCTCGATGATCTCAGCAGCATACTTCCGTTGAGATAGAAACAAGCCACATGAATGACGCTTGACGGCAATCCCCAAAAAATAACTCAACGGCCCCAAGTCCTTCATAGCAAACTCAGAACTGAGCATGGTCATGATAGATTGGTGCAAGGCATCGGAAGAGGCGGTCAAGATGATATCATCCACATACATCAGAATGTAGGCCAAAGAAGAACCACGGCGGTAGATGAACAAGGAATTGTCTGACCGGCTATGAGTGAATCCAATAGTTGAAACAAAGTCAGCAAACCTCGTGTACCAGGCCCTCGGAGACTGCTTAAGCCCATATAAGGACTTCTTCAACACACATACATGATGAGGACGGTTTGGATCCCTGAAACCCAAAGGTTGATGCATATAGACTGTTTCCTTGAGATCACCGTGTAGGAAAGCATTTTTGACATCCAACTGATGAATTGGCCAAGTCTTTGACAGAGCCAAGCTAAGCACAGTGCGAATGGTAGCCGGTTTGACCACCGGACTAAACGTCTCCCCACAATCAATTTCAACCTGCTGAGTCTTACCATCACCAACAAGTCGTGCCTTATGTCGAGCAAATGACCCATCTGAATTCTCCTTATGAGCAAAAATCCACATATACCTGATAATATTAATACCATATAGACGGGGCACCAACTCCCACGTCTTATTATCAATAAGAGCATTATATTCATCAGTCATAGCAATTTTCCAATTAGGGTCATTTAATGCGGACACAGGATTGCGGGGCATGGGGGATTTAGGGACATCAGAATGTAAATTAAAATGTCTTTTAGGTGTAAAAATATCTCGCTGACTCCGAGTGACCGGTCTATGACTCGATGAAGAAATGAGGGAATTTTGGGAATTTTCTAGGCTCGGGACGGGTGGCGAGCGATGGGCTGTTAGCCCAAATCGGTAAAGTGGACTCGGTTTACGGACCAGTTCGAGAATTGGTGGCGAGCCCAATTCTTTGGAACTGTTCGATGGCGGCTTCTTTGGATGTGGCATTCTTGTGGGGCGGCGGAGCGATGGGCCCATTGGAGGATTTTAGATGCAGGAGATGTCTGAAAAATTCCGAATAATATCACGAGGATATTTGGTCATCCAAAAATTATATGACTTAGGTTCGGGAGTATGAACTTTCGTAAATGGGAATTGAGTTTCATCAAAAATGACATGGCGATTGATTATGATTTTCTTGGAGGATAAATCAAAACACTTATAACCACGATGATTTGACGGATAACCCAAAAACACACCTGCAGGGTAGACCGAGCCTGAAGTTTGTTAATTGTGGTGGATGGGAATAACGGATAACACAAGCACCCAAAAATCCGAAGGTGAGAATAAGAAGGGTTCTTATTATATAGGACTTTGAGGGGGAAGAGTATGTCAGACCTTTAGACGGAATTATGTTCAGCAGGTAAGTGGTCATTTGTAGAGCATGATGCCAAAAATATGGAGGTATGGAGGCATGTATTATGAGAGTTCGGACAATGTTATTTATGGAACGAATTTTGCGTTCGGCTTTCTCATTTTGTGAAGATGTATGAGGACATGAAAAATGAAAATTTATCCCAAGAGTAGCACAAAAATCTCGAAACTCCCTATTGTCATACTCTTTCCCATTATCACATTGAATATTTTTTATTTCTCTTTCGAATTGAGTTTGAATGTACGCTCTAAATTTTATGAAAACGGAAAACACTTGTGATTTATTCGCAATTGGAAACGTCCACAAAAATCTAGAATAATCATCTAAAAAGAGAACATAATATCGATGACCCATTGAACTAAGAACAGGAGATGTCCATAAGTCGCTATGAATACTGTCAAATGACATAGAAGTATGGGAATTGGAGTCTACAAATGGCAACTTAACAATTTTTCCTAATGAACAAGACTGACAAATTGGAGTACGACTTGTACCCTTACAAGAAATAAAGCTATTTTTATCTAAAGCTGATAAAATAGAAGATCCCGGATGACCTGCATTTCAGCATGCCACATGGAAGGAGAGATGGGCTGCAAAAGTCGATGGCAAGGTTGGACTCGATGGATCAAACCGTGCATGATAGGATACAGATCCCCCCTACTATCACACCTCATGAGATGACTCCCCGTCTTGAAATCCTTCACAGAGAAACCGAAAGGATCAAATTCAACAGAAACAGAATTGTCATTTGTGAATTTTCGGACAGACACTAAATTTTTAATCAATTTAGGAGCATGTAAAGTATTTTTCAAGAGGAGTGGTGGATTAGGAGGAGACAATGTTTTCTGACCATACCCTAGAATTGGAATAGAACTGCCATTACCAACAATTATCCCCCGAGGGGTGCTCAAATTGGAATAAGATGAAAGAATACCTGATTCGGAAGTCATGTGAGTAGTGGCCCTGGTGTCCATGTACCAATTTGGGTCCGGTTGGGACAATCCCAACGTGTGCATCGCGGCCTCGATATCGGTCTGAGTGGGGCATGCTGCATGATGGGCTTGCGGAGGACGGGGCCCAAGGACGCCATTCCGTGATGCTGCTGGGCCATAGGTGCTGGATACACTGTTGTTGGGCCATCGTCGTGGGCCGCCACCGGGCGTTGGGCTCGATCGCTGGCGCCCACGCCGCCGGAAAGCGTGGTTTGGAGGGTGCGGGTTCCACTGCCAATGGCCCCACTGCTGGGCCCACGGTGGTGGTGGCCCACTGTACCCTGGATGGGACCCACCGTCTGCTTGTTGCTCACCGAAACCGCCACCAGAGCCGCCTCGTTTGCCCCCGCGATTTTTGTTGCTTTTGCGATTATTCTTGCCGCCACCATTATTATGGTTTTGGCCCGAATTATTAACAAAACCCGAAGAACTAGGAGAGGATGCCACAATGACAACTGGGCTTGCTCCGGTAGCCGCCTTTTTAGCCAAACCGGCTTCTTCCAACGTCAGCATGGAGCGGGCTTGATGAAAGTCGGGAAGAGGGTTGCTTTGGCGAAGGAGAGTTCCAACACCATTATAGGCCTCCGAAAGCCCGACAACCAACTGTAGAACTAGACGATTATTTGTTATTGGTGCGCCAACATTACGGAGTTGATCCGCCAATTCCTTTAGTTTCTTGCAATATGCCGAAATGTTCGGAAATACGTCCATTCGAACGAGAGAGAATTCCTGCTCGAGTGTGACGATACGGGAATGTTGGTTGTCTTGGAATATGTCACGCAATCTATTCCATGCAGCCATAGCCGTGGTATCTGCCCATAATCGTCTGTAGAAGGTCCATCAAATAGTGGCGTATATCCACCGAAGAACGGTAGCATCAAGTGTAATCCATACCTCGGGATCCTCCGCAGAAGGGTTCTAGCGGGAGGAATGATGTGATGAAGAACTTGATAAGAGATAGCGTGAATTTTAAACAACTCCGCCCACGATGCATATTGAACGTTTTCCAGCTCAAGGACAATAGGGACACCGAGGTTGATATTGGAAACCGTGAGGGCAGGGTGAAAATTGTTCTTAGACATATTGAAAGAACAAAGAAGGAGGGGAAATTTAAGAGAGGTTTTTGAGAGCGGAAGACGAAATTTTGGAAGAGAAAAACCCGAGAAGGGGGGGGGGGGGTCTCGGCCAAAGGGAGGCAAAAGTTTGAGAGAAAAAAACTTTTGTTTAGACCTAGTCTCTTGATACCATGAAAGAAATAATCCCCTTGATTATTTTCATTGATTGAATATGTATATATACAAGTTACATCTTTCCATAATACTACAAATCCTTTTCCTATTCTACTTCTAAATCCTTATTCTACCATAATTCTAACTATACAATTATGGTAGGTGTATAACACTAATTAAGGTATCCTTTTTATTACAATATACTACAAATATATATACCATATATACACCTATTATTTCTGGCCGACAGAGGCCCACTGGCCGAGAGGCCGAGAGGCCCAATTCCAATTCTGGTATGTTTAACATTAAGTACTAGTTCTAATCCTTCTTTGGCCAAACATTATGAGAAGTTAAAGACAAAGTAGTGTGCAGGAACGAATCAGCTGCAGTAAAAAAAGGAGCTATGAAGTAGCCACCATTTAAGGTGAAGCAATACTATACTACCTATGTTTTACTTGCTCTTTGCTTCTCCTTTTATCTTAAATATAAATATTCCTTTTGGGGTGGACCCATTAATAGGAATAGAGGAAATTAAAAGAGGCCCTAGGTGGATTTGAATACTGTATTTACACGGTGTTGGGTAAAACTGTAATCACATTTTTTTTAGTTTAAATTTAAACTAATTTATACACTTATCACACAAATTATCTAAACAATGCCTATGAGAATTTATATAGCCTAAGTTCGACTTACTTGGAAGTTACTTTTCGCTCATTTCTGTTAGTAAGCATTGATTGTAATCCTAAAAATTATTGTAAGTAATTTACTACCTATTATATTAAATTATACTAATAGTATAATTTGTTTTATAACTTTCAGTGTATATATGAACCTAAATCCATCTTAAATTGACATCAAATTTCAAAAGTGCACACAAAACGTTGGATTTCTGTTGTGCGCTTCGCTTGCAAAATGTGATATTTGTCTTAGATATGCCATGACAATTGTATGGCAATAAAATTATTTAGTTAAGCGTAAAATTGAAAGTTGATTGTTAAATTGTCTCAAATATAAAAAAATATATCTTTTTAAAACATGATAAAAATGAAATAGTGCCACAAAAATGTAACAATGGAAATATGTGAGTATCGCTAATATCAATTATTGGACTAAAATATCTCAAAAATACTATTAGCATTGTGTGATATCATCCACGATTTTCCCCTAAAGATTTATCACTAAATATTTTATATAATTTTTTTAACTACCAATATAATATTTTATATATTAAAAAAATTGACTACCAATATAAAACTTTATTCGTACCTCCAACATGATCCATGGTCACCAATCATTTCCTTTCCCTTGTCACTAAACTAGCCTCCGGCAGCCCCCACAAATTAAAAATAAAGATGAAAGATGAAAGATGAAAGATGAGAAGCTAGTACTAGTATTACTTTGTGATTGTAATGTAGCTGCAGCTATACACTTTGGTTGGCGATTCTCTATACGAACAAATTAAGAGAAATAAATCAACACATATACAACAAAAATAGCTCCTAAAGAATAAAATAGCCTTAATATAATCAGAAAATGTCTCCTTTTCCTTCAACTTATTCATTTTTTCTTAAGAAACCCAAATGCCCACACAACAAAAATTCCCTATGAATCTTGGAAAAAACACCAAGGAAAAAGTGAAATTTCAAACTCCTAAATGAAAAGAATGGATTTTGGGTCTAACTCAACCCCAAAACCTAGCATGTAAGGTGAGGATTGTCCAAGTTCATATAACGAGTCCATGTTCTCATTCCAGTTTCGATGTGAGACTTTTAACACTCCCCCGCATGCCAAGACCTCGTTAACTGGAGTGTGAACAATATAACTTAGGGGTTCAACATTGACGAACAAAGAATTGGAATGAGCTTGACTCTGATGTCATGCAAAGAATGGATATTGAGCCTAACTCAATCCCAAAAGCTAGCTCAAAGGAAGGAGGATTGCCCAAGCCATATAAAGAGACCAAAGACCACTTATCCCACCGATGTGGGAGAACTCAACACCCCGCCTCACGCCTAGGGCTGGACATATAGAGCGTAGATAATATAGTTTGGGGACCCAACATCGGTGAATAAACATTGGAATGGGCATGACTCTGATACCATGTAAAGAATGGATCTTGGGCCTAACTGAACCCCAAAAACTAGCTCATAGGTTGAGCATTGTCTAAGTCCATATAAGGAGTCCATGTTCCCATTCCATATCTGATGTGAGACTTTTAACACTCCCCGCATGCCCGGACCTTGTTAACTGGAGTGTGAATAATATAATTTGGGGGCCCAACATCGGTGAATAAAGAATTGGAATGAGTCTGGCTCTGATATCATGTAAAGAATGGTTCTTGGGCCTAATAATGAATCTTGGGTCTAACTCAATCTCAAAAGCTAGCTTGTAGGGTGAGGATTATCCAAGTCCATATAAGGAGTCCATGTTCCCATTCCATATCCGATGTGGGACTCTTAACACTCCCCCGCACGCCAGACCTTGTTAACTGGAGCGTGGATAATATAATTTGGGGGTCAAACATCGGTGGACAAAGAATTGGAATGGACCTGACTCTGATATCATGTAAAGAAATGGATCTTGGGCCTAACTCAACCCCAAAAGCTAGCTTTTAGGGTGAGGATTATCCAAGTTCATATAAGATGTTCATGTTCTCATTTCATTTCTGACGTGAGAGTATTAATACTTAAAACTACTTGGTGGACTTGAAAAGTGAAAATTGGCGGGGTTCAAAATCTTGAAGGAGACAGCACAAGAAACAAGGAAGGGACATTTCATAAAAGGGATCAGCATAAATTGGCCATCCTTTGCGAATAGAAATCACAGTTGTATAAGAGAAATAATGGAGAATTCTACATAAGAAGCCTAGAGAATTTAAGTCTAAAAGTATATAACTTATAGCCTGTCTTAGGTTTAAGTGATCACCCCTGCCACTAAGTTTCTACATCAAATACTGAAATTGGTCAATGAATATTTAGTCCAACCACGGTTAAAAAATCTCTATTTTACTACTGAGAAATGTTCAATAGTTATTTTCTATTGAAAAGCAAGGACATTTTGTCAATGAAAATCAGAGATAGATAAAGAGAGATGTGGAATACATCTTCTAAAATAGAAAGATGCACAAAGAGAAAGGGGTGCTCCTAGGTGTGTAGGGGTTGTGTTTGTTCGCGAGAAAGGATTCCTCGTCAAGTAAGTTTGGGGGGTGTGGACACACTTGCGCGAAGCAGCTGCATGGTACTGACATTTTGTAGACGTGGTTCAGTTATTCCTATTTGTGGGAATGCAACAATAGAGAAAGATTCTAACTTCCATCTCTGATGTCAATGACACGAAAAGGAGATATATACAATGAATGGAATATACTACTAGAGTATTTGAAAGTATCTACAAAGAACTGACGATATTCCCTTAACTGCAGATTTTCTATTGAACGTCGATGGAAAAACTTAAATAGTAAGTAATGTTTTTACACGGAAAATTAGAAAGTTTTCTGGTGTTTCAATGAGAATCTGTTCTCACCATGCGTTTTTCTAGTTAGCTGATTCGGTGGGAATAAGATGAAATGTTGGCACCAGTCCTACATTTTGTCTCTGTGGACCGAGGAGAAAGGGGGGGGGGGGGGAAATTATATTTTATAGCACAAATTTTTCACGGAATATCATTGAAAAAAATATTTGTTTCTAATAGTGAACCAGCAAAGTCAAGTAAGAGGGGATTAAGAAAGAAATAAGAACGAATCTACCCCTGATGTAAAATTATAGTAGGATGTTTCACCTTCTCTGTTTTTCTAAATTAATTTATATGGGCTTGGAAATTTTAAAAATGAAACTGTTTTCCAAAGCATATGCCAAAACATAGATTAAGGACACAAACTTCTCCCTAATCTTGCTTTTATCTTTTATGCTTAGTTGGACTCATGATTATACGCCTTTCCGCCGATTCTTGAATCTGATCTAGGGAATAACACGATTCTTAATATTTATCTAACAATTCAAGATAAATATCTTCCATCGTTTCATACGTGGTTTAATATGGAGGCAAGCTTTAAATTTTCGCAGAGATTAAAAAAAACTTTAGGTAGTTTCTTTCATATTTATTTAAGCTTTTGGTTAACAGAATGTGGGTAAATAACTGAAAGGAAGTAGAAGATAGCCGTTGAAATAATCAAGGTATGCACAGATTGACGATCACTATTTCAAATAAAATCGTAGAAAAGTTTATTTAGAAGCATGAGCACTATGCTCTGTGCAGTATAAATCCAACCAATTACCTCTAATTGGAGCGTGATATATTTCCATATGTTCAGTGTAGATTCTTAATAGAGCAGTAAAAAAAAATTCAGTCTGTCATTAGGTTAGTGAAAAAGGGAAGACTAGGGGTCAAAGATGAATATTTACACTAAAATCCATGCCACGTTACCTGAGCAGAACAATTTAGACCTGAGGCATCTTCTATTTCAACCTAACCCTAGTTGTGCCATTCTAAAATCTAAATTCGTGGAGCGAATAATCCCATTATTATAAGACAAAAAAGGAATATAAAATCATGGCAATATACTCTTTGAGGGCACGAAGACCAAACACAATGGAGCCTATAATGCCACTTCCCCTGAAACATTGGTGGAAATTGCACGTTCACTTGTATTAGAGTGAATTCTTCATGATTTTTGTCAACTACTTGCTATCACTGGTGCACTTTAGTGAATTCAATTCAAATCTAGTGATTTTATTCAATCATTTCTTTCGATTTATTCACCTTGTATCACATGGTTCACCTAGTTAGAATTTACTATCGTCATATATATGAGAGTGTATCATTTTTTTTATTTAACAAATATGAATAATATAATAATGAGACGACTCTCGAAATAAACTACCACTTCTAAAGTGAAAATAAGGAGAAATGAGTAAATTAGACCTTTAATGTACATGTCCCTCTATCTAAGCTAACTCAGTTCAACATGTTAAAATAAATACGTCTCTCTAGCACTAGAATATTTGTAAAAAAATGTGTAGGTACAATGTAGCATGTCTAAGAATTGCAGCAAGAAATGACCACCCTTCTTCTTGGAAGGACGTCTATTGCCCTATTGGATTCAAATAGGCATGCAACTTGTAATATTCCCCTTTCTTTTTCTTTTCCCTCTCAAAAATTCTCCTTTGAACGCATACCAATAAAGTAGAAAGCTTACAGACTAACAAGCCGTACTATTATTGCAGCAATCTCTCCTTTGAAATTCTACAGTACTCTCAGGCAAAATGCAAACTCAGCATTCTCACTAGCTACTCTGCTTTATTTGAAATACTAATAAAATATGATGACTTCGTTCAAGAAACTTCTTTCCAAATTCCCAAGATTTTAGTCGCATTACTATATACTGAAACAGTAAAGAAACGAGGGTGGGGTTTTACCCATGACCGAATAGGTACTCTTTCCTTGACCGTGGATTTATCCCGATAGGGTTTACCACGGCAAGGGTTTAAGGAGGCCCACGGCTGCAACCCTGTGCCTTGGCATAAGGGACTGTCATCGGATTTAGGGCTGGGGTCTTTACCCCTACATATCTTATCACTTTTGGTGCTCTTGACTACCCGGTATGTGGGACTAGCTGGAGCTTATGCTGCTGACGAGCCGAATCTAGAGTTGATCTGCCTGGCAGGGACGCCCTAGATTTACATCGTCACTATGGTTGTGGGTACGCTCACAAACATTGTACATTTGATATTTTTATACACATTTACCGTTCATCAAAAAAAAAAAAAAAAAAAGAAGAAACAACCAAAGGAAATTACGGAGAACGTAAGATACTTCACTTTTTTCTTGCTTATTATATGCATAATTTTATATATGGTCCTAGGGGTGGGCAAAAAATCCGGAGAACTGAAAAAATCGAACCGAACCGAATCATGATTTAGTGATTCGGTTTGATTTTTTAATTTTGGGTACGGACCGAATCGAAAAAATTGAATTAAATATATAATTTTTTTTATTTTTTATTTTAGGATACTACTATCTGTTGAATCATAGTCATTGAAGTTAATCTATGAAGCTTTTATGGAAGTCGAATGCGGCATGAACTTGACGAACATATCATAGAAGCATTGACATAAAATGTAGGGAGAGAAAGTAGTTGTAAATTGGTGAAACTTTAAATAGTCATAACTCTGCGCTCGGATATCCATTTTACCCGATTTTTATTTTGATTTTGTGTATTTTTTCGAGACGGGGCCGGCCCAAACTGCCACAAGACGGTTTGGCACAACCAATTTTTACAAAAACGTCCATTTTTCCAATCAATTTGTGTTTTTCCCCAAATCGGTTTCTAATTTTTCTTTTTATTTAGTAAACATCTCACGATACACAATAGATTTCAACGTCGAAATTTCATGGTAGTGTAGGTGAATGTCAATTTCAGTTTTGGAAATTAAATTTTTTAAAAAAACAAAAAATTCCTCAACCCGGCCCACTAGAAAAAACCGATATAATCCGATACGTTCGGCGATATAAACCGAACATATCGTTTTTTTTTTAAAAAAAAAGTTGTATTCGGTTTTTTTTTAAAAAAATCAATTTTTATTCGGTTCATATTTTTCGCACACAAAACCGAACCGAACCGATATACGCCCACCCCTATATGATCCTCCGACTTTTATTTTATTACATGAATTTTATACGAGTTTGAGTCGTGGAACTGTAGAAGCAATCATTAATATTTGTATTACGGTAGACTGTTTACATCAACCTCCTTGTGAGATGCGGCCCTTCCCCGAACTCTACTAATACGGAATATTTTGTGTACATGACTGTCTTTGTTTTTTAAATTAATATCATAAGGCTAATGCTTGACTATGCTATTATGTCACACAAACTAAAAAACGTCAGAAAATGCTAAATTCGATTTCAGAAAAACAAGTAGGTTGTCATTGTATAAAGCTATCATAAACACAATTATGTTAACTCATCTTAATATTCAGTTATTCACGTGGCTCTATTTTAAAAAATAAAAATAAAAATGCATTTTCCGATCCAACCTAATACTTGAGGTCCTTCATAATGTAGCACACCATGGTTTTTTTCTTAGATGTTTTCTACTATGTGACACAACGTGAATTTTTTATATATATATATATATATATATATACATTTTTTTAAGTCGTGCCACAATGATATTATGCAAGTTTTGTATTTTCGAAACCAAATCTAAAAAAGTTCTATCTTATATAGCCATAGTTGAGTTATTTTTCGCTACAAAATTAATTTATTTATGTATAAGATTTTGGTGAATAAACTGCAAGTTGATTTTTTTATATATACAATAAACGACTTAATAAACTGCAAGTTGATGACCATCTGTAAAACTAATCAAAAGAAATGATGTCCAAGTTCCCGAGAATATAGTAGCGGGGATTTATTGTACCGCTGTAAAGAAATACCATTAAATGTTAAAATTATTTTATCTAGTTGCAGTTCCCGTCAGAATTATCTTAATGCTCTCCAAGTTCCCAAATCGAACTTGCTAGTTTATTGTACTGTGGTCGTTACTATCTTATCTTAAGCAGCAGCAGAAGAAAAAACAGAAGCATTGAACTTTTGAACGTAAATAAACTACTTGAATATTCATTTATTTATTCATTGCACTATATTATTTTGCTGCAGGTTCAAATTCTAAATAAGTTTAACTAGTTAACTACAGAGAGCCAACTCAAAAGAAACTTGATATTACTTCCTCCGTTCCATATTAAGTAATTTTTTAGCTTATTCACACCTCTTAAGAAAGTGTTCACTCTTAGAAAATTAGGAGTGTCTTACTAACTTATCCCTGATTAAATGCCTAGAAAAGAAAAATTACTAATTAATGATTCTTAATTATATTAATAAGAGTAATTTTGAAAGAATAAAATCATTTTTTTCTTGAAATCCTAAAGTACAACTTATTTTGAAACAAAATGAAAAGTCTAAAAGACTACTTATTATGGAACGGAGGGAGTATCATTCAGCTATAATTGCAGTTCTAAATCTTGTAATTCTAATTTATGGAATTATGGTAATGAGAAAAGCATATCATTGTATCGCAAATAATAGGAAAAGACTTATATGAACTGGTGTTTGCGCCAAAATTATGTTAATGAATAATGATAGTACATGTATTTATTGATTTGGTCACATAAGTTGTTCAACATATAGGGCGAGTTCTTCTGATACTGCAAAAGGGAAGATCAAACTCTTCATCTTTATTAAAGTCTTCATTTTGCTACTTAACTGTCTATATACATACATATAGTAGAAGAAAATCAAGAGGACGAGGACGAATTAAGAAGAAGAAGAAGACATTAAATAATAATAATAATTAAACTTTTGAATATTATAAACAAATCTTGATCACTACATTATTCATGATATTATTTGCAATTCACATACAGAGCAAACTGACTTTACTAACTAAACAAAGAAAAAAAGAAATAAATTATACAAGCTAGCCTTATGGAACATAATGAATATTGGGTGGTTTGAGGAGTAGTGGATTGATCTTTATGGACGAAATTAAATATAATAATCTGCATCTTTTTCTTCATCTTGTTGTTGTTATTGTTGATTAACTTTCAGGGTTGTTCCACTTGGCAGTCATGTTAGAGATTAAAATAGCAGCCTTGTTATCAATACCTGGCTCTGCTACCCATTGCCCTCTGTCTTCATCACTTGGCCACACTTTGTATGCCTTCACACAGTCGTCCCTCGAGTAATATTCTTCCCTTCGACTATTTCTCGTGCCCTTCGATTTGAACAAACCAAAAAATGAAAATCCAGACTTCTTCTTTCCTGCCATAGTTATCAAGAAAATGAACAAGAAGAAGAAGCTAACTTGTTTGAATTGATGAGTAGTGTGTGTTACTTGGTTTGGAAAAGCAGTGAGAGCTCTATTGAATTTATAGATGAAGAGGGGCTAATCTACCGTTGATTTTGATTGATGGTGGTGATTAAATGAAGTGAAATTACAAGGAGAAATAATGCTTGCTAATAACTAGGACAAAAGAACAAGTCACCAGAACCGCTGCTTCCAAAAGCTGACCAAACATCCTTAATGGGGTACCCATGGTTTCCTTTTCTTTCTTCCTTTTCAGATACCCAAAAATCCAAATTTGGGGTAGGCGTGGGTCAAGGTAGAGCTATATTGTTCTAAGCATACACGAATTTAGAATTTGTAGTTTATAAGTTCTAAAATATATATTTTCTTTGTTTTAATTTATGTGTCACTATTTGATCGAACACGAAATTTAAAAAATAAAGAAAAAAAATTATTATATTTATCAAATTGTCCTTGCTTGAGTGTTCTTCACAATAAATATCTCTTTAAATTTAAGTGGGACCCAATAATAGTAAAATAAAGATAATATCATTAAAGTATTGTCAAATAAGAAAAGACAACATTTATTTTGGGACAGACAAAAAAGTGAATGGTGACATATAAATTGGGGCTGAGGGAATATATATTTTTTTATATTAATTTTCTTTTGGAAGAACTATGTTGAAAAAATTCCAAGTATGGCATGCTTGCTTGCATTTGTAATTTTTTGTGTTACATAATTAAAATAAAATTTCTGATTTTGTAATTGAAAGGACGGGTGCAGGGCATTCCACCGATTCGACTTAGGGAGAATAGTTTTCTCCAATAGTTTAAGAGCTTCTTTTCCTTACTAGTTGACAAGTTTCGTTTTTACTCTGTAAACAAAACAAGCCCTTAGTTAAGAGGTTAGTTACCCTCTTCGGTATCGGCATAAAAAGTAGAGAAGGACAGTGACACAATAGCTCTAACATAAGCAAGTTGTCAAGAGGGAGCAATGCAATCAGTATCTGTTGGAAATTAGCCTTTGGCGGGAGTTGCGACCGATCAACTTTAACGGCTTAAACACTAGTGTTATGTATGTTGGAGAATCCGGTTCTTCACACATGCATGATCTACTAAGTACGTAGATAACCGTAGGGCCAAGAATCGTCAAATTTCATTGAGAAATGAAAGAGATATTGGTTCACAAAGTGAGGTGTTTGAAGCATGGAAAAGTGTGGTATTGTGTTCAATTCTCCCTCATCGGTAGAGGAAGAAAGAATTGTTGTGTATATAAGACTCGAAATTGGTTTGGGGTTTGGGACCCCAAGGGGTATCCCATGTGTTTAAAGGAGGGAGGACCTAGATGTGCTTCGGTTCGAGGAAAGACCACACGCGCGCCGCGCGCCCGTCCGGTCGGGTTCTCGGGCCACGGGCTGTGGGCCTTCTGATATTATCTTTTTGGGCCAGAAGTACAGTTTGATCCCAGAAGTTTCAGATGTACAGTTTGGACCAGAATTCTTTCAGATGTACAGTTTGGTCCCTGAAGTTTCCAGAAAGTCGAAATTTGGACAGTCAAAGCAGAAACGCCAAGCACTCAATTCAGCCATTTATTTTGGCTGAATTACTCCTCCTATAAATGGCCAATCCGTTGGTCTTTCACCATTTATGTTGGTGACTTTACTACCTCCATAATAACCATTATTTGGCTGTTATGGAGGCAATTTTCAGTCCCTCCCTCGCCTATATAAACACCCCCTTACACCATTGTTGAGAACGAACACTAAGACTCACATATACACGAAAATACAGAAGCATACACAAGCAGAAAACTCTTCTTCCTACAACTTCCTAGCATCATTTCGTTACTCAATATTCTTCGCGGTAGCATTTGAGTTTCCTTTGCTCAATTGTTCCATTGCTGTTTTATCTTGGGAGACAAATTGTCCAGGACGTATAAAGGATACATACGGGGCAATATTGTCTTAAGGACAGAGTGCCACACTCGACTCAGCAAAAACAGTTTTTCAGTTTTTCTTGTTCAACAATTGTAATTTCAGATTTCTAGTTGAATTATTGAATCTTTGTTTATCCTTTCGAATACTTGTAATAGTAATATACTTCTCGTACTGCATTATAAAGTACAACAGAGTAAAAACTCCTAACAGTATCGGCTTTTTAACCATTCGATTCGCGGGCCATTGGCTTCCTTTTCACTCTCTTTTCTAACCTTGAAACAAATCATTGACGACCCCTCTTTTATCGAATTTTCTCCCATCCGTCAAACGATTCTTGCTTTATGTGGGTGTTTTTACCTGTATGCAGTGAAGTTGAATTCAAAGTTGTCCGACAATTTCAGTGTTCTTTACTTATTAAAGGTTGCATCTTCCTTTCACATACTGCAAAATTGCCTAACTTTTGCTTTCCATCATTTCCCAATTTTTGGTTTGTTCTTTCTACTTATTTATTAGAATAATAGAAAAACAAAAAGAAAAAAAAGTTGTAAAAGAAATTTTTATTCATTTTACGCTGTCTCATATTACTTTATGGATCTTACTTGCCAATTACAAATGTTATATTTAGTAATTTAACACTGCTTTTACATTATAGAAGAAGTCATCAATCATTAGGAGAGTGGTTTTTCTACCAAGAAAAAAAGGAATCTTGTGTGGAAGTATAAGATAAAAAATAATAATATACTAGTAGTACTAGTAAGTAGTAACTAAGGTAGGTGTGCTTTACCTGCCTACACAAGTGTTAATTACTTATTTGACAATACACGAATATTATACAAATTTAAAGTACTAGTTTTGCAAAAGATATGTGTCCACTAAAAAGAGTTCTCATGTAATCCATATCTTGGAAAATTCTAGAAAGGACTTCATATATATATATATATATATATATATATATATAATTTGATAGATCTTCTATATTAGATAAAATTATAGTTCAATTGTAATTAGAAAGATTAGTTACCTAGTTTGTAAAGGAGTAAATAATTATGTAACACTATTTATATATATTGTACATAATAATCAATGAAAGATAGAGAATATATTCCTTCATGGTATCAGAGCTCGTCGATCCACGCCGGGTTACTGTGTGTTCCTCGGAGATAACTTGATTTCTTGGTCTTCTAAAAGATAGCCTACTCTGTCTCGATCCAGTGACGAAGTCGAGTACCGACGTGTAACGAATGTTGTCTCTAAGTCTTGTTGGCTACGCAACTTTCTCCGAAAACTTCACCGCCCTATTCATATGGCTACATTAGTCTATTGTGATAATGTAAGTGCGATATATCTTTCCGGCAATCCCGTTCAACATCAGCGCACTAAACACATTGAAATAGATATTCACTTTGTACGTGAGAAAGTTGCTCGTGAACAAGTTCGTGTTCTTCATGTTCCTTCCCGATATCAGATTGCTGACATATTTACTAAAGGGCTTCCGCTCATACTCTTTGATGATTTCCGAGCCAGTCTCATCGTACGAGAACCTCCCGCTTCGACTGCGGGGGTATGATAGAATATTTCTAGAATATTCTTTGTACATTTCCTATATTAGGTAAAATTATAGTCCAATTGTAATTAAAAAGTGTAGTCTAATTGTTATGAGAAAGATTAGTTACCTAATTTGTAAATGAGTAAATAATTATGTAACACATTATATATGTAAAAAATTATCATCCAAGCAAATGTAACTATCACAAGATAAAGAGTCAACCACTTTTACATATTTTACCAAAGTCCCCCTTAATTTATAAATTTATCTTTTCTAGTCAATAATGTACCTAACGAACGTAGACACCATGCACAAACTATTATTTCAATATTTTTCCAGCTAAATGTGAATCTATACCTGCCAATATGAATGGAGAGGATATAAGAAGTGTGATTATAATAGGGTAAAGGGAAGAAAACTAAGGATATAACAACAATTAAAATAAAGGGTAAAGAGGAAAAAAGAGTAAAAAAGGGGGCTTTTTGAATGTTTGAATACATACATTGCATAATTGGTTGTAGAGAGCCAGCCCTTTTAATAATTGGAAAACTAGAACTAATCTTAAACACACCTTGAGAACCGTGCAAACTCTCTTAATTGCTTGCAAGCTGTCTAGCTTTAAGGATTCTTCTAGTACCCTAAACATTTGTTATCATGTCCTGTCTTTAATTCCACCATTTGTACTTCAAACTACGGGCCCCTTTTTTCTTCATTTCACTTTTTTTTCGAATGTTATTTCTATATTTGACAAGTAGCTATAGTGTTCTCTTGTTGTCCTCACTTTACAACTTGATGTAATTAAAATCTTATTTCATTCGAGAATAATCATTTAACTAATCAATGTCTAGAACGTTAAAAGTGGGAATTTGATAGGATGTAAAAAAGATGGCCTAAAAAGTTAAAACAAGAGTTTCATTATGTGACAAGTGTTGATAATTTGTTCCTTAATTGGTAGGACATGCCAGAAGTATTTTTAGGTTAAAACTTAAAACCATATTCGCTCTCGGATTTTAATCTTTTATTTCGTCAGATGATTAATTAACCTTCGGATATCGTTAAGTCGATATTGGGAGCTCTGAGTTCGTTCTAATAATAGTGCTTAAAGAATCGATCAAATGACAACAAATTAATCCTGTAGTTTCATCATGTATTCTATTGTTAGAATAATTAGTTTTGATGGGAGTATTTGAGAGAAGGAAATTTGTTTCTTATCCCCAAGAAAGTAAATGAGTTTTAAACACTTCCTATTTTACTTGATTTGAAAAACATTTCTTAGTCACGTATCAGATTTTTTATTTATTTTATTTAAAACATTTTTCTTCTTAAATTAATTATTCAAAACGTTTTTTAATGAGTTTTAACATTCAAAATAGGTGACTGATAATTTTAAAAGGTGCCTGTTAGTAAGCGTTGAATTTGTTAATTCCAAAAGACTCCTATTATAAATACATGTATCAGATTAACCTCTTCTTCTCTTGTTGCTCACTACAAATCATAATTTTATTTTTGATTTTCATTGGCTTTATAAAATCATGGAGAAATTCATCTACAATAAAGACAGAGATTACATTATCAAATCCGATTTAATTTATTTTCCCCGTTTTTTAAATTTATATTTCTAACATCTCTAATCGGTTTTGTTAAAGCTTGATATGTCGTTGCTAATGCTAAATTGGTAATGAATGAGCTTAAGAAGTGCTCCTCGTAGGAAACTTGATAGTGCATTAATTAAATTGTAGAAGAGAGGGCCAATTTTTCATATATTCCTTGAAAAATTAAGGATTAGTGTTGCTACAAAGAGGTTTGAGAATGGGGTCCATCAATCCTTCCACTGGATTTCCATACAATATCCTCTGGTCTTGTTCATATCTACAATTATTTGTTTAATCTTAAAAGGTGATACTTTTTCAATATTATAGTAGAGTAGTGCCTCTTAAGCTGAAGGACTATAACAAATCTTACTCCAAAAGAAAGAAAAAAAAAAGTAGATAAACAAATATTGCATGCAAATGCCAATTTTTGGACCACACCACTAACACATTGAGGATTTGGCATCAACCTTAGGCTTTACGAGCTTTTTCTAAGTTAAGCACTTCAATTTAATAAAAAAATTTACGAATCATAGAACCTTTTGCATATCAATGGTAATTAGCATGGTTGGCATGAATTACGTGCAATATAATTCACTTGAAATTTTAATTTCTAGATGGGCATCCTACCAACTTCACTTTGATTAGTCTTGTTTAAAATATCAATTGCCCTTGATGTCGCGTTTTATTTGATTCTTAAAAGCTAATTTTCTTCTTCTTCTTCTTTAGTGTAGAATATTATTAGATGGGATCGCATTTATAATAAATTATATTTTATATGATTATACGTAAACGTTACTTGTCTTTAGAGATGCCTCCTAACTCGTAGACGTTTTCTTATAACAATTGAAAAATCGTGCGCATTACTTTACAACAAATTCAATGAATGTATACTTTTATTTAAAAATATTTCTTTAGCTCTCGCTAAAATATAAATCAAATTTAAAAATCAAATTCTTTATGCGAGATGTGTGAATTGATAATTTTTAAAAACTTTTGATACGCCACCTTCTAATTACACGTAACACAAGAAAGAGAAAAAAACAAGACGTGAAAACTAACTTCAGCTACATCCTTGTATTTTACATGTGTAACATTTGAAATTTTGAATTCAATCAACTCTTTCTTTAAAAAAAATCATTCTTCCAAAAAGAATTTAAAAAGGAAAAATATTTTTTTCCGGGTGTTAGATTTGGGTCAAAACGGATCGAACTAACGACCCGAACCATTTTACTCTCAAGGTGGCAAACCCTAGATTCTTGCCCTTTTTCTCTTTCAATCAAAGGAACGCTGAATCCTCCTGAGTTACAGACAATTATGAAGCTAACTGTGATTCTTCTCAACTACTAAACCAATTTTCTTTCAATTTAATCGTGTTTATTTACCTTCGATTTCTATTCGTAGGCGTTGAAAATACGAGCGAAGCCCTAGTTTTTCTGACGTATCATGAACCTAATGAATCGTTGAATAGTAAGCCGTTTAAGGCAAATTTATTACGTATTTGATTAATTTGTAGCATGTACCAACTTATTGCTACTGTAGGTAAAAAATTTACTGCCGTGTTTGGTTTCCGGGATATTATTGGAATCTTACAATTTATAGGAGTATTTTGTTATGCAATGTTCTGTTTGTTTATATTGATTGTTTTATGATGTCTACTGAAAATGATTTAGCCAGGAAACTATTTCCAGTTGGCATAGAGTTGAGATACTCGTTGAGGAAATTATTTATTTCAACTATATGACAGTAGAAAATGATTTCGTCAAAACGTTCTATGCTATACCAAAGAATCTTAACTAATAGACTGCGCGTAATGTTCTTATATAACATGGTAGAAGGGGCCATGTGACCTTTTAAGCGTTCCGGATTTTAGACTTGGTTCAGTTTTGCCACTCTCTCACGTTGTTTACTAATGTGCAACAATTTCTTTCTTTTTGTACACTAGTTCTACTGTAAGTAACTTTGTTGTTTGCTCTGTGTGAATAGCGATATCATATAGATATGGATGATAGATGGTTCAATGGTAGGCCAGACATGCGCATGAGAGATAAACACCAGCAAGAAATGGCAGAGGTAAGAGCTAGAATACAGATTCCTTAATTGATATCATGGATTTCTCATTTATTTCCACTTTATTGGTTTTTCCTATTACTTTTTCTTCAATCTAATTTAGTGACTCATTTAGGATGACTTCTAATAGCATGAAGATACTACTTTTGCAATCTGGAGAACTCATAATAATGCAGTTTAAGCCTTTTTCTTTCTCCTTGTTTGTTTGGTTTTTAAAGAAGAGAAGTAAAATAAAATATCATAGGTGCTTTTGTAGTGAACTTGTAAGGAACTAAGGATGCTTATGAATTTTAGTTTGTTTCAACTCTGCTATGTTCTCACGTGACTTGTGAAGTTTTACTATATGGACAAATCTTGATCTTCAGCTATTTTAATTAATAAAGTTGCATCTCAACTTTTTGATCTATAGGCAGATGAGGCTTCGGTTCTAGAGGATCTCACTGAAGATTTTCGCCTTCCTATTAATCATAGACCAACAGAAAACGTAGACCTGGAAAATGTGGAACAAGCATCTTTAGAAACGCAGTTGACATCCTCTAACATTGGATTCAGGCTTCTTCAGAAGATGGGTTGGAAAGGGAAGGGTCTTGGAAAAAATGAGCAAGGTAAGGTTACTTGTGCAAATTGCTTGACATATTTTTTCCTACCTTCTAAGTTACATTTACTGCACTGTATCCATGCGCACTAAGTAGTTTTGATTAATTTCTTCCTTTTGGGGACTAGGAATTACTGAGCCAATAAAATCAGGGATGCGAGACCCAAAGTTGGGGATCGGAAAGCAAGAGGAAGATGATTTTTTTACAGCAGAAGAAAATATTCAAAGACGTAAGCTTGATATTGAGCTTGAGGAGACTGAGGAACTTGCCAAAAAGCGGGAGGTATGCCTTTTACACTTTTAGGTAGCTGTTAAATATGTTGCACTAGACTATTTGAGTTTGATACTTTACTTTTCCTGAAACATACATCTAATAACAGAAGACAACATATAGCATATATGTGTGTCTTTTGATGGGAATGGTATATAAGGGGATACCAACTTTGGAAGATCTTGAGAATTTCGTGCAGTTTTTATTACCTGGTGGCTTCTACTGCCTGCTTCCTGCACATTATGAAAATCCAGGTTTTAGCAGAACGCGAGCACAAAATTGAGACGGAGGTGAAGGAAATACGCAAGACTTTCTTTTGTGAGCTATGCAACAAGCAATATAAATTAGCAATTGAGTTTGAAGCTCACCTAAGTTCATACGATCATAACCACAGGAAGGTAATCGTTTTCCTAAAATCTCAAAATATTTTTCAGTTCTTTGATATTACCTTCATCGTTATCCCTCAGAAAAAAGTTTATTATCTTCATTCCACTCCTCCATTGTGCCTTATCTAATCTTCTATTACTAGCGCTTCAAGGAAATGAGAGAAATGCATGGCAATAGCCGTGACGATCGGCAGAAAAGAGAACAGCAACGTCAAGAGAGGGAGATGGAAAAATTCGCCAAAATGTATGATATTTTCCATTCGGGCCATTCTGCATCTATTTTCTGATGTGGTGGGATGGGTTTTCTTGCTGATGATTTGTCTTTGCTTTTACTGTACTAGGGCTGCCAGTAAGAAGCAGCAAGAACAGCAAACACCGGAGGAAGCAGGAAACATTCCAGCCCCCTCCATGTTTAGAACTGCAACTGCTCTTGCCGATCAAGATCAGAGGAAGACTTTGAAGTTTGGATTTTCAGCGAAAGGAGGCTCGTCAAAGGTATTTACAGTTAGATTACTGATTAACTCAGTTATTTTTGGTCACTTTGTATTTTTTTTTTGTCTTTTTAACTCAGTGCAATGAGACATTAGAAACTTCTAATCCTTAAGTAGAAATGTTGAGAGAGAAAGAAGACGCTTCATGACTTTGTAGTTCAGTTTGTGCTATGAACTCCTTTCCTTCACTATTTAAGGGCAGTGAGCAAAAAGATAAGTACTTGAGTTCTAGCGATCAAAGTAAAAACATGTACGTGTGTGTGTGTGCGCGCTTGTGTATATATGATGGAGAGAGAGAGAGAGAGCGCACACAGGTCAGGTTGTTTTTGTGCGTGTAATTGGAGTATGTATTCCTTTAAGGGACATAATTAAGGCCCCATGGTTTGTTTGACTGGACTTTTTGTGGTAATGTCACATTCTTGCCTCTTCCACAATGCTTTTCTTTTAAATTTCAGTTTGTGTAAGCAACATGGACGGATAGTACCCTACATCCCTTCTCTCATTACTTCATACTATACTATGCTACTTTAAGAAGCATACAGGAAACATGCTTAACTGCTAAATAATTCTAAGATCATGGTTGAGACAAAGGGAGTTACGTATTATGACACACAAGTTTTTGTATTCGAGTAGTTATTCTCTATTCGTTGTGAATTAGCTTCTAGAGCATGGATATACATTGAGATTCACAGGTGTAATTAGGGATCGCCCAATTGATTCTTTTTATGATGTGGTGTCCATGCCAACTTGCGCGCCTAGACTATTCCAGCGAGTACCTGCTACCTCCCACCAGCAGGGTATCAGGCAACTCTGCCCACCAAGGCTTGGGCAGTAGATTGGTTAAAATCACCTATTGTTTTTGTTTCCGCTGTGATTTGAACATGTGTCCTCGTGGTTCTTTACCACTTCATTGACTACTAGGACACACCTTTGGTGCAAAACAAGTGAGCACCCAATTGATTTGTTCATTTTCCTTTTGGACTTGTTAGGTTGGTTGTAACATCATGCAGAACTATTATGCAACTCGTACAGGATTTTTCTAGTGGATCATGATATCCGTCCATGTGGATTACCTTCAATAGAAAAGATAAGTTATGCTAGTATAATATGAAAGTAGGAATTCCTTATTTCACAGACCTCTTAGATATGTGGACGCATTGTGTGATATACCGCCGGATTAACTGTCTTGGGGTGCATATGTTGCCTCTCCCTACTCCCCCCCCCCCCCCCCAAATACTTTGAGAGAGGAGAGAAGATGATGGCGTTTAACTATCATTAATGTGAAGAGACATGCTTCAAATGCACTCAAGTAGTCATGTACCTGTTTCTGGACAGGAAAAGGAAACAAGTGAATTTATCTTTTCTTCTTCTTTTAGTCTCTGGAAATGATTTGGTTGATCTATAGCTGATCCTGAACTTCTTCCCCTCCATTAGGTGACGACCTTGGTTAAAAAATCCGCCAAAAAGCCAAAAGTAACTGTTGCATCTGTCTTCAGCAATGAGAATGACGAGGAGTAACAGTGCATCTACCCAAGCCTGGTGTCAGTGAAGACCAATGAATGGAAGATACTTAACCTGAATGAATTTTCTGCTGTTGCCCTAGCTGTGTATTATGTCGACTTGTACATTGTAATCCTTTTTAAGCATTTGTATGGTGTCATGACTGGAGGATGTCCCTGAGCGGACATGATAGATAAATACAATGTACTCTGTATTTCTTTGATTTTGAACATGTGATGCGAGAGATTTTTGAGGTAAAAATTGTGTTTTACATTGTATTCTTGCCCTTTGATACTGTCATTTAGTGCGGGCAACATGAATATTACAGGAAGAGAAAAAGAGAGGATTGACAGATCAGTGATTTCGAGTGGCTTAATTAGGAGTTGGAACTATAATTTAGTTCTCAGAGGAAGGCAGAGGTGCGACATTGTAATTTTGAGATTAGCCTCGCACTTCGTTTAATAGGCAAAATGTCCCTTTTGTCTGTCTGGGAAAGGTTACGGGAGGATCAGATTTGTCGTTTCTTCTTTCTTGTTGGCCTTTTTTCTCTTTCTATTTTCATGTAATTTCTTTCTTTTACTTGCTCCATACGTTTTTTTAATCCATATTATCCCAAAATTTTGCCTTCCCTAAAACAACTTAAAGTTAAAACTTTTTCAAGGAGGTTACTGGTATTAGAAGGCACAAAATGGATGATAAAGAAACTCATAAGGAATTTTTCTATTAACATAATTGAACTTAAGGGTAATTCCGCATGAAATTAGACTTGAATACCATTCGGTTGGTTATCCGACATCTAATCCTGAATATAAACATTTGGACGAGGATTGATCTCACCCAATATCCCCTTATTAAATCCTATCCAGACGGATTAAACCAAACAACTCCTCAACGAATGTTGCCAAAATGTTATTTATGTTTCAGTTTAACAAGAACTAGTCTCCAGTAGAATATGTACCACAATCCTGGTGTATGTTTCAGTTTGCCATTGGGCATAGCTGGTGTATGTTTCATCCTAGATATAGTAAGCATTTGTGCAATATTTGGTTGAAGTTGAAATATAAATAGTTTAAAGTTGATGTCAAAAAAAGAATATTTGGAAAGTTAGTAATCTGCTCTCTGTTGGTCCATCCCAAAAACTTTTAACTGAAGAGATTTCAAACAGCTAACGAAACATTGTCATACCACATTTTTAATATATTCTAAGTATTTACTCATTGAACTTCAAACAAGTAGACCGTTTGGAGTATCCTAACAACGAGATACCATCAGTGTCAAATTGTTCAAAACATCAACTAATCCCCTTGCATCACTTGGTAGAAATTGAAATAGGAGGAAATTAAGTATGTATCTTGCATCTTACCAACTCTACTTGTCGTAGGAGCAAGTTATAACTACTGCAACTAAGCATATAGTATTTAGACAGGCACAAGGTTTAGTAAGTAGCACTTGAAATAGTCAACATACAGAAGAGTAGTGTGTTTTGTTTACAACACAATAACATGGCAGTATCATTCATCTCTCTACAATACTTCCCATCATTCTTACGAAGTAACTATTGGCGTGTAATTACAAAGAGAGGCTATTACACAGCTTCAGCAAAACCCACTTGGGATTTACCATAGTCAAAGACAGTGTGATACGGCCCCATGAATACATCTCCAAGAATCCTGCAAGTACACATCCAAAATATGAATATCATTTTACGATAAGAGCAGCATATTACATGAAGTGTAGTGTGTTTTGTTTGTAACACGATTCTGTATCTTTGCTTAGTGTAATGTAGAGATATGAGAGTAGTCCACATTCACACTTCCATGCTTGTAAGTGCAAGGATAACATACCAAAGAGGACCGCGAGGTGGTGGCACATCCAGAGCAGCAAATCCGCTAACACAAATTGCAGCAACTCCTTCTCCAGTTTTAAGAATATACTGTCAACAAAAATTTTTGGTTAACAGGTGTATTGAAAGCATTTCATAACAAATGTTACGCAACAAGTTTATTTATAGTAGTTGGTCTTGATCACATTTAGTCAAGTGAAGTTGCTCATTTATTAGAAATCAAGGTTCTTGTTTCCGTCCTTTTTTACAATCTTGTTCTCCCAAACATTCCTTTTATAATTTCCAACTCTTTTCTTTGAATCATATTTAAAGTCTTACCTGAATTCAAGATCATTGGATATTTACAGTTGAGATTGTTCCCAAACTACTTTATTGTAGCAGAGTTCAGTAACGTTTTCTTGCTAGCATATCCATCAATATATTAATAGAATATTGCATTTTTATTTTTTTATTTTTGGATTATCATAATACTAGTAGTAGTTAACAACCAGATAATTCCAGGGATAACTTTCTATTTCATTGCAAATAAGACACTTAACCACCTTCTCTCCGCAATACAGAAAAGAAAAGAAAATCGATACACAAAAATCGAGCAGCTTTTTGCCCACTGCATTTTATGCTTTAGCAATTCAGCAAGTGAAGGTCATTTGTCCTTAATCTATTTATCATGAGCCACTCAGACTACAGAGTTCAGGGTATAATTACTATTTAAGCAAATAGGTAGCATTTTTCTCGGTTGATTAGTGAGTATCTCTTAAGCAAATAGGTATGTTTACAGACTCTGATGGTGAGTAGCAATATTCAGTTAGGTCAGAACTACAATTTTCTCTAGTTGCTTTCTGATTTACTGAAATCAAAGATGACAAAACTTGGGTGCAATGTTAAGGTTATGTACCACATATGTACATGTTAATGTACTCAACTGTTCAATGTAAGAACATGAACTAAAAACAAGTGGAGTGGAACCTGTTCTGGAGTCAGCACAAAAGCTTTATCTTTGATAGTGAATGAAATATTTGGCATGGATGAGATGCTGTTGCAGTCGATTACGGATTCTCCCATTGGACTTGGTAATTTCGAACAAAGCTGTAAAAAATCAAAGTTCTGATATTAAGATGATGTGATACACTACTTATTGGCTTCTAATAGCAGCAGATAAAGTTGTGACTTTTACCTGATCCACATACTCTAGTACTCTCTCTTTTGTCCCCTTCTGTTTGAGCTGGTTCTGCATCCAAACAACTGCCATCTCACAGGCAGTGCACAATGGTGCTTCACCAACAGAACTTCCGTCAGTTTCCCTTTCAACTACAGTTCTGATATTAGAGCTGCAAGGAATTTGGTTCAAACATTAGTTGAATCACATGTGACATAGCAATTAAGTAATAAAACCACATTCTCAAAACTTCACGCTCATTTCACTAAAGAAGATAATCCTGTTGGATTGCAAATAAGCTGCAAGTCCCACCTTTCAGGCCAAAACAGATTTTGCTGAGTATTCAAATATCAGATGACAGAGTGGGGAAATCAGATAATACTTGAGTGCCTATATAATAAAAATTCAAGAACTCTGGAAGCTCTCGTGATTTTTCTTGCGTATTTGTAATCTTAAACAGTAATTTCTCAAATACGGGAAGTAGTTTTATAATTTTATCCCCTAAAAAAACTTTGCTAAAGCCTCCTCAATGACATGAGCTTCAGGTCAAGTGCGTCGTCACTAGAAGAGCAAATAAAACTACAAGGGGAGGTGGTACCTCACATGCTGAGCTCCATCAAGATAACATAAGCCTGCTTGTGAACAAACTTGATCAGGTCTCACCTGCAGATCACAATAACGTGTTATCTACAAGCACACTGAAATGTGAAATAAACAAAAGAGAGAAAGAGAACAGACCCCTGATACTAGTAAGTCCCAGATCATCTCTCCATACTGTGAAACGATAGTTTTACATTCCATGCTAACAACTCCTTCTGCTCCAATGGCATGGTTGATTTGTGTTACGATAGTCTGGAATTGATTTGTCATAAGTCTAAAGTTTGTTTCAAGTTAAGAAAAGACTACAATTCGTGCAGGAATTAAGATAAAGATAATGGTACATACTGTTGGACCAGCAAGTAGTGATGTCCCAGAATCCACAATAGCAGCACAACCACCTGCACAATAACCTGAAAGGGGAAAACAAGATGACTAGAACTTAAAACACTCGTTCTCTGGATTAGAGTCCTAATAATTTTCCTTTGAAGAAAGATGATGATACACCTCATTTTAGAATAATAGTAAGTTTTAGACTTTTAGTAAGTTACTGCCTCAAAAGCAGTAGAGGTACAAAGACAACAGATGTTTCATTGCATCTTAGTAAACTTTCCACATTTAGTTGCTGTAGAGGACTGCTTGGGCAATATATATTTTCCGATATACAAATTTGAGGGAAATCTCTATTAGCAGTTGTTTAAATGATCAAATGGGAGTAGATGGGAAATACATGTTCCTCAACATTAGAAAATGAGTGAAATCTCAATTTCTTGCAATGGCAGAAAGACTCACCTGTTGATGCATTGCCGATAAGGAAATCTCCCATATTAAACTGAAAAGGCAAAGGAAAATATACATGAAGGATAGCATAACAAATGAGCTGCTTTCAGATTGCACCACCAACCTCCTCCCCCTCCAAAAAAAAAACCAGTATGCAACGGATGTATAAGAAAAGAGCGAAAATAAAAACTTTCAAGTACCTGCCAGTAGCCCTTCTGAGTCAAAGGAACGTAAGTGTGATTACCCTTGAAGTGCTTTGAATCAACTCCACCAAAAACAAGCTCACCTCCCTCTTTTGCATTTGCATCACGGTTAAACCAGAAAGAGAAGACGGGCACTTTAACAAGACCTTGCCCCACCATATTGTACCTATATGTAGATCAGAAGTAAGACAAGCAGACTCCATAAGCTGAGAATTAATGAAACGAAAGAAATGGTACAACTGAACTGAATGCCTAAATTGCAGAGATTTACCAGACAGGTGTAACATTTCCAACAGAAATTTCCTGGAAACCAAGCCCTAGTATACCATCAAACTTTGCAATTATAAATGTAACACTTGGTTCTCTTGTCGCCTCAATAAACACCTGAAAAAATTGACGTAGGATTCTCATCAATTGGAAACCAGAAAGGGCCATATTGTGATATGTCGAGAACCAGTTGCCAAACAAGTATTCACCTGATCTTTGACTACAAGATTACCAACTTTAACATTATCTTGACTGAGATACCCAGAGATTGAACCAGTCCCATAACGGATTGAACAAGATTCCCCTAGATCATAACAAACAGTAAAATACAATCAGAACCATCAAAGGGAAAACCACATCATAACTGGCCCTGCAACTTGATATATAAAAACCATTTGATGATCAGTAAGTATAAATAGAAAACAAAGATACTTAGTTAAGAATGAACATGATGATCACCATTTCCTGAATATGTACTGGACTTGCTCGCCTTGTACTTGGAGTGGAACCAGCATGCAATCTGAGAACATTTCAAATTTATAAGGAAAAAGTTCTGATAAACCAGTGAAGGGAACAGAAAAAAAAAACTTAATAAAAAAGAGCACAACTTACAGAGAAGTAGCATCTTGATGATGGAACCCAGAGGTTAGAACTTCCTGTATCAAAGACAACTTTGAATTTTTGAGGAGGTGAACCAACACCAATCTCTCCATAGTATTGGGCATCCAAGTAGTTCTTTAAGGGGACTATATCTAAATCTGAGTCACCCGATTTCTTTTCTATGCCATTCACATGCTTCCCATATCTATCTTTGAGTCTGGCTACTCTTGCAGCATTCATGCTATTAACGTCCAGGCGGTGCTTCTTCAAACCAATTCTAAACAAATTGTCTGAGGAAGCAGGAAGTACAAAACATGCCATAGCCAATAAAAGGAGCACAATCCAGAGATGCTTCCTTTCCATGTTTGCAGAGTGCCTGCACTACAGGAACTTTAAACCTTTCTTAGGGAACAGAAATCGAACAATACCAAAGAGTGGACAGCAAGATGTGAAGACAACAGTAAGCAAGGATTTTCTGTTTGCTACAAGGTGGTAATCTTGTCTTAACTGAAGAAAAGTCTAAGTTAGACCAAACTAAAAATAGACTTCAGTAAAAGGTATAGAAACAGAACCAGTCAAATCATTTTCCATATATATATATATATATATATATATATATATAAGATGATGCACATATATTTGTATAGCATATCTTGATAATCAACAGCTTTTCCCTAATTACCACAACCAGTTTACAAATTGATGAATTTATTAGGAACTATTTCCTATCCCAAAACAGACTACTTTCCGTTGTGCATCACTTACCAAGAACTTACCATAAGAAAATTGCTAGCTCCAAGATCAGTTAAAATAAACATCTTGTTAATCCTTTACCTTGTCAAGACTTAGGATATCACAAAAGATGCCTCTTTTACCTAAAAATTCAGATTGTTATTTTGCAGCTCTACCTTAACCAGGGTTACAACAACAACATACCCCGTGAAATCCCATAATGTAGGGTCTGGGGAGGGTAGATTGTACACAGACTTTACCTCTACCTTGGTCGGTAGGGCGGCTGTTTCCGAAAGACCCTCAGCTCAAGATAAAGCATAAGCACAAGCAAAGCAAGAGAAACTGTCAAATCCGGACAAGAAATTTAAAGCATAATGAAAATGATGGTAACAAAAGCGAATAAGTCATAATAGCGCATTCTGAAAAAGAAGCAAGATGCATTAACCAACACAGATAAATAAGATAAATAAAGTACACTAAAGAACACATAGCACCAGAAATCAAACGACAAGAGACTATAAAAGCAATAATGACCCTAGTAGTATGATAGGCTAAGCAGGGTTATGAAACATAAAAGGCCCATCTTTGTTCTTCCTCTTTTTTTCTTGGGAGAAACAACAAAAGATTCCTCTCTTTTTTTGTAAGTGCATAAAAGACTCCTGTTTCACATCAAGAATTTGTTCAAGGACAATCAACATCTGATCATCAACCCCCCAAAAAAACATTTATACAGTTGATATCAAGTGCAGTGACTGAAAGCCACAAGTATCAAGTGATAGAAAAAGAGCCAAGCTAACATACACCCCCAGCATCTACTCCCAAGAAGACAAAGAAAAGGGGGGAGGGGGGGGGGGGGGAGCAACCTTGTAGGCCAAAAACATGGATGAAAAGAAATTGACAACATGGGTACAAAAGAAGCAAGTCAAACAACTATACTCTCAAGAAAAGGGAAAAAATCTTTAAAAAAATCAAAAAGTGAAAAAGAAGAAGTTAAACTGCTAGACAACTGGTGACTATTCAGTCTGAACTAAGTAAGTAGAAGTACAAACAAGTTTATAATAGAAACTTGTACTACAAAAAGATCAAGATTCAACTGGAAAATCACCAGCTGATCATCATCATCTTGTACAGCTAAATGAAAACCACAAAAGATGAGATAAAGATTTAAAAGGGTCAAACCTGAAAGACTGGTTAAAGGAAATTAAACCAGAGATGTAGGAGAAACTTTTAGATAGAAAGCACCAAAACAAGTGTGGAGATATTAGTATGATTTATGGGAATGAATACTACTATTTGTCCATACCCAACGGATGAATAACCAATACAAAATTAAAGCATTTGGACCACATACTGATTGACACGTGAATCAACAGTATAAAGCACAAAAAATGTGCTATGAAGAGGTGAAAAAGATATAATTATCAAAACCTAACCTTCAAAAAAGATAAATTTTTATTTCCACGTATTTTGTGAATTTACAATCGAAATGTTCGTTAAGGTAACGTCTCCGTATACATTATTTTTTTAAAAAAAAAATTTGAAAATATATTAAATATATTATTATTGTTATTATTTGAATATACAACATATGTTAGCTCAGTTGGACATTTTTATTTGTTTTTAACTAAAAAAGAGTTTCTTTATTCCATGTATTTTCTTTTTTGACATCTCATGTACGTATTTGTTTTGCCAAAGTCCTTTTGTTTTTCTTTTTGGTGGTTAGTTTTGTTTGGTGAGAAAAAGGTGATGTTAACTTGGTTGACGTGTAGGCTAATATGCCGCACCTCTCCTCTTCTTCTTTTTTCTTTTTAATTTCTTTGAACATTAAATAATTTAATTATCTGAACTTAAAGTTAAGAGTACATTGTAATACATTATCATATTGAGAAAATTGCACTTTATGCAAGCTCCACCTAGTTAACAAAGAAATTGTATAATTTTTTTAAAAATTAAGACCTCTTCTGAGATATTTACTAAGTAATTTCCTCCAAAGATATATGTTGACAAAGGGATATCAATCATGGTAACGTTTTTCTCAGAAATGATGGTAACGTTTTTTCTTGAAAGTGTGACGAGGATTATCTTATTCATGTGTAATTAATGGTTATCCATTTTCCTTCAAATTGAGGAAAATTGTGCTAAACAGAATCTTTCTTCTTCTTCTTTTCGTTTTTTTTTTTTGTTGCAATTTTTCAAGAAAATTACACATTCAACCTCTAATATTTTGATCTGATGTTGCATAAATTTTCATTCTTTTTAATTTTGAAAACTATAGCTATGTTGTAATTTACAAGTAAATATATTTTCCCAGTACGTATTTATTTTATCTGTGCCATTTTGAGTAACAAAATCACCACTTGTTAAAAGAATTAGTGCATGCATTTAATCATCTTATGCCATTCGGATTATTTAAATTATATCACTACACAATTAATAAGAAGAAAACGAAATAAAATATAAAATGAAACCCGTCAAGCTACAAAACAAATAAGTAGACAACTCCTCTAGGCTCACCTCAAGAATAAAGGCTTGTCAACAACATAGTCTTCCAAGACACATTCAACCAACCGTAGAGATCAGGGGTGAGATATCAAAGTCGACCTCCTTGTCAGGTCAGATAGATGACTGACATATAGAGATGCTTAAAACATCATTCTGAGAAAGGCCCTGACCCTGCCAACCAAGTATCAAAAAGAAAGAAGAGAAAAAAAGGAGAAGAGAATTTCGTATTTTGGTAACTCTCGGTAGCCCCAGGTGGGAAGGGCCGGGGGAGCTCGCTTTTGTCAAAAGTATTTTTCATAACAGTAAAATTGTTGCATACCATTGCAATAACCTCCGATGTAAAAAGTTTTCGCAACAATAATATATTAAATTTGTTATAATTTACGTTTTTAGCAACAATATATTAAATTTTTGTTGCCATTTACGTTTTTTAGTAACAATATATTTATTATTGCTAAAATTTTATTGTCAATTCTATAATTTCTTGTAGTGTCTCTTTGAGCTTGTATTTTTCTTTTATTTACTTTTTAGCTATTTTATTTTTCTTAGGTGATTAGTTGAAGAAATTTAAGGTGGTAGGATCATTTGTCCCATGGGCCATGAGAAAACAAACTTAATGCATAAGCTTTTTTCTTTAATAGGTTAAAATAGTAGAAGGGGAGTCTTGGATAATGGTAAAATTGTCTTTGGATAACCTATAAATTACGGATTCGAATCGTGGAATCAATCACTAATGTTGTATTAGAATAAGCTGTTTATATTACGCTTCTTGAGGTGCGCTATTTCTCAAAATCTTGCTAACGTGAAATATTTTACACATGAATGTCCAAGGTTAAAATAGTGGAATAATTGTCACACAGATTACAAGGATGGTGGCCTCTGTAAATTCCAAAATTTTAAGTGAAGACGTATGTAACTTTCCTTAATCATAACCTTGTGCACGTAATTCTAAAAACATTTTAGAGATTATTTTAATGGAGAGTTTAACTAATATTTATTGATGATGTAAAAACTTATAACTGAATGGAAAATGATTATGCCATCTCCTTTTTAAATGAGGGAGAAAATATTAAAAATAATATCTTATGTTTGGAAAAAGTTTAAAGTACTTTCTTAAACATATGAAATTAGCCGTTTTTGTTCTTTAAATTTGTCTATTGATCAAATCAGATGCTTAACAAAAGTTTTATGTTGGATTGAGCTGTTTCGATCCTTAAGTTTGTTGGAAATTTGTCTTTGGTGGGAGGTGCGTCCACCCGTATTTAATGACTTAAACACTAGGATTCCGTATGTTGAAGGCTTTGTCTCTTCACACGTGCATAATCTACTAAGTGAGTAGACGACCGTAGGGCCAAGGATCATCAAATTTCATTGAGAAATGAAAAAAATATTAATCCACGAAGTAAGGTGTTTGAAGCATGGAAATATGGTGTGGGATAAATCTACCACATCGGTGGGAAAAGAAAGAATTGTTCTCTTTATAAGTCTCAAAATTGGCTAAAGGTTTAGGACCCCAAAGGGTAACCCATGTGTTTGAAGGAGGGAGGACCTAGATGTGCTTGGGTTCAAGGCTAAGTCCACACGCGCGCGCCGCCGCCGCCGCCGGTCAGAGCTCGGATCGCGGGCCTTGGGCCTTGGGCTTCTTCTGCTATTATCTCTTTGGACCTCAAATTGCTTAATATTTACAGTTTGATCCCTGGAGTTTTTGGAAAGCTGAAATTGGGAACGACGGAAGACAAAAAGTTTCTGCCTGCCGTTGGAGTTGATTTTTGGAGCGTTAAAACACCATTAATCTGCACCTCCCTAACAACTCCTTTATGTTGCACATTAAATCAGTCATTGCTTGGCTGATTAACTCCCCTCACTAATGGCCATAAACAGTCATTACTTGGCAGTTGAGGAGTCCCTCCCCCTAGGCTATATATTGAAGCGTTTTGGCTCAATTGTAGAGACTAAGATATATACACAGAGACAAACAGTGGACAAAAACAGAAAACACTTCCTTCCTTTTCCATTCTTCAGCAAGTCGTTTTGTGTTTGTTTTCTTTGTCAGAATCAACCTATTTGTTTTGTAGTGTTGATTAGTTGTTGTTTTAACTTGGGAGACTATTGCCCGTTAACGTAAAAGCATATATATGGGGCAATCTTGTCTTAAAGACAGAGAGACATCTTTCGAACACTTGTAATATTTATTTATTTTCCGTACTGCTTTACATATCCAACAAAGTTTATCAAAAGTGAGCATTTCAGTTAAATATTTAACAAATTCTAACTGCTATATTTGTCGGGAACGGATTTAGCGGGAGCTTGCATTTAGAGATGCGGTTTCTGCTATTTTTGCCATATCTATAATTTGGGTGACTTATGAGGAACTTTATGTTATTTTTTTGTGTTTAATATTTTCTTGTGATGATAATACCATGTCAAAACTTACCCCAAACTTAATTCATGCTTTACAATTAAATAATACCATGTCAAAACTTATTTCGATTAATCAAAAGGATTTCTTTATTAATTGAACGGCAATAATCCAGAATCTTTTTGTTTCGTTCACGTAATCGAGAAATGTGATAGTATATTAGTAGTATTATACTAATAAGGTCTAATCTCGAGAATGTGCTTCATCATTTCATGACACGTGATGTTGAACAAAACTAGGGTCATGACTGTTCTTGCAATTGTTCCCCTAGATAAGTAAATACGATATTTTATTTTTGCATAGGAAATAAACTACTGCAAATTAACATTGCATTTCTAGTTCAAATAGAGTTTTTTCTTTGTCGTGTTACTCCTATTATCATGTACTTTCACAGGATTAATGAAATCGACAAGCGTTGGGAGGAGCAGAAGATCAAAAGCTAATAGTAACCGTTTGATATGAAAAATCATATTGTCATGATAAAAAAAAAACATATAACCTTAGATAAAACACCTGTGGACAATCAATTAAGCAGTATATGATTAGTGATATCGTTTTTCCCTAATACAGTTGAAAACGACCTTTTAAATTCTAGATATGTTTACATAAAGTCAAATATATATATATATATATATATATATATATATATATGCATCTTATGCATCTTATGTGTATAAAATATATTTTGGGATATTTTTTAAAGGCTCAATTAATGTATACTTATTAATTATACATATAATACATGTTTTGGATATTTTTTGAAGGTTCAATATGAATTTTTTCGTTGATCTTTAGTGGTGCGACTAAAGTCGTCACAAATAGTCCTGTTCTTTTTGTAGAATGACGACTTTTCGATATTTTATGGTGACTAAAGTCGTCACAAATAATGTTGTTCTTTTTGTAGCGAACCTTTTGTGGAGTTGCCACAAAAAGTTTGATTCTTTTTAGTGTCGATTGGGTGGCTATCGCATGGGAATAGTATGGGCCGAATGGCCAGCTGAGGTATTAAGCCAAAAATGGGGCCTTTTGGGACTTTTCTTCTGGGTAGGTGGCTTCACCATGCCCTTTATACTTTATAGTTGTCTCTTTATTTTTTGGGATTAGGACACAAATAGTCATCCAAGTGAAATTACTGACACTCGGTGGCTCAAAAATCTTAAAGGTCATTTTTAGCCTTTTCAAAATAATTTTATTTTTAGTCATTTTTAAAAATAATTTTAGCATATGTATATAAACTGTATCATTCTTGTATAGAATATGTATCACTACTGTATATGTATAGAAAATGTTCATACATGTAGAAAATTATGTCATTGTTGTATCGAATATATATCACTACTGTATATGTATAAAGAAAAATGTATCACACGTACAGAAAATGTATCATTATCATATAGAGTATGTGCCCCTAAAGTATATGTGTAATCATTATTGTACAATAAATGTATTAATCAACGTATAATTTATGTTTAATAAATGTATATTTAATGTACACTTACTAATTATACACATATTATATATTTTTATATACGTATACAATATTGATACATATTATACACAACAGTGATACAGTTTTTGAAGGCTCAATATGAAAAAAATTTCGTTGATCTTTAGTGGCAACAAAATTTGCCACAAAATATCAATTGTTTTTTAGTGAATGGGCTGGGCGGCTAGCTCCTGGGATTATTTTGGGCCGAAGGACTAACTCGCGGTATTAAGCTAAAATGGGATCTTTTGAGCTTTTTTTTGTGAAACTTGCACAAATGACTATACTTTGATTTTTTAAGGCATAGTTATACTTTTGATAATTACATTTCGTAGCTACAATAAATTGTATTCAAAATTCGGCTGTATTCTAATTTTCGATGTATTCAAGTCAGATTTTGTTGTATTCAAGTCAGATGTATTCATTTGTATTCAAGTCAGATGTATTCAACTTAGCTGTATTGATTTGTAGCTACTTTTACAATGTATTCAATTTATTATATTTAAAATCACTCGTATTCAAAACCCATAAATGCAAAAACAAATATAGAAAATATTCAGTTGTATTCAAATTCACTTTATTTATTTATATACAAAAAATATCATTCAAAATACAAGCATACAAGCAAAAAAATACATAAAGAAATACTGAATTTTACACTAAAAAATTAACGAATACACTCAAATATTGAATACAAGAAATAAAATACACCTCAAAACATTGAATTTTACACCAAAATTATTAACGAATACACACAATTATGAATACAATAAATAAAATACACCACCATTTGAGATACACGAAAATAAAATACACTCTGATTTGAAATACAAATAAATAAATAAATAAGACTAGATCTGAGCCGACATGCCGGAAAGCGACCAGATCTAAAGGGCGTCGGTGGTTGTTTTAGTTGCAGATCTAGATGGAGGCACTAGTGGTGATCACGGCGGAACATGCCGGTAAACGATTAGATATGGATGGCACCGACGGTCGTTTCAGTAGTAGATCTGGAGGAAAGCGCCGTCAGTGGTCACGACGGGACATGCCAAAAAATGACCAGATTTGAAGGCGCCGGCAGTCGTTTTAATATTTACCGGCGAGGAACGGTGAAGTACGCCGCCGCTAGATATGACAATGACGCTGAAGCTAGAAAGAGACAGAGACAGAGAGAAAGCGGAGCTCCGATTGCTCGTCGGATGAGAGATCCGACAGTCGTGTGAAAGAGAGGGAGAGGAGAGAGGTGTTGTATTCATGGTTCGTCGCCGGAGCTCCGGGAGTAGGGCGACGACGGAGAGACTGACGGAGAGAGAGGTGAGGGAGAAGAGAGAAATGAGGAGTAGAGACAAACCATAAACCTAATATATTTTAGTATAGCTATGGATGGTAATTTACAAAATTATTGTAGCTACTAAATATAATTAAATTAAAATATAATTATTATCAATAATTACTTCTTAGAGGTAACTATGAGAAGTATTTTTTTTTTATGATAGCCTCTCAATATCATTTTTCCCTTATCACAAAGTTCAAAATTCAGCCCAATACAAATGCAATAAAATGGGCCAGTTACATTTCTCTCAAGTCTGATGGACAAAGTTTGAGCCTGGACCAACGCCACCTTATTCAAATGGGCCCACAATTCTCTTTTTTCTTTTCCTTTTTAATAAAAGAATTATAAAATATATCTCATGTAACATATTCATACATGTTTCTTAGAGACTAATCAAATATGATGAGTTACGTATAAATACGAAAAACTTTAATGTGAAACTATCTTACTATATCATATAATTCAAATTATTTGACACTTTTTGACTATATAATATTATAATCACTATAAAAAAAACTCTCTAAAATCGTTTAAAATGAGGTTTAAATTATCAAAAATTTTAAAGCAATAATTAGTTATATAGCAAATTGTCAAAATTTAATTTTGTACCTTACGCGATTGATATTTATAAAGTCCAAGGTCTTAAAACATATATAATCTTAATTGCTATTCTCTTAATGTGACAATGTTTTGAAAGATTCATAATATTATAACTATAGTACTAATATTTATCAAACTATCGTAAAATCTCCTCAATATCGGGATATGTGAGATCAACTAAATGTGAAACTCACATAACTAAACGAGTTATAAAAAGTTATTGTATCTTGTTTGCACGGAATTAACAGTTCGTTGAGTGTAGCTTCGTGTAATAGTTTTATACTCATACAATTGTTACAATACACTTAATTTTAAATATTTTACCAATTTTTAAAAATATTTATTCAATATTCGATCTCCGCATTAAACCCCAATCAAATTTGAATTTGGTGTTAAACATACACTAAGTACTGCAAGCAAACGACTCCTATAATATTAGGGATCGTGTGGCAGAAGGAATAAATTATACCATGTAAATGAGATTGAGTGAGATAAGATGAAATAACTTATCTCACTTTTTGTCCATGTAGATGGGATTGGGTGAGATAGCAAAAGAGTTATCCCACCAATTAAACATAGATTAATTTCAATCTCATAGGATTAATAATCTAATCTCATCCTATAACTCTTACCAAACGACAGTGAGAGGATAGGAAATGGAAAAAAAGACGAAAAAGTCAATGACGTATAATGTTTTACCTAGGGGTGAGCACGGGTACAGGGTACCCAGATACCCGACCGGAACCGACACTAACGGGTAGGTTCCGGGTAGATATATTATAATAACGGGTAGGGTCCGGGTAGTAAAATTAGGAACCGATCAATGTCGGGTCCGGTTCCTGCTCCAAGCAAATAGAGACAGTGGGACCGGAACCGATACCGGAACCTATAAAAATTAAAAATATTTTTATTTTTTTAGAAACATTTGGACCACTTTTAACTTTCTCCAAAATTATTTGTTGCACGCCTCCACATTGATTTTCCCCACCCCAAAACTCTCTCAATAACAATGACGTTTTAGCCACACCCACCGAGCTTCATCGTCGTCGTTGTTGAAGCTTTCTCTCAGGTACTTTCATCGTTGTCGTCATTGAAGCTTCACCTTTGCCTCTTTCTCTCCTTTGGTTGTGTTCACGTCATTCCTAAAATGCATATGGGTTCATATCTAACTCTTCAATTTCTTTTTAATATCAAATGCTTCTGTTCTATTTCAGGCGATACTCATCTTCAATTTGTATTACTTTTTTATCTGAAATGTAAATCTATTTTTAAAATTTGTGTATATTTTTGTAGTTGTGAAGATGAAATTTAGGGATTTACTAGTATAATAAAGCTTTTCTTTTGTATCGAAGAGCTTATGAACACGAAAATAAGTTTAATTCAGATATTTTCAAATTTATTTTGAAATCAACACGTTCAATTAATTGAGGTACAAAGTTGACTTGCAATTTTAGGTTTTGCAATGTAATTAGCTTTTCTACAATGAATAAGTTTTCTAAAACTTCTTATAAGGGTACTAAAAACTCCGATTGCAGGCTAAAAAACTACTTGATGAAATTATTTTAGAACTCTTTTTTATTCTCATAGGCTTAAAAATTGTTGCTTAATTTGTGTTTTTTATTTCAGAGTGCAGGAACCTAGGACCTGTGGTCAGTAGGTTCCGGGTAATGATTGCTACGGGTAGGTTCCGGGTAGTAAATTTAGGAACCGATCTTTTACCGGGTAGGGTCCGGATAGTTAAAAAATGTTAGGGTACCCGGACCCGCTCACCCCTAGTTTTACCTTTGGTATGGTGTGGCAAAACTCAAAAGAGACCACTTTGATATAGAAATTTTGGTAAAGCTAATGAAGTTACTACTATTAAAATGAGAGATCAAAGGTCAAGTACAAAATATGATTGGATGGTGGAAGGCAGCCACGTTGGTATGCTGTTACGCTGCATAGTCATGTATCCGTAACTGGATATCTTTGTTTGTATATCTTATTCCAACCCCAAATCACCACTCTATCTACTACATACATACATACTACTTCCCCCAAATCCCTCATTCCCATCTGTATCTGTATCTGTATCTGTATCTATCCCCTTTTTATGCAGATTCCAGGGTTCCATTTCGATTCGGTTGCCGTTTTCGATAACAATTTTGTCCCGTTGTTGCATACCCACTTCAAGATTTCATCTCCCAGGCATAAAGGTACTGTCTTTTCACCTTGTTTCCCCCCTTTTGTTTATTGACTAGGGTTTGTTACCTTAATTATTCAATTGTTTTTTTTTTTTGCTTCTGTGGTTAATTTGTTTGTATTTTATCTTGGGAAATCTTGTTAATTTTCTTGGGTTTGTTTGATTTATTAGGTATTTATCTGGATTGACTTGTAATAGATGATGTAGAAATAATTATTAGTTGTTTGGAGTTTAAGACTGGTTAAGCATTTCCCAATCGGTACAGTGTTTGTATTGTTTGAGGTTGCATACTCATACTTGCAGATATTTCGTGAATATTGATGAGATTAGGGGTTTTAGTTTCTGCATTGTAGATATTTTGAGAAAAGGTAAATTTGTAGAGTACTGTAGTTTCTGCATTTGTAGATATTGGTCCTTGATTTTCAAAGATAAGTGTTGTCCCACTCTTTGTGGGAGGCGGTTAGTCTCCTCCACCCCTCCATTACTTTAAGTAGTAGTATTCAGTTATCGCGTAGTTCGTATCTGTTGATGTGTATGACTATCTGTTGCACATTTGTTTTGTATGCCTCTTCTCTTACAAGCCCGCGTCAGTTACTATTCTTTTGAGCCTAGGGTCTTTGAGAAACAACCTCTCTACCTCACAAAGGTAGGGGTAAGGTTTGCGTATATCCTACCCTCCCCAGAGCCCCACTTGTGGGATCACACTGGGTTTTGTTGTTATTGTGGTCCTTGAGTTAGTTATACAAATTTACGATTGGCCACTGGTTCTGTCTCAAAATCCTCCTTTGATTGCGGTTCATCTGAATGAACTTCCTATTCCAAACTTGTTTTTGTTGAATGTTAAGGCTTTTCATTGATTTAATTTTTCCTTCGAGATGACCGATTTTTTTTGGTTGTCTTAGATATTTGGGAAGCAAGAGCTTAGTGCTTTTTTGGATGGATGTTCGCATTAGGTGTTTAATCTTATATTTGTTTGGTGAATGTTGCTTTAGGTCATGGCTGGGAAGCGAGTTATAGCCATATGTCAGTCAGGTGGTGAATTTGAGACTGATAAAGATGGTTTCCTTTCATATAAAGGTGGAGATGCTCATGCTATGGAAATGGATGAAAAAATGAACTACAATGATTTCAAGATGGAGGTAGCTGAGATGTTTAACTGCAGCCTTGCTACTATGTCAGTTAAATATTTTCTTCCTGGAAACAGGCAGACACTTATAACAATCTCCAATGACAAAGACCTTAAGCGTATGATCAAATTCCATGGCGACTCTGATACTACAGAGATCTACATGATGACTGAAGAAGTTGTTAATCCTGATTTCTCAAACATGCCTGGCAGTAGGTAGATTCCTTGCTGCCTAAAATATGTAGAATTCTCCCTTTTTAAAGGATGAAATATATAGGATGTACTGTGCTGCAGGTCAAGCCGGACGACTTTATCAGAAATGGCGGTCCCAGTTGAAGCTCCTCTGAGTGTTGTGGAGGATATCGTGGATGACCCTAATGAGCCTGGCCTCTTGCTTGATGCCAATTTTGATGTCGTAGGTGACACGAACAATGTTGATGACACAATTGAGATAGAAGCTGAAATGCCTTTTCCTGTTTCATTTGCTGCTGCTAATTATGATGAAAAGAATGCTAAAGCTGCTCAGCAGTGGCAGAATGATATAACTGGTGTGGGCCAAAGGTTTAGTAGTGTACATGAATTTCGTGAGACATTGCGAAAATATGCTATTGCAAATCAATTTGCCTTCAAGTACAAGAAGAATGATAGTCATCGAGTGACTGTAAAATGCAAAGCAGAGGGCTGTCCATGGAGAATTCATGCATCAAGATTGTCAACCACCCAATTAATCTGCATTAAAAAAATGAATCCTACCCACACATGTGAAGGGGCGGTTGTTACTAATGGCTATCAGGCAACAAGGAGTTGGGTGGCTAGTATTATAAAGGAGAAGTTGAAAGTTTTCCCGAATTACAAGCCAAAGGACATTGTCACTGACATCCAAAAGGAATATGGAATCCAGTTAAATTATTTCCAGGCATGGCGTGGAAAAGAGATTGCTAAGGAGCAGCTTCAAGGTTCTTATAAGGAGGCATATAGTCAGCTGCCATTTTTTTGTGAAAAAGTGATGGAGACAAATCCTGGAAGTCTTGCAACTTTCACTACAAAGGATGACTCAAGCTTTCATAGGCTCTTTGTATCATTTCATGCTTCACTCTGTGGCTTCGAACAAGGCTGCAGGCCTCTGCTTTTCCTTGATAGTATATTTTTAAAGTCTAAATACCAAGGCACTCTGTTAGCAGCAACAGCTGCTGATGGGAACGATGGTGTTTTTCCTGTTGCTTTTGCCATAGTAGACTCAGAATCTGATGATAATTGGCGTTGGTTCCTATTACAGCTTAGAACTGCATTGGCAACGTGTCGTGGTATTACTTTCGTGGCTGATAGAGAGAAGGGGCTTAGAGAATCAATTGCTGAAATATTTCAGGGCGAGGATGTCTTTCATGGCTACTGCCTACGCTATCTTTCTGAACAACTTATCAGAGATGTGAGAGGGCAATTTTCTCATGAAGTCAAGCACCTTTTGGTTGAGGATTTTTACGGTGCAGCTTATGCACCAAAACCTGAAGGCTTCCAGAGGTGTGTTGAAAGCATAAAAAGTATTTCACTAGATGCTTACAACTGGGTAATGCAGAGTGAGCCTATTAACTGGGCAAGTGCTTTCTTCCGTGGGATGCGATATAACCACATGACATCAAACTTTGGAGAGCTTTTCTATGGTTGGGTATCAGATGCTCATGACTTGCCAATCACCCAGATGGTTGATGCAATAAGAGGTAAGATAATGGAGCTAATTTATACCCGGCGGACTGAGTCCAATCAGTGGGTGACAAGGCTAACTCCATCTATGGAGGAAAATCTGGAGAAAGAAAGCCTAAAAGTTAATTCTCTTCAAGTGTTGATGCCTAATGGTACCAAATTTGAGGTCCGGGGAGATACCATAGAAGTAGTTGACATTGAGCAGTGCGACTGTAGTTGCAGAGATTGGGGGCTAACTGGCTTACCTTGTTGCCATGCCATAGCTGTCATGGGTTGCCTTGCACGTGATCCATACGACTATTGTGCCAGGTACTTTACTGCTGATAGTTACAGATCAACATATTCAGAGTCAATACATCCAATTCCAAGCTTAGAAATGCCCAAGAAAAAGGATGCTTCTGAAGCTGCTGTAACAGTAACCCCTCCTCCCACCCGTCGTCCACCAGGGCGACCAACTACTAAGAAGGTGGGTTCCCATGAAGTAGCTAGGCGTCAACTCCAATGTAGTAGATGCAAGGGTACAGGCCACAATAAGTCTACTTGCAAAGAGGTGTTACTGGAAAGCTAAGGTCTAGAGGTACTTACTTTATTTTTGTTATTACTTTTCTGCTTGTGGGGTTGGGGGTTGGGGATTGGTTGGTGATGCAATGTTGAGATTTTGGTTCAGTTCGTAATTCAGTAATCCAATTCAATGATGCTTTATGGATCCTGGTTCATCCTGATTACTTGCTGATCATGCCCCTTCAATAAATTTTACCAGGCTAATCTTCGTGTACTGTGTCCCTCACTTCAACAGTTACACTACTTGCATTCAGATAGTCTCAGATTTTTCTCCAATGCATCTCAATTCCCTATTTACCTTATCCAAATGCATACATTTTCATCAGACACCAATTTCTTCCAATTTGTTATATTTCTTATTAACAGCACGATGTGAGGGAGAGATAGTGGCACTTGAGGAACGGGTAGTTGGCCAGCTGGCTTGCTATATCTATGATTATCAACATCATCTGTACCACTACTAATAAAGCTCAAACACTATAGAGTAACTATGTCGTCAGTCTTATAGAAGTTTAACCCAAATTTGCACCTATATTTTCATTGCTAACTTCAAAAGTCCTGAAGGATCACACCACTAAATTATTATTCCATTACCTCGCTTTTTATTTCTTTTTTTCCTTTTTAAAATATGGATATTGGTTAAACATCTAAGTGAACTATTAAACTTAGATATGAAAATATGCATGTGCCTCAAATGTGAATTATTTCTTATTTGGGCCATGTGTTGTTAGTACAGGACATTCACCCCTTTGGGGTTCGCAGGACTAGAAAAAAATGTTGTATTTTTAAGAACTAAGAAGATTTTTCCTTTTATGATCACCTGTATATCCTATACAGTCGACTAATAAATTAAATTGATTTTCAAAAAGGAAAATGATTATCAACATAATTGAAGACTGTCTATTGGCAACACCAAAGATCTCTATAAGTGAAATTAATTTGAAATCGAAGGTGAAACTCAACATACCATGTATCATAAAAAGAAAAAAGCTAAACAATATAGAATGTTTCTGAAGAATTTCTGCAACAGCATGTTCAAATTGTTCTGTTAGTTCTTCCATAAAACCTGAGGTGATAGTGACATCTACAGGCAATGAGAAGATTCAGATGGAATCTGACCTTCTTTAGTAAGGAAACCGATTCTATAGACTAGATGATACTTATTACTTTAATTAGGAAGCTGATCTGAGAGTGGCCTTATAGATTACTAGGACTTCTTTTTTGTTCATTAACTGAATAATCTAGCGTGAGTAATTATGGACTTGCTTACAGTAAAGCACATTAATATGTTTTCCGTAAGTGAAGGTTCTCAATGTATGAAATTACCAGCGTGATAAGATAGTTCAGAATTATCTATTCCCCCCCTCCCCCAAGCAATCCATCTCGTATTCATTGAATGCATTATCCATTTTAGGATGCTTTGAAATGTTAGACCGATATCCAACATATAGTGATAAGTCGTTTCTAATCTCCAATTGGGACCACCACTCAAATGATCTCATCCACTTGAAAGTTTGTGTAAAAGTTGCTAACTAGACTTTCTAATAGACTCGTTAGTATCACAGCTGGGGAGGAAGTTCCATATTTCAATCAAGTCACGAGTTGAAAGAATTGAATGTGATGTTTTTCTCTATCGAACAGATTTTGTATTAGCTTCCACAATCATTTTAATGTCTTTTCCTAGCACTATTAAGTTTGATATGGAAGTCAAACAAAACCATATCTCCAGCCCTGGTATAGCATAACCCGTGTAACACAGTATTGTATTGCATGTAGATTGGTTGTTTCTCTTTGCTTTAGCAACCCCAATGCGTTTTCTTGTATATCTTTGTGCTCCCAGTATTGGGATGTTATTTTGGACTTGCTTTGATTGTATCGGTCGGATGCATAGCGATTTGACTCTTATAGTATATCTGTGCTGAAAAGTCTCATTTGGGAGTGGGGCAAATTGGTTGCTTCTTAATGAATTTTCTTCTTCTTTTCAGGTCAATGGACAAAAGTGGTCCAGCTTTGGGAGGAAGATTCCTTTTCTTGATCATTCTTCCAATCTGTATTTCTAAGTTCTAACTTAAGTTTGTGGGTAATTATTTAGTTTGTTTGATGATAATGTTAGTGGCTCATAAACGAGGATTTTTGATTCTCTGGTAGTCTGGAATGACCCCTCTGTTCTAATGTAAATGTGGTGAATTCTGCATTCAGGCTGTCACCTTTAGTGATGAAAAGCGCAACTTATGATCTGTGAAACTTAATAGCAGTCCTTCAACTGATTGTCTTTTTTGGTACCACTTGTTCAAGAGCAGACATCAATAGGCGGATCATAGACGTTTTTCTGTGTCATCATCAAATGCGTTTGCGTGTCACCATCCTAAGATAGGTGAACTGAGAATTTCTCTTTTTTCCGGAGGGTGGTTGTCAGTTGGAATTGAAAGGAGGAAGTTGAAGTGTAAAACTACTACGCGGTATTAGAAAAACAAAAGTTATCACCGGATTTAGCATGATTTGTAGTAAGTTTTTAGTCACCAAATTTTCAGTGGAACGTTGTCCTGGATAGGAGGTTGGTCCAGCCATGCAAGTTGATTTCTTTAAAAAATTTACGCAAAAAGGAAATCCTAAAACTGGACGGGCTGTTCTTGGCTATCAAATTTCTATTTTTAAGTGCGTTAACTCAACCAGATTGTTTTAGCTCGACATTGTTTTCTATGGGCTGTAATTGGTGTAGATTATTATTATTCTAAAAGAGCTTTTCTTTGGAAGTAGGATTTAGTTGTTGGGGCAAACTTTGTTATTTGTACTACAAACCGAAATCTGCAGTACAGTTATGCACAACTGGAACTTCGAGTCCTATGTCTGTACTCCTTAGTACTTAGTAGTACTAGCACTTGTACTATGACTATTTCTTCTTCTAGTCCTTACTCCATCATAAAGCAGCCATTGCGCTAACCTTTTGGCCATTTGCAATTTTCAAGAACAGAACTTTTATTTGTTCTCCAGGTGGAGGGAATGTTAAAGCGCGGGTAAAGAAATTCTCTATTGAGGTAAAATATGGTGTGGAATGGATAGACAGGGACGAGACAGAGCATGAGATGTGCAATTTTGCTTGCACATTCCATGCACTGCCTCTTCCCTGGCTCTCCTCCCCCGACAACCCCTCTTTTTCTTCCCTTTATTTTCTCCGTCTTTGATTCTATACTGTCCAAGAACTCGAAAAAGATAAGGTAATGTCACACTTCTATACTGTCTCTGACTCTTTAGCCCTGGCATTAGATCGCGAGAACATTTGTTCGCTCTAAGCATATGCAGAATTTCTTCAAGCAATTGTCAATACCTTTATGTTTAAGACTATGGTGGTTTAAGGTTTTATTTCCTACCCCAAATTGATATTTACTTTACTTATTTTTAAGTTGTATCGACTTATTTTATACATATTGGTTTTAAAATACTATTTATACGCGTATGTGAGTTCTTTTTTCCACGGAATAATGTTAGGTGACGTTCCTTACCATAGATTGTTAGCTTTATGGAGCCTCCTTTTTGAAAACTTTCCCTGTAAGCTCTGCAGTCTAATTATACACTAAAGTGAAGTAGGTTCAAGCTCGAGGTTAATTCAACATACTCATGACTTGAAGATTGCAAATTCAAATGTTATCTCTACTGAATTAGCAGAACACACTTGTGATGAAGGCTAATGGGCAACAGTGACAACTATGGATCCCATAATCATTTTCTTTCTCTAATACTAACTGGTATATTTAGATTGTCTTGCCAGAAAAAAATGCACAAGACAGCAGAAAGAAGATGCCATGTCTTATCATTTGCTTATTCTGACACTAATTCATTATTATTATATTCGACTACTCGTTTCCTTGTACTTAATCAGGAACCATTGCAACTGCTGAAGCGTATCCTTTAACATCATATCCAGAATTGTTTTAGATAGTTAAAAAGAAGTATTATTATATTTCAAATGTCAATAATGATACAAAAGAATTTAAGGAGGTAACTTCACTGCACGATTACAACATGTATCGCCAGCAACTCCAACCCTAGCTAGCAACAGAGATACCAACAAGACATCCATCAAATGTCGGTCAAATACTTATTTGAGGGGGTGGGAACCAAGTGCTCCCAGGTGTACACAACAATTGATGATTCAAATATCAATAGAGTCCACCACCAAGGCGATAATGTGAGGTTTTAGTACTTTTTCAGGGTGAGTGTATCCATCTTGATTGTGCTTATAAGTGACATCAATAATGCGAGCAAGATTGAGAATACGAGTGAGAATCTTTGTAGAGACGGGAGTTGGTCGAAGAATTCCTTCATTTACATCCTTCCATGCTATCTCAGCCATCTCTTGGAATTTGTCCATTGCTACTTCTGTCGATACGCCATAATCCCTCATATAGCACTCAATTCCTGTTGCAATTTGGCCCCTACCCTTCTCAACCTGGAATGACAATTAAAATGCACATGTAAGTGTAAAATAATTTTATATGGATTTACTGCAACTCTTATAAGATGATTTATGTAGTGTAATGTGATGTGTACCTCATACGTGGCTATGTCATCAACAACTCGGCATAATGTAGCATTAGCTTCCAGAATTTTAGGGTTCGTAGCCAACCATTCGAAATCTTCCTTGGTAGCTGACTTCATTCCCAAGTAGGATGTCGTAGTCAGCAAGTAATATGTGCTGGTCGCTAGTGCATTGCTAAGGTACTCGGAAACAGATGGCATATATCCCTCAATAAACCATTTTGCTTCAATAAAATAGTTTCTCACGATCTCCTTCATCTATTTAATAACAAATAAAGATATATTAACCATCAATATTCCAAAATAAATACGACTATAAAGAAAAATAAGGTAAATACATGTGATTTTAGAAACAAGACGTTAATGAATATATATGAGCCAGTGAGTCATACTCTTTCTTTTGCATAGTGGACAACATCAGATCTACCATCCTTTGACAACTCCTTTTCATAATCGTCGTAGAGATCCAAAAGAGCCTTATAACTGATTTTCATGTATTCTGGGAGTCGATCAATTTGACTAATATCCCACCTAATATATGAGAGAGATATATATATAGTAAGTTTCCCTTTTATGAAACCATCTAATAAATCCATTAACTGTTGGGGAGGCAAGTTCATACCTCTGTATAGCATCGGTGTAGACCTCAAGTTCTTTTACGATGCCATAAGCATCGAATGTATCGTCTACTATCGAAATCATTGCTATAGTCTTAGCAAGCATGACACGAGCCTGAGAATATTGAGGTTCAACATACACCCCCATCGTCCAAAAGTAGCATTCCACAGCTCGATCCCTAGCATATGGAAGTGTTGTCACAAAATCCAAATCTTTCCACCACCTACAAAATAAGTACGAATCTTAATATTTGAAAAATTACTATTAACAAATAATTTATATTTTCATTTAAATTAAAACATCAGTGTACCTTGATACTTCACTGAGTTCGTGCTTGTGCAACATCTGAAGTAAGTTGTAATCCAATTTAGCAAATCGAAGCAACACATCATCCTTAAATTCCTCCTCTTCGTAGATGGAGATGAAGTAACGTGTCTCGACTCTTGGAATGCTCTTATGGAGAGATTGTTCGAGGGCGTGCGTCACTTGCTTACTCAGAGGTGACTTCAAATGTGGAGCTGCAGATTCAAGATGAGCAATGGAAAAAACAAGTGCTTCTTCCAAAATATCCTCTCCATGAGTCCTTACATGTGAAGCTTCGTATAAGTTCAGTAGACCCCTGATGTCGCTGCTAAGAGACTCCTTGAATTTGCCATTTGCATCTTGGAATGTGCTAAAAATCTCTGGTTCAAGTTGAAAACAAAAGATTAATTAATCCTTGTGTACAATTAAACTAGTGATGTAAGTAGGAATATATTAATTAGATATAAAAACAATTTAAGTAGTTAATAGTGGCTAGTTGATAGAGTACTTACTTGGAGAGACGTTGTAACCATGTTGTCTCAGTAGTCGAAATTGAACGGATAAAGTGTTTAAATCATTGTATTCATGAGCCTCAAAGTTAGGATCAGCTCTGTAAATGTGATCCAACATATCTTCTATTTGTTTCTCGAAATGATAAGCTATGCCAAGGCGCTCAACAATATCTATCAGATTTAATTTCTCAGTCAATGTTGTTCCACAAGCTGGATTCAATATACTGCTTGTTTGTTCCTTTAAAGTTCCAATCTCTTGAGCATACTTTTCAGCAACCTGTAAAGAAAATGCATGTTCAAAACAACTATATTCCGACAACAGATTATGCTGTATATAGAAGCATCACAAATGAACTTCCTTAAATTAAGTACCTGATTGTCGACTGAGAATGAATGGAAACGATCACCCCAAAGACTTGGAGAAAAATCTGCAACAGGGCGAACAATCTCCTCTTCGTAGTTACTCATCACTACAGCTGGGGCCATTTTTACTCTTTAGCTTGTGGAAAGCAGAGAAATTTTCCTTTCCTTTCTTTTGTTTCTTTGTGCTAGAGAATTGAGCAAGCGATGATGGAAATGGAAGTGAAGGAAATGAGTATTTATACTAATGAATATTAGTGTGAGCCTTTGCCACAGCCATCTTTCACGATTATAATTCTTGTTGTTGTAGTCGTCAGGTTGGCGGTTGCCACACTTGACTATATATAACTGGTCTATAGATATAATACTCCTTTATAATATGGCAACATGCTTTTTTCTTTTTGGATTTAACTAATACTACTATATACTTGCAGCCTACAACTTGTTTCAGATGGGTAGTTTGAAATTTGAAGTTAGGCGATTCAAGATCATTTGAATCAATAGATGAATCAATTTACAATCCGCCCAAAGCTTATATGTGCTAAGATGAGCGGGTCAAGATGAGCTAAATGATGGGTGATAACACAATTTGCCAATTACTTTTATAAATTTCAAACTTACATTCTATGATATTATTTTATTTTGTATGATATTTGATTTTTTCAATTTTTAAAATAAGAATAATATTTTAATGATTTTTTTCATTTTTTATAAAAGCAAAATAAATATATAAAATAATGGATAGGAGGGCAGGGGGGTGAGAGGCGGGGTGGGTAGTGGGGTAAGAAAAGTTTCTCATTTTTTATAAAAAGTTTATAAAAGTAAAATAAATATATAAAATAGAAAATTTAGGAGTGGGGTTGGGGTTGGGTGATGTGGTACGAAAAATTTCTCATTTTTTAATAAAATTTTATATATAAGTAAAATAAATATATAAAATAAAAACTTCGGGGTGGTGTGGGAGGGCAGGGGAAACAATTTCATATGTTTAATAATTTTTTTATGAAAATAAAAAAATATGAAATAGAAATTTGAGGATGGGGATAGAGCATGGGGTGGAGGGAGGTAGGAGGTAAGAAAAAAATTCATATTTTTTATAAATTGTTTATAAAAGTAAAATAAATATAAAATAAAAATTTGAGAATGTGGTAGGACTGAGGTGGCGGTAGATGGGGTAGGTGGGGTAGAGGTGGGATGGAGTAGGCAAGGTAGGGGGCAGAGATGTGATGGTGATTTAGTGTTTGGGTGGGGGTTGGTGTATGGGAGGGGTAGAGTGGATGGATAGTGTGGTGGGTGTTTGTGGTGCATTGGTGATTTTTATTATTCTACAATAATAAATGAATTTTTAAATAATTATTTATAAATAAAAATCTTAATTGAATCAAATTTGAATATTATCATGAGTTAATTTGGACTGTTGATTTATGATGAGTTAATTTGGGCCAGTTCAAACGAATTCCTTTGACAAAAAGAAAGTAGTAAACAAAGCGGTAAAAAGAAAAAAGCAAACCCTTTAAAAGCCGTCCCCTTCCGTCTTTTGCTGCTGATTAGCATCAAACTTTTACCGATTCAGCCTTCATTCACTGTAAGTTGTCAGGACAATAAGAATTCCTTCTTTTAGTTGTTTAGAAAGAAAAAAAGCGTGCTTCACCCAAAATTGTGCTTTTTTTTCTTTCCCCTTTTCGATTTCTGAAGTCAATTTAGCTATTATTATATGAATAAATTTGTCTATGAATAAATAAATTTTAGCACATAAAGTGTTTGACCAAATGCTCCTATGTCCCTTTCAGTGTTCCTGCATTTGTTTTACCTATGCTATTTCTAGTTGAGTAGAAGAACCTCGAACTGCTACGTTCAAATTATGGAAATGCTGGATCACACTTGAATAATCTCTAGTATAACAGTTGTTTGATATCCACAGGCAAAAACCCTAACTAAAACCCCTTGAAGACAAGTCCTCCGCGATTGTGATTCCAGGCATGGATAATTCGCTGCTGGAGGAAGCGGTTGGCAGTGCGGGCGAGTGGTGGTGGTGGAGGATTGTGTTGAGACCAGTGCCGCTTTCGTGCTCCACCATTTCCTTAAGCGCTCTCTTCACCCTAACTCTTCTGACGTCGTCGTTTTCATCGCCTTTGTCCACCCTTTCTCTCACTATGATCGCATTCTCCGCAAGATGGTCAGCTCTCTCTCTCTCTCTCTCCATGGCATGGTTGTGTATATTATTTGATAAAATACTTGAAGGAAATATTTTCATTCATCATTGTAATATTATATATATCTTTACAAGACTTAATTTAGGCTACAATTATGGCAGAATATACTTCAAACGCTTCATCTTTACTTTTTAACAAGTAAACATAACAATACCTTGTACTATCATCAATGAAAGTCACAAAGTACTTGTTCTCCCCTCTAGTTTGCACAAACTTTAAATCACATATGTCGGTGTGAATAAATTCTAGAGGAGCGTTGTTATCTTTCAATCGAATGGAAAGACGACTTGGTTAATTTTGTCTCTACGCACACCTCACATTTATGTTGAGAATTTATGTCAAAGGAAGACAACAATTCCAACTTTACTAACTTTTGAATGGATTTGTAGTTAACGTGTCATAATCTATGATGTCATAAATTAGAAGACTCAAATAAGTAGGTAGAAGACTTTATTTCATTAGATGAATGAATTACAGACATAACATACATTTTGAAGAGGCCGTCACATGCGAAACCCTCCTTCCTACAAAATTACCGTTCTTAGTTATTACAAACTTGTTAGACTCAAAAACTAGTCTAAAACCAGCCTTGACCAACAATGGCCCTGAAACCAAGTTCTTGCGGATGTCAGGGACGTGCATCACTTCCTTTAGAGTGATCTCTTTGCCTGAAGTCATTTTGAGGACAACCTTTCCAACCCCTTGCACTTTAGAGGTGGCGTCGTTGCCCATAAACAACTTCTTGCCCGTGACTAGGGCGTAAGATGAGAATGCATTTTTGTTAGAGCAGATGTGACGGGTTGCACTCGTGTCTATCCACCATTGCTTTGGTTCTCCACCAGATTTGCCTCCAGCACCACTGTCGAGAAATCCACAATCTTGTCGTCAAGATCCGGAGGATTACCATCGTCTTGTACAACGTTAGCCTCTGCCTTGCGTTTGTTATTGGCCTTCAGGTCATTTGAGACCTGGATATTTTGGCCCACTTCAGTCGTTGTGTTAGACTGAGTGTCTATTGCATCCCCACCAGAAGGAGAATCTTCTGTCTGAGATTGTGACAAGCTCAACGCAGTAAGATAAAACAACATCTTTAGTCTCATTCTCTTGTTGTAATTGTTATCCAGAACCTTACCTAGGCGTTTGCGTTGGAAACTGTCAGGTGCAGGGACAACAACATTTCCTTGAGCAGCGCCAATGCCAACAACGTTTTCTTGAGCAGTGCTAAAGACAACAACATTTCTTTGAACAACAACAGTGCGTTGAACAACAACAACAGAACTAGAAACAAAACTGTTGCCACGAGTAGAACCAGAACTATGAACGAAATTGTTAATGTAATAGCTTGACATAATCAAGCATGCACATCTTTCGAATAGTCAAAAAATTTTGTCTTAAAATTGTAGGTAAAATTGGTGTAAAGTGTATCCAAAAATTTCGACTCGTTTCATCTTACACTTCTTCCTTCCTTTACCAACGTGGAATACTTTGTCATTTGGCCAATAACCGTCCATAATTATATGTCTCAAACGTATTACATACGTACCAATATCTCTTTCACTAGTGAAATTTGCGATACTTGGCACTACGTGTGCACGTGTATGGAAACGAAGTTTCTGACGTGCGGGCCCAATTGTTCGAGTCATTAATTAATGGAATATACTTAATTCCACATTTAGTAAATTTCCAACAATCCCCTCTTGAAAGAGATTTTGGCGCACACACTTGATGCCTTTTTCAGCAATCTTTTAGCGGACTGATGTTGCATCTGGATAGGTAGCATACGCTGTGAACCTTCCATAGTTGAATACCATCGGACTTACTGCGCGGTGAACGTGATGTCTTGAACCGTCAGTGTTTAGTGTAGGCCAAGTCAACGGTAGCAACACAACAACTTTCTTTACTCAGTTCTTCGTAATATTTTGTCCGTTGTGGCCGTTGACACTTCTTGAATTCTTAAGTGCGTTCATTTGAGGCGGCCTGTCCTCGTACTTAAATAGGTGGTCTCCTACAAGGTATCCTGCTATACCCACTTTACAAGTGTTAGGAACCATTAAAAATTTTCCCAAACCTAACCTCAACCGGTGAGGATCATTAAAGGTTTTGAAAACTTAACCTTCACCCACACTGAAGATAGCACTTGTAGTCTATTGCGGGAACGACTTTGGATTTGGTGTTTCTTTACAGAAATCACTATCGGAAGTGCTCATGCTTCCACCGAAGCGATCAACTGAACCTTTACAACTTAGTTTTCCTATTGAACCTAATTCCTGGGATCTCTAGTCAGTAAGGTTGGGTTACCACCGTATTGGTTCTTATACTTTGGGTTTTAAGCCCATTCTCCTAGACAGCCAGAACATCTGATCATTGGGTAAGCCCTTTGTCAGTGGGTCAGCTATGTTATCCTTTGATTTTATGTAATCAATGGATATTATATCCGTGGTGATCAGCTGCCTAACGGTCTTATGTCTTCATCGAATATGACGAGACTTTCCGTTGTACATAGAATTTCGTGCCTTTCCTAGAGCCAACTGGTTGTCACAGTGGATCATTACAGAAGGTACGTGTTTGTTCCAACAAGAAACATCCTTTAAGAAGTCATGAAGCTACTCAACTTTTTCTCCTCGCTTGTCTAAAGCGATAAACTCGATTCCATCGTGGATCGGGCAATGCAAGTTTGTTTAGAGGATTTCCAAGACACAAATTTCACCACCAATTGTAAATACATACCCACCGTGGACTTGGTATTCTCTATATCGATATCCAGTTTGCATCACTATACCCTCTAGTACAACCGATATCTCGAATAATGCAACCCGTAAGTTAGCGTGTATTTCGTATCAAGTACCCGATTCAACACCTTCCAGTGACTATCACTCGGATTACGGATAAACCTAGCCAACTTGTTGATCGTGCATAAGCAATATCGTGTCGGGTGCGCTTTGTTATGTACCAAGTGACATCTGCGATACCCATATCATTCATGTCGAAGCATTGTTTCAACATGTTCTTAGTCTCTAGAATTATGCTAGATCGCTCCTGGTGATCAACATGTCGTCTACATACAAGCATATCATAACAAACGAGTCAGAGTTACCTTTCATGTAGACACATTTGTCACACTCATTAATGGCGAAACCCTTCGATAGTAGAGTACTGTCAAATTTTTCGTGCCATTGCTTCGGGGATTGTTTCAGCCCGTACAGAGATTTGACAAGCCGACAAACTTTCTTCTCTTGCCCTGGAACTACATACCCCTCGGGTTGTGCCATATAAATTTTTTCTTCCAAATCACCATTTAGGAAGGCTGTCTTTATATCCATTTGATGTATCTCAAGGTCACGCAACGCTGCGATCGCAATGAATACCGGTATGGACGTCATCCGAGATATCGGGGAGTACATGTCAAAGTAGTCAAAACATTCTTTCTGCCGATAGCCCTTGACTACCAACCTGACCTTGTACTTATCTATAGACCCATCTGCTTTATACTTCAGTTTGAGTATCCACTTACAACCCAACAGTTTATTTTTCGGAGGAAGATCAACCAACTCCCAAGTATGGTTATGCAGAGTGGAACCTATTTCACGCTCAATAGCTTCTTTCCAGAGCGGTGCCTTTGGAGTTGACAATGCTTCAGCAATTGTCCTTGGTTCATCATCAACCATATAAGCTACAAAGTCAGGACCGAAGGATTTATCCTTCCTGGCCTTTTTACTCCGCCTTAGTTCCATCTCTGGAGTCTCCAAGTTCTGAGAATCTGGAACACTGGATTCCGAATATTCAGCCACTTCGAGATCCTTTAGATCTGAACCATCTAGATCCGGACCGTCAACGACTCCCGGTTCCTGAGAGCTTTGTTCATAACTTCGTTTGCGAGAGGTTATGTCTTTTTTCTTTATAGGAAAGATACCTTCAAAGTATTGAGCATTCATTGATTCCATGATCGTACCCCGTGGATATATGGAACATCTGACTTATGCACTAAGAAGCGATAAGCACTATCAAGTTATTTGCATATCCGATGAACATGCAATCTACAGTCTTAGGCCCAATCTTGACCTGCTTTGGCTTGGGTACTTCAACATTTGCCAGACAACCCCACACCTTTAAATATTTATATGTGGGTTTCTTTCCCTTCCATGATTCATATGGAGTTTTGTCATTACCCTTATGTGGGACTCGTTAAGAATCGTATTAGCGGTAAGGACATCTTCTCCCACATGTTTTGGGGAAGATCGGAATTGATGAGCAAGATATTCATTATTTCCTTCAATGTGCGGTTCTTACGTTCCACCACACCGCTCGATTGAGGTGAGTATGGAGTCGTCGTTTGATGAACAATGCCTTCTTGGGCACAATATTCCTCAAAAGGCGCTACGTATTCTCCCTCTCTATCGCTACGAATGGATTTAATCCGCATGCTTAGTTGGTTCTCAACTTCTGCTTTGTAATGTCGAAACGCTTCAAAGGCTTCATCCTTACTTTTCAACAAGTAAAGGTAACAATACCTTGTGCTATCATCAATGAATGTCACAAAGTACTTGTTCCCCCCTCTAGTTTGTGCAAACTTCAAATCACATATATATGTGTGAATAAGTTCTAGAGGAGCGGTATTCCTTTCGACGGATCGAAAAGAAAGTTTTGTGAGTTTTGCCTCTACGCATACCTCACACTTATGTTGAGGGTTTACGTCGATAGACGACAACAACTCCAACTTTATCAACCTTTGAATGGACTTGTAGTTGACATGTCCTAATCTATGATGCCATAAATTAGATGACCCAAGCAAGTAAGATGAAGATGCTTCAATATTACGTAATACAAACATGGTGTTCACTTTGAAGAGGCCTTCACAAACGAATCCTCTTCCCACAAACGTTCAATTCTTAGTGACTACAAATTTATTGGACTCAAACACTAGCCTAGAACCAGCATTAACCAATAAAGGACCTGAAATTAAATTTCTTCTAATCTCAGGAACATGCATCACTTCCCTCAGAGTGAGCTCCTTACCAGAAGTCATCTTCAGGACTACATTTCCTACCTCCACCACGTCAAATGAAACGTTGTTGCCAATGAACAGCTTCTTGTTTGTAACCGGTGTATAAGTGGAGAAGGCATGAGATTCTCAACAAGGTTTGCTTCTAGCACCACCGCTGAGAACTCCTCAATCATGTCGTCCAGAAACTGGTCTTTGACGACGTTAACTTGTGCCTTGCCTTTAGCCTTGGCCCTCTCTTGTTGCTCGGTCTTGAGCTTGCGGCAGTCCTTGATCATGTGACCAGGTTCCCACAGTGGTGACAGTTTTCTTTGAACTTCTCCGCTTCTTGGGTCTTGCCGTCTTTCTGGAACTTGCGCTTCTTGCTTAGGTTCCCTTTGGCCTCAGCCAGATTTGCCTTTGCCTCAGCGGGTTGTTTACCCCTATGCATGACCTTATTATCTTCCTGCATTTGGAGTTTGATAATAAGTTTTTCAAAGGCCATCTCCTTTGTCTTGAGTTTTAAGTAACTCATAAACTCATTCCATGAAGGAGGTAACTTTTCAATAAGTGATGCAACCAAAAACTTCTCATTTGGCTTCATTCATTCCAAATCCAGGCGATGTAAAATCATTTGGAATTCCTGGACTTGGGACATCACTGTTTTACTATCCACCATTATAAATTTCAGAATTTTTCCAACGATGAATTTCTTAATACCTGCATCTTGTGCGTTGTACTTCTTTTGCAGTTTATCCCACAACTCTTTGGTAGCGCCAACCGCAATACAATCGTGTAGAGAGGGTCCTGACAAGCGCTCAATATGTAATTCTTCCACATGTAATCACTATGACTCCATGCATCAAGCACCATCTTCATGCCATTAATGACATGGATACCTAGGCCCCCTTCACCCGTTTCAGAAGGCGAATGGTCCATTTCATCTCCAGCTTGTGGAGGATCTTCTGTTAGGAAACGTGTCATTCTCATAACAGTCAGATAGAATAGCATCTTTTGTTGTCATCTCTTGAAGTTTGACCCCATGAACTTTTCAGTATGCTCATGGTGAAATCCAATGCGGTGGAGGAACGACAACATTCCCTTAAGTGGCAAAGAAAGGCGCTGGATGCGCCTTGAGTAACCGGAAAGGCATTAGGAGTGCCTTGAGCAGTGGGGAAGGCAGAGGGATTGCCTTGAGCAGCAGCAGCAGAATCAGAAGCAATTTTATTTATGCCAGTCATCTTTCTAACTTAGTTGCTTATAACAAAATCTTGTCTTAAAATTATTGGGATACAATTGTTGTAGGGAACGGAAAGTAAGTAACTATTACAATAGTAGAAAGGATAAACAAACTATTACAATAAAACTGGAAATCAAAACCTTAACAAACTGCTTGTGTGATTTGCTGAGTCGAGTGATTGACACTGCCTTTAAGACAAGATTGCCCCGTATATCTCCTTTTATGGTGTTGAACAATAGTCTCCCAAGATACAACATCAACTTTAACAAGTAAGCAAAGAAAACTCAATACTCTTGAAGAACTTTGAGTATAGTGACTTTGCTAGAAAGGAAGAATATGAAATCAGAAAATCTGGAGAATTTTCTAAGCGTTAAATGTAGTGTGTTTCAATTGAGCCAAAGACCTCAATTTATAATGTAAGGAGAATACCCTTCAACTAGCCAACTAATGACCTTCAATAGCCATGTGATTGCACTTGATTGAGGATTTCATTCACCAAATAATGGCTGAATTCATGTGGCAAGTAATGGAGAATCAATACTCCAAAACCAGCCCAAACGCCGATTTTTCCAACTTCCTGCTACAGGATTTTGCCTCCGGCGCCGCCGCCCTTCACGGCTCGCGGTGATTTCCGACTCTCTTCATCTTAAACTTCGCACACTTCTTCCTTCCTTTACCAACGTGGAATACTTTGTCATTTGGCCAATAACCGTCTATAATTCTATGTCTCAAACGTATTACATGCATACCAATATCTCTTTTACTAGTGAAATTTGCGATACTTGGCACTACATGTGCACGTGTGTAGAAACGTCATTTCCGACGTGCGGACCCAATTGTTCGAATCATAAATTAATAAGATATACTTAATTCCACATTTAGTAAATTTCCAACATCTAATTCAATGAAGTGACAATATGCAATAACGCATATACTCCTATCAGCTTATTCTTATGAACCAAAAAGCGATATACACTTTTTTGGATCCTTTTTGTTTACAATCGTTTTAGTTTTTTAAAAAAGGGTCCAAGGTAGAGTGTCTCAGACGGCCATAACATAGTCTAATTTCAATGACATTTTCTTGAATAATAATGGCGGCAACAACTGCACCCTAAGAAATTTATGCCTTCAGTCTCGTGATTCTCCACCAAAATAAGACACTGAATGAAAAAGATTGGGGCATCGAACAATTATATGATGATGTCAATGAAATTGCAATAAACAAAAATACCAGTACATGGTATCGGAGAGTATGTAGGTAAAATTGGTGTAAAGTGTATCCGAAAGGTTAAACAAAAGAAACGCTGAGTCGAGAGATGACGCTCTGTCTTTAACACAAAATTGCCTCGTATAAATGCTTTTACGGTGATGGACAATAGTCTCCGAAGATAAAACAACAGCTAATCAACTGCATAAAGCAAATACAATGATTCTAGCGAAGAAGATAAATAAGAACAAATTGTTTGTTTAAGTTTTTGATTCTCTGCTTCGTCGAACAAAAAGAAGGTTGATTCTCTCAGATATTCTCAATGTAAGAGACTCTGTGTTGTGTGTTATGTTTTTTTTTTGTTTGAACATAAATGTTCAATTTATAAGAGCAGAAAGGAAGGCAATTGAACAGTCATGTATGTTGGTGTCTTCAACGTTCTGTTGAACAATCATGATTGTTGGTATCTTTTAGAACCGCTGTAACGTTCGAAAACTTCAAAGTGACCAAAATGTAAATAGTTAACATTTCAGGAACCAAAAAAGAAAGTTTCAGAAGAAAGCAACAGTCCACGGCTCGTGACCCGTGACCTGAACCCGAGTCCACTTAGGTCCTTTTCCTTCTAAACACACGGGTTACCCTTTGGGGTCCCAAACCCTTACTCAAACTTATTTATATATTGCATAAACTCTACATCTTCTACCAATGAGGGGATTTGTCATTTTTGGCCAAAGACCCTCCATCTTTTTATGTCTCAAACACCTTACTTTGTGTACCAATATTTCTTTCATTTCTTAACAAAATTTGACGATACTTGGCACTAACATCATCTACTCACTTGGTAGATTAGGCATGTGCGAAGAAATGATGTTTTCGACATGCGGGACTCACGTATTTAAGTCATTAAAGACGGAATAAACGCAATCCCACATTTAGTAAATTTCCAACAGAGTAGGTGTTTTAAGACATTGGTAGCCGATGCCGATATAAGGATGGGTGGTCAGAGCAATAATGGTACCTTAGAATGGAAAGAAACGTGATGAGAGAAAAAGTGATTGGACCGATACAAAGAATTATGTAATAGAGAAATCTAGAAAATGTTGAAGGAGACTCGGCAGGAAAATGGAAGGGAAGATATTTACCAAGATGAATGAATTAATTTGTCAGGATAGAAAGGAGTGCACAAAAACAAGTTAAATAAAACTCGAAGAATGTCGGGTAGTATGAAAATTGGTGAAAATATGATGCTAAGGGTTGGACAGAGAAAGGGGCACACAAATATGAGAGATTAAATGAATAAACGTGGTGGAAAAAATAGGGAGAACATTATAATGGGGAAAAATTGTTCTTAAATGAACATAAATGTGTGTATAGAATGAGATTGGCACAAAATGAGAAGACAAATGGAAGGAAATTCCCCCCCCCCCTCCCCCTCATGTGTCACCCAGCGGTGATAAATGATTAAGGATGTGAAGAGCACTTGCACTTTGGAAATGGCAAAGTGCACAATTATGTCAAATTTTTAAAATTTGATGTAGTTGACAACTCTGGTTTTGTAACAAAACATACGTCGCCAGTTTGCCACTATTTATTTACTTCATTCTTTTAGAGATTTAAATTAGTTTTTGTATTGCCACTAAAAAGAAAGTCTATATCGATCGCCACAGAAATAGGAGTTTATGACACTAATAAGCTTTCTTATAAATTCTTACAAGATGTCATTAAGGATAAAATTAAAATTAGAATTGAAAGAATTTCTAAATAAAAAAATGTGTTAGTCTTTTTAAAATAAAATAAAAAGTGTCATACAAAATGAAATAGATAGAGATTGAATTTATACAATAACATTTATATATATATATATATATATATATATATATATATATATATATATATATATTTTGGAAGGGCAGTGTTTGAGCCATGTTGTACCTATCTCTACCATCCACAAAGTCTTATATAATATTTCAAGAAACATTTAAGGTAATGCAGTATTTTATAAAAACAATTCTCATCGCCTAACAATCTCAAATTTTTACCAAGTCTCTGTTAAAAATAATTTCGTGCATTTTGAACAGTTCAAATCAATTTTGTTTTTGGCCTTGTACGTATGTTTTAAATTTTCATCATCTAATGGTCTTTTATAGAATAATTCTAATTAATAAAATATTTATTATAATTATTTAGTAATAATTGTAATTGATGTTAGGATCATGTGAATATGGTAGGTAGATAAGATAGTCAACTAATAACTTAATCCTATGTTAATCTTAGCCTAATCCTAGCCTTAGATGATGTTGTATTTGTGGTATAATTACCACACTTTTGGAATGTTATAATTGAGGAAAATATTCTTACATGGTATCAAGAGTTCAGGAAAGAAATCTTAGCCTAGAAAATACACCCTCCACCGCCGCCTCAACCGGCCGACCACCATAGTTTCTATTTTTTTCCGTCAATAATGTCTTGACTCTAAATCCACATTTCATCCCGCTCTTACCGTTTCTAGTATCAAAATTCATATTTTCATCACCCTTGAGATGAAAAATGTTCATTACGCAACTTGAGCAGAGCTATTTAAAATCTGTTGCCGCTCCCACCGGGTTATTCATTGCATAATCCCACCGGAAAAAGGCAAGAAAAATGTGTTGAACACCGATGATGAAAAAGAACTGTGGATCACACTTGATGCGACGATTCTTTCGTGGATTTATGCAACAATTTCAAGCGATTTGTTGCATACAATTATGAAACCTGACTCCACGGCGATGGAGGCTTGGAATCGCTTACTGAATATTTTCCAAGATAATAAGAATTCCCAAGTCGTCACCTTGGAGCAAGAATTCTCCACCACTGACATGACGGATTTTTCGAATGCATCCGCTTATTGTCAACGCCAAAGTCTTATCGGGCCAACTTAAGAATGTTGGGTCGCGGTTACAAACAATCGGTTGGTTTTACAATTGGTTGCCGCCTTACGGACGATATAGTGGCGTGAGTACGCCATCCGCCAAAGCAATTTCTACCGCTTTTACCAAGCCCGCTCTATGCTTATTCTTGAAAATGTGGGTTTCGCCAAAAGACCGCAGAATCAGATCGAATTCCGCCATGGTTGCCGCCTCATCCATTGAAGCTTCTACACATTTTGACACTTTGCCACCAAGCCGGGGACAAAAAGGACGAAATTGTGGTAATAATTGTGGTGGTGGTCGCAGTGATGGAAAAAGTGGAGGCCACCGAAATTTCGGCGGCGGGAGGGCGGCGCCAACAAGGCACTCTGAGCCCAATGGGCAAAGGTACCATCATAGTAGGCCTGGCAGTAGCCTTGGGCTGTGCCACCAGGCCCGTTTCCCACAGGAAATTGGGCCAGACCCAATCCAAGGCAAACTGGCCGGGCGCAGCCAAAGAACCCACTAGATTTGGGCCCAGCGCCAACATCCGCGAACAGTCAGCATTTGGGCCACTGTCGAACCAATGACAGTAGGCCCATTCGGCAGTGGCTAGCCCAACCGATATTAAGTTCACCATGCACACTCTCAGACTTAATCCGTTGACGCAAATTGGTATATGAACACCAGAGCGACGTCTCATATGACGTCCTCCCAAGGTAATCTCTCATCCTATTTTATTCTCATCTACGGATATTCGGATGCTTATGTTATCCTCTTTTTCCATCCACCACAATCAACAAACTTTAATCCCAATCTATTTCTTGCATTTTTTGGGTTATCCTTCCAATCATCGAGGTTACAAATGTTACGACCTATCCTCCAATAAAATCATTATGAGTCGTCACGTAATTTTTGATGAAACAAATTTTTCATTTACCAAAATGCATTAGTCCGAACACCTACGATTTTCTAAATGATGGCATACCCCCTGTCGCACCCGATTTTGACCTGCAGGCTTCGCGACACGATGGATCAATTGCCTCTGGATTGGATAAAAATGCTTGCTTTGAGGAGTCGCCACCTAATTATTCTAATGTGAATTAGGACACCTAAATACTAACTAAAAGCTGTAAAATAAACTCTGATTTTATGGTCTACGAAACTAATGAGATTCTAGGTCAGGTTTTTTTATTATCCTAAAGGGAAGGGGTTAGACATCCTTTAAGATCCGCTAACTTGCGGTCATCCGATCAAACTCAGGTTAATTATTATAGTAATCAAAATGCATGTTTTTACAAGTATAACAATAATGTTGCAAGTAGTTAATAAAATGATGCATTCGCATAAGTATGCATTTGTATGGCATTAAAAATAGATATAAAGTTGAAAAAAATATGCATTTGTATGAAAATTGATAAAAATATATGCAAGGTGATTTTTATGAAAGCCGGTCCTAAAAATAGATAAACTAGCGATTTTCGATTTTAAAACTAACGGAGCCTAAAACTAAATAAACTAGTGATGGGTTTCAAGTTTTAGACTACCCTATTAATTAATTCTAAGTCTACCTATTCTAAACATTTCAATAATTTCACGAGCACAATAATATTACAATACAGAATGAAATAAAGCTGAATTAAAGAAAGTAAAAAAACAACAATAAAATAAATAATCTCTTAGGGTATTTATCTTCTTTGACTTTATCCTTTGCAAGCTGTCAAGAATAAACGGTTAGAAACAATTGAATATACATAACTTCGGATCCGTATCCAAAACAGTAAATGTTTTGATTACGGAGGGCTCAGACTTAAATTTTGAAAAGATCATTCCAATCACGTCGTGGCTGCGAACATATGACTCGTTGGTCATTTTAGTTGCCTTGCCTACCGGACATGTTGGTCTCTCGGGTGAAAAAAATTTAAGTTTCATCCTTGCCCAGAAGCTTTATTTTCCGTCTTTACAACTGTGGAGGCCTCAAAAATCGACGGATATTTTTTCATCGGCCAAGTGTGGTATCATGTTCAAAATCAGCAAAATATACAAAAATAGTAAACTGAAATGTAAGAGAAATTTCCGAAGGGACGCGCCTTAAATTTAATTTCATTGGCAAAATGCAGTATTTATTCAAAGCAGTAAAGCAGTAAAACCAAAAACCGAGAAATGATGTCCAAGGGGAGGCGGCCTCGAATTCAATTTCATTGGCCTAAATGCAGTATTTATTCAAAGCGGTAAATCGGTAAAATCAAAAACCAAGAAATGATGTCCGAAGGACGCATCCTCGAATTCAATTTCATTGGCCCAAAGTGTAATATCATGTTCAAATCAATGGGCATCTGAAATACAGCAGCTGAGCACATTTAAGGAATCAACTATTCAGCGAGTTTAGTGACATGATGTCCAAAAGGTCATCGCATTAAAAATGCAGCAACACAACCCTCAATATGTAGCAACAACAGCTCTCAAAAGCAGCAACAACAGCCCTTAAAATGCAGCAGCAATGGCCCTTAAGATGCAGTAAAAACAGCCATTAAACTGCAGTAAAACAACCCTTAAAATACAGCGGCAGTGACCCTTAAAATGTGATAAAAACAGCCCTTAAAAAGCAGAAAAAAAGTGGCCCTTAAAATACAGTAAAATAGCCCTTAAAATGCAGTAAAAATAGCCCTTAAAATGCAGGAAAACATCCCTTAAAATGCAGCGAAATGGCCAAGTTACAGCAGTAAAACACTCCCAAAAGCAGGTGTAAATGACCAAGATTGCAACAGTCATTTTGCATAAACAGAACCACAAATTTGCTCCAAAAGTGTAGCAGTTTATGGTGCAGCAGCTCAACAATGTTACAACAGGAAATAGCTGCAGCGAGCGGCCATGGCAAGCAACAATATAGAGCAGTAGTTTGCTCTCAAAGGCAGTAACTAAGTAGCAACAACTATTTATCCCAACACGTCTTAAGAGAGCGGCATATTTAACCTCAAAATGTAGCAGTTACTTACCTCAAATACGGCCTCTATTTCTTTAAGATAGCAACTAACAACAACATACTCGAAATTCTCAAATGTAGTTGTTGTCCTTTAGAGCAATATCTTGTGGTTTCCTCGAATGTTCAACATCATTTGAGGTTTGAAACTCCCCTCTTTTTGCCAAGCAGCGCCGGAGACGACGAGTGTCGACGAACACCCTTTCATTCTTTCGATTTCATATTTGAGACAAAGGGGTATTTTCGGATTAGAATTATGAAACAAAAGGAGTATTTTTTCTAAACAAAATTTAAGAGCAGCAAACCAATTTTTTCGGATTTCCTTCTTGTTTTTCGATGCTTTTTCTTTGTATTTTTCGGACTGATTTCGGATAAAAAAAGGGATGACTTCGACCTTCGTTTTCTGTTCTTGGATTCGGCCCCTTTTCGACCTCAGACGAGACCTCGATTTGTGATTTTCGAACCTTGTTTTCTCCCCCCGAAATGAAGAACCAAGGGGAATATTTATAGCTAGAAAAATCAAGCTTGAATTCAAAATAAAACTGTAAAAGGTGACGATTTGGAGCCGGATTTTAGGGCGAATTTTGGGGGATAAGGGTATGGTGGTGTCAGGTGTAGGTGGTAGCAGGTTTGGTGGCCGGCGGAATTTGGGCGAGGTGATGGTCGTGGGTTTTGTGGTCGCGAATTTTGGTGGGTCGGTTGATGGGTGTGTTTGGTTGGGGAGAGAAAAATAGGAGAGTTTTTTTGGAATTAGGGTTAGTTTTTGGTAGGTTGGGTATAAGAAAATGGGGTATTGGGCTTTGGTTGGGGTTGTGGGCTACCGGTTCTGGGCCGCCGGTTGACTTGGGGTGTGGAATAAAATGTTTTGGGTTTTGGGATTAGGGGTTGGGTTTAAAGGATAAGGAAATGGGTGTTTGGCCGAATGGGCTAGTCCAGGTGGGCTTGCGGGTTGGCATGGGGCTTGACCGGTTGGGCCCATTTGTGGGCTGGCCGGCTGGGCCCTATTTTTTGTAGGATTTGGGTTGGTCGGTTGGGCTAAGTGGGATTGGGTCAGGTGAGTCAGTGGCGATTGGGCTGGTGGAAGGTTTTGGGTAAAGGAAAAAAGGTTGTGGTTTAAAATATAAAAAGGGGTTTAAAATTAAAAGATGCTTTGCAAAAATATAAATTATAAAGATAAAAATAACGATGTGATAATAATAAAAATATAATATTTGTGAAATGTTTATTGCTTAAAAATAAAAAATGTGATGTCGTTTTGTGAAAATAAAATAACATATAATATTAGGATAAAAAGTATGATTATGATATAAAATGCAAATAACAATAAAAATGCAAATAATAATAATAATAATGATGATATATATACATATATGTGCTTATATTTTAAAATTGTTTTAAGATGTTAAAAATATTTAAAATTGCAAATAAAATCAGAAAAGATGGGACAAAATTTGGTGTCAACACCCCCGTATTTGGCCTAACATTTTTTTACCCATCCCAAACCCACTGTTTCAGGCAACCCATAAATTTTGGGAGAATTGGGCCCAGAAATAGTGGCCCAGCCGAAGCCCAACACTGCCCAGCGGTCTGGGCCTCCGGGCCTGAGCCCAACCACTACCGGGAATAATGGGTCTCTGCCAAGAAGCCCAAGGCCAACACCCCATCGCCGTCGCTTGCTTGGGTCACGACCCAACACCGGCAAAGTGGGTCACAACACACCATTGCCCACCGCCAGCAAGCCTGCTATCGCCACGCCCACTCCTAATTCCGCCCAGCCGCCACTGTAGTCAACACGACATTGTCAACCCTAACACAAAATATAGCCCCCACACATGGGTTACAAAATCACCATTACCTCATAATCATGTGTCTACTCTTAGTGACTCAAATTGGAAAATGGTTATGGATGACGAATTTAATGCTCTTATTAAAAATAGGATGTGGAAGTTGGTCCTCCGTTCCCCTGATGCTGATGTGATTCGGTCTATATGGATTTTCAGTCACAAAGAAAAATCTGATGGTACTTTTGAGAGGCATAAATCTCGTCTTGTATATGATGGGAAGACACAACATGTTGGTGTGGATTGTGGGGAGACGTTCAGTCCGGTGGTTAAACCGAAAACTATAAGAACAATTATTAATTTGGCTATTTCGAAAGCATGGCCGCTTCATCAGCTAGATGTCAAAAATGCCTTCTTCCATAGAGAGTTAAATGAAACATTATACATGTACCAACCTTTGGGATACCGAAACTCCACTTATCCAAATCATGTGTGCCTGCTAAATAAATCATTATATGGGCTCAAACAGGCCCCCAAGGCCTGGTACAAGAGATTTGCGGATTATGTTTCGCATATTGGGTTTTCTAACAATGCTCGATCATTCTTTGTTCATCTACCGTCAGGGTAATAATATTGCTTACCTTATTTTATATGTGGATGATATTATCTTGACTGCCTCATCTGATGCTCTTCGCAAGTCCATCATGTCACTGCTTGGCTCTAAGTTTGCTATGAAAGATCTAGGGCCACTAAGCTACTTCTTAGGGATAGTTGTGACATGTCATGCATGTAGTTTATTTTTATCCCAAAAGAAGTACGCAACAGAGATTGTTAAACGGGTTGGCATGTCATCCTGTAAGCCGTCGGCAACTATGGTTGATACTAAACCCAAGTTGAGTGCCTCCTCCGACAAGCCATATACCGACCCGACACATTACCGCAGTCTTGCAGGGGCCCTGCAATATCTCACCTTCACAAGGCCAGACATTTCTTATGTTGTACAACAGATCTGTCTATTCATACATAACCCGATTGAGGACCACATGCATGCTCTCAAACGCATTGTGCGTTATATTCAGGGTACTCTAGAGTATGGCTTGCATTTATATCCATCGTCGACGTCCACCCATGTTTCCTACACAGATGTCGATTGGAGAGGATGTCCGGAGACCAGACGGCCTACGTTTGGTTATGGTATATTCCTTGGTGATAACTTGGTATCTTGGTCCTCCAAACGGTAAGCGACGTTGTCCAGATCCAGTGCCGAAGAAGAATACCGAGTTGTTGCCAATGTAGTGTCTGAATCTTGTTGTCTCTGGGAATCCGGTAAACCATCAACGCACTAAACATATTGAGCTGGATATTCATTTTGTTCGCGAAAAGGTCGCTCGTGGACAAGTACGTGTCTTACATTTCCCGTCACGCTGTCAGATTGCAGATATCTTTACTAAAGGTCTTCCGCTGATTTTATTTGAAGATTTTCGGGACAGCCTCAGCATACGCCTACCTCCCGCTTCGACTGCGGGGGTGTGATAGAATAATTATAATTAATAGAATATTTATTGTAATTATTTAGTAATAATTGTAATTGATGTTAGGATCATGTGAATATGGTAGGTAGATAAGATAGTAAACTAATAACTTAATTCTAGCCTAATTTTATCTTAATCTTAGTCTAATCCTAGCCTTAGATGATATTGTATTTGTGGTATAATTACCACACTTTTGAAATGTTATAATTGAGGAAAATATTCTTACGATCTTAATTTTAAATCGCTAAGTAGAATATCAAAAAAAATTATACATTAAATAGTTCAAATCTATTTTTGAAGTAAAAAGTTACTCGATCCACTTGAGACATTCAATTTTTGGAGTTCAAAGCAGTTGCCGTAATAGTTAATTGGTGGTTTTGGAGTTCATTTTTTGTTGGTAAAACAGATGTATTAGGTAAAAGTAGTCGTACAAGGAGCAGTGGGCTGATAGTGATTCCCACCAAGATAGTTGATACTCTCCCCGTCCCAAATTATTTGAAGATTGATCAATCTGGGAGTAAAATAATTTTTTCTTTGATTATGATTTGCTCCATCTCTTTTCATATATTGGAATTATTAATTATGGTGACTTATAGTACTTTTTATGTAGTTTTCAAATATATAAATTTTATTATAAAATACTCAAAAAATCTAATTTAAAATTAAGTAAAAAAAGTTATTTGACCGCCAAACTGGTCAACCTTCAAATAAATTGAGACTGAGGAAGTACAAGTATTTGCGGAACTAGGGGCGACTCGCCAAGAGGTCATTATAAAAAGTAGTAGTGGAAAAAAAGCTGTCCGATGCACTAAGCTCCCGTTATGTGCGGGGTCCGGGGAAGGGACGGACCACAAGGGTTAATTGTACACAACCTTACCTTACATTTCTGCAAGAGATCAAGTTTCACTGGCCAACCCGTGACCTCCTAGTCACATGGCACAAAAAGCTAAATCTAGGGGAGGACTAGTCTGAAATTCCAGAGTCTAATAGGAGATCCTTAAGTCCTGGTGGAGTTTCAAAAATACTGAGTAGAGCAGGGGCGGCTTGATTATATGGCCAATAAAGCAATCACTCGAGACCCTAATTTTCAAGGGGCCTCATTTTTTCTCAAAGATGTATTTTATATATAAAATGTTGTCTCAACCGAATGAAGTTTTTCAAAATTAAAATTGATAAAATTTTATCCAAAGTCAATAATGTCTCTAGAGATATTGAATGAATTAACTATATAATCAATATTGTTAGAACAAATCGATTATAAAATAATAATTAATAACTTCATATCTAAAAAAGCTATAAAAATATATAGGATAATCGTTCCTTTAAAAAAATTAGGGCCTCTGTTTGAAGATTGGCTGGCTTTAGGCCCAATGTTGTTGAGACGGCTCTTGGAGTAGAGGAGAATTCCATAGTGCAACCAAAAATTGCAAGTTTGTCAGCTGCATTGTTTTGCTCCCTGTACGTATGTAGGATCTCCGGCTCACCCAGAAGACGAAGAAGGTACCTGCAGTTGAAAAGGCCAAGAAGCAGCGAGATGGAAGAATGTATTTTTCACAACCACCATACATATAGCACATTATTTTCAGAAGGAATGGTAATATTTTTGGTATATCAGTTATCGATAAATTTTGATTTTAATTCTTATGGTATATGATCTAACATATTTAACCTTTTAAATTATAGCAGAAAAAATATGTTATAATTAGATTATTTCTAGAACTATATTACCATCAAATATGGAATATCATTATAAACTTTAACATAACACATCAATAATTATTACATATGATGACTTATAGTACTTTTTACGTAGTTTTCAAATATGTAAATTTTATTTCTAAAAATTTAAAGATTTTATGTTCAAACAGACGGTCAAAATTAAAAAATTTGACCATCGAAAAGCGAAAAGCGAAAAGCGAAAACAAATTGGGACAGAGGAGTAATAATATAAATAGATGAATATTCACAAGCAAAAAAATTAGAAGTACGTATTTCAATTAATTGAGGTTAATGTTGTTAGCCAAATATTACAAAAATTAAAATTGAAATTTAGCAATAACGGAAGGATAAAAAATGCTATCAACCTTTTCAGAAGTATATAAGATTTTAGTAAGGAGGTCCATTGGGCTGACCAGGCCCCGATACCCCTAAAAATTTTTTTTACGGTGTCGTGACTCGAAAATGGGACAGGACCTAGGCTCGTCCCGCCCGGCCCCGTCCCGTTCGACCCGATCCCCCCCCCCTCCCCCTTTGCAAAACTACCGTTGCAACAACGGTCAAAATTTAGATTTTGGTCGTTCTGCAAGGGTTCCAACGACCATTTTTAACCCCTCACACCACCCCATAAACCCCTCTACCCCTTAATATTTATTTTTATCCCCTAAGTTAGTATATTTATACTTTAACCCAATTTTTCAACTTTAAATACCTCATTTTCTCTTCATTTTATCTCACAAATCTTCATACAATCGCTCAATCTATCTCTCTACAAGTCTACATTGCCTACTAAATATTTTATTTTATTTGTTCATTTGTATAATTGTATCAAAGTTCAAAAATTGGGACTAAAGTTGACAACTAGCTTGAGGATCATCCATCGAGCAAGTTTCAATTTTCAACCTCGATTACACGTCGGCGTTTGATACCTTTGTTCCTTCTTTAAATTATTATTGTTACTTTATTTTAATTATCACACTTAATTTCATTATCTTTAATTATTTATTTGCATAATTAAAATGAAAGGATTTAGACGTACGATTATGGGTAATGTGCTTCTTCTAGTAAGGGTAACAAGGGCAGGGGTACTTCTTCTAGTCATCTTATTCCTAGTTAGGATGTTATTGATTACACTCATATAGATGAAATTATTTTTTTAATGATATACCATTAGATGATGAGATATATTCTGCAAATAAACCCGACTTTAATTTAAACGATAATCTAGATGAGACACCCACTAGTGCACCTCAACAACCTCAACCTCAGACTGAGTCACAGCCTCAAACTGAAACTGGAACGCCTTTTATTCCCCCTAGTATGGTTTTTCCATCTTTTCCTAATCATTTTCATATAAAATATGCGTGACATATTTATAACTTAGTTGTAAAGGATGGTCTATCACTTTTTGAAGACATTCTTAATAAAGTATAATTTGCTATAAACTTTATTTTTAGAAGTAATAGAATACAAAGAAAAAAATATATAAAAAACTTGTCATGATTGTAGATAACCTTTTAGAAAAATTTCAGAAGAAGTAGAGACTAGGTGGAATTCTCTATATGAATAACTACTTGTTGCTTACGATTATAGAAGACCTATAACTTTATTTTTTAACGGCCATAATCGAAATCCAACTGATATGCTTGTAGATAATGATTGGGAAAAAATTTCAGAACTTATTGAATTTTTAGAGAAATTTTTCAAACAACTAAAGAATTTTCTGGTATATATTATCCTACTATTTCAATTATGTTATTTTATATAGCTCTAATATTTTTGTTACTTAGTGAATATATGAAAAAATCATCTTATAAGGCACCTATTAAAAAAATATTTATCAAATTAAAAAAATATTTTTTTATATTCCCACTATTTATATTATTGGTGTTGTATTAAATCCGACTATTAAAATAGACGGTTGTAAAATACTTATTGAAACGATTTATGATTGTATAGCAGTACTTCCACCTCCAACTCCAAAAAACCCAAATGAACAACCACTTAAGGAACCAATTAAAGAAGAAGTTTTGTCTAGCATACACGATGAATGCAACAAAGTATATATGCATTACCAACAAGAAAGTGCTAGCAACCAACCAACTTCTATACCATCTCCTTCTTCATTACAACCTTATAAAAGACATTATGTTTCTCCGGCTAGTATTGAAAGCCTTTGAAATAGAATATTTAGTGGTTCCACTGCTAATCAAGTTAGCGAGTTTGATATTTTTATTTTGCAGGGTGTTGTACCGCACTGCCAGCTTCTCAATGAAGAAGGACGTGAAGACTTGCTTAAATACTGAAGGGAAAATGAGAAGACATTTCTGATACTAGCAAAGATGGCCCGAGATATGTTGAACATTCAAGCGTCATCAACAACGTTTGTAAGAGCTTTTTCTGTCGGAAGATTTCAAATAAGAGAGCACAGACACTCATTAGCGGGAGACAGCTTGAAGATTGCAGTTTATTCAGAGATTGGATATGAACGGAGCGTAGAAGGTGCAGTCAACCAGAGATCAACAAAAAAGAAAACTACAACTACAACGAAATCTTGTCAGAGGAAACTGGAAGCGACGTCAACCAATTTGACCAACAAATTCTAATTCCAACCTAAGAACCACAAGACATTGTGAATAAATTAGAAAGGGTGCTTATAACTATGTAATTTTTTTAATTACAATTTTACTATGTGATTTGCAACTTTTGAACAACACCACAAAGTTGCAATTTTGAAATTATATTACAAAAAAATTATATTTCTATTAAATAATATAAGAGTCACAAAAAACAACATTGAGATGTTTTTATTACACTATCTTGTTCAATTATTTAAGTGTTTATATTCACAGCTTTTTTAAAATTAAGTTTCTACAAAAAAAAAAAGGAATCTCGCCCCCGACCCGCCACGCCCCTCCAACACCGGTCCCCTTCCGGCGGGATGAGGGACGGGACATCGGCCTGTCCCGCCCGTCCCGTCGGAGGACCGGTCCCGACCCTTTCCCAGTCCTGCGTCCCATCCTGTCGGGACCCACCCCGAAACCGGCCCTCTTGGCCACCCCTAGATTTTAGTATTGGTGGGTTACTTAGATATCTCTGTCAGTTTAGAAAACCAAAAAGAACAAAAAACAACAATTTGGGATTAAAATAGATTTCAAACAAAACTTTTTTAAAGCTAAAATAAATTCAAATCTAAAATTAGGAAAACCAAATCAATATGTCTCCTTAATGGACATGTCCAGAAATAAGAGAGCACATCCATGACATCATTAAACAAGAAACGGTCTACGTAATGTAAAAAAGGAAAACAAAAATAATTTATGTAGGTACTAAAAGAAGTGATATTATTCAGATGTCAAGAATGGTACAAAAAGGTTTTACAATACAAGAAAATTTCACTCCACGGTTACAAATGGCATGACCAGCTATTTTTACCGTAACCCCGTAAATCAGTAGAAGACATCCATCAAACTTGACAATTTTAAGTTTTCCGGATAAAAAAAAAGTCACTCAAATGATTCAAATATCAATAGAGTCCACCACCAAGGCGATAATGTGAGGTTTTAGTACTTTTTCAGGATGAGTGTATCCATCTTGATTGTGCTTATAAGTGACATCAATAATGCGAGCAAGATTGAGAATACGAGTGAGAATCTTTGTAGAGACGGGAGTTGGTCGAAGAATTCCTTCATTTACATCCTTCCATGCTATCTCAGCCATCTCTTGGAATTTGTCCATTGCTACTTCTGTCGATACGCCATAATCCCTCATATAACACCCAATTCCTGTTGCAATTTGGCCCCTACCCTTCTCAACCTGGAATGACAATTAAAATGCACATGTAAGTGTAAAATAATTTTATATGGATTTACTGCAACTCTTATAAGATGATTTATGTAGTGTAATGTGATGTGTACCTCATACGTGGCTATGTCATCAACAACTCGGCATAATGTAGCATTAGCTTCCAGAATTTTAGGTTCGTAGCCAACCATTCGAAATCTTCCTTGGTAGCTGACTTCATTCCCAAGTAGGATGTCGTAGTCAGCAAGTAATATGTGCTGGTCGCTAGTGCATTGCTAAGGTACTCGGAAACAGATGGCATATATCCCTCAATAAACCATTTTGCTTCAATAAAATAGTTTTTCACGATCTCCTTCATCTATTTAATAACAAATAAAGATATATTAACCATCAATATTCCAAAATAAATACGACTATAAAGAAAAATAAGGTAAATACATGTGATTTTAGAAACAAGACGTTAATGAATATATATGAGCCAGTGAGTCATACTCTTTCTTTTGCATAGTGGACAACATCAGATCTACCATCCTTTGACAACTCCTTTTCATAATCGTCGTAGAGATCCAAAAGAGCCTTATAACTGATTTTCATGTATTCTCGGGAGTCGATCAATTTGACTAATATCCCACCTAATATATGAGAGAGATATATATATAGTAAGTTTCCTTTATGAAACCATCTAATAAATCCATTAACTGCTGGGGAGGCAAGTTCATACCTCAGTATAGCATCGGTGTAGACCTCAAGTTCTTTTACGATGCCATAAGCATCGAATGTATCGTCTACTATCGAAATCATTGCTATAGTCTTAGCAAGCATGACACGAGCCTGAGAATATTGAGGTTCAAAGATACACCCCCATCGTCAAAAGTAGCATTCCACAAATCGATCCCTAGCATATGGAAGTGTTGTCACAAAATCCAAATCTTTCCACCACCTACAAAATAAGTACGAATCTTAATATTTGAAAAATTACTATTAACAAATAATTTATATTTTCATTTAAATTAAAACATCGGTGTACCTTGATACTTCATCGAAGTTCGTGCTTGTGCAACATCTCAAGTAAGTTGTAATCCAATTTAGCAAATCAAGCAACACATCATCCTTAAATTCCTCCTCTTCGTAGATGGAGATGAAGTAACGTGTCTCGACTCTTGGAATGCTCTTATGGAGAGATTGTTCGAGGGCGTGCGTCACTTGCTTACTCAGAGGTGACTTCAAATGTGGAGCTGCAGATTCAAGATGAGCAATGGAAAAAACAAGTGCTTCTTCCAAAATATCCTCTCCATGAGTCCTTACATGTGAAGCTTCGTATAAGTTCAGTAGACCCCTGATGTCGCTGCTAAGAGACTCCTTGAATTTGCCATTTGCATCTTGAATGTGCTAAAAATCTCTGGTTCAAGTTGAAAACAAAAGATTAATTAATCCTTGTGTACAATTAAACTAGTGATGTAAGTAGGAATATATTAATTAGATATAAAAACAATTTAAGTAGTTAATAGTGGCTAGTTGATAGAGTACTTACTTGGAGAGACGTTGTAACCATGTTGTCTCAGTAGTCGAAATTGAACGGATAAAGTGTTTAAATCATTGTATTCATGAGCCTCAAAGTTAGGATCAGCTCTGTAAATGTGATCCAACATATCTTCTATTTGTTTCTCGAAATGATAAGCTATGCCAAGGCGCTCAACAATATCTATCAGATTTAATTTCTCAGTCAATGTTGTTCCACAAGCTGGATTCAATATACTGCTTGTTTGTTCCTTTAAAGTTCCAATCTCTTGAGCATACTTTTCAGCAACCTGTAAAGAAAATGCATGTTCAAAACAACTATATTCCGACAACAGATTATGCTGTATATAGAAGCATCACAAATGAACTTCCTTAAATTAAGTACCTGATTGTCGACTGAGAATGAATGGAAACGATCACCCCAAAGACTTGGAGAAAAATCTGCAACAGGGCGAACAATCTCCTCTTCGTAGTTACTCATCACTACAGCTGGGGCCATTTTTACTCTTTAGCTTGTGGAAAGCAGAGAAATTTTCCTTTCCTTTCTTTTGTTTCTTTGTGCTAGAGAATTGAGCAAGCGATGATGGAAATGGAAGTGAAGGAAATGAGTATTTATACTAATGAATATTAGTGTGAGCCTTTGCCACAGCCATCTTTCACGATTATAATTCTTGTTGTTGTAGTCGTCAGGTTGGCGGTTGCCACACTTGACTATATATAACTGGTCTATAGATATAATACTCCTTTATAATATGGCAACATGCTTTTTTCTTTTTGGATTTAACTAATACTACTATATACTTGCAGCCTACAACTTGTTTCAGATGGGCCGTTTGGGCTGAAGTTGGGCGGTTCAAGATGGCTGAATCAATAGATGAATCAATTTACAATCCGCCCAAAGCTTATATGTGCTAAGATGAGCGGGTCAAGATGAGCTAAATGATGGGTGATAACACAATTTGCCAATTACTTTTATAAATTTCAAACTTACATTCTATGATATTATTTTATTTTGTATGATATTTGATTTTTTCAATTTTTAAAATAAGAATAATATTTTAATGATTTTTTTCATTTTTTATAAAAGCAAAATAAATATATAAAATAATGGATAGGAGGGCAGGGGGGTGAGAGGCGGGGTGGGTAGTGGGGTAAGAAAAGTTTCTCATTTTTTATAAAAAGTTTATAAAAGTAAAATAAATATATAAAATAGAAAATTTAGGAGTGGGGTTGGGGTTGGGTGATGTGGTACGAAAAATTTCTCATTTTTTAATAAAATTTTATATATAAGTAAAATAAATATATAAAATAAAAACTTCGGGGTGGTGTGGGAGGGCAGGGGAAACAATTTCATATGTTTAATAATTTTTTTATGAAAATAAAAAAATATGAAATAGAAATTTGAGGATGGGGATAGAGCATGGGGTGGAGGGAGGTAGGAGGTAAGAAAAAAATTCATATTTTTTATAAATTGTTTATAAAAGTAAAATAAATATAAAATAAAAATTTGAGAATGTGGTAGGACGGGAGGTGGCGGTAGATGGGGTAGGTGGGGTAGAGGTGGGATGGAGTAGGCAAGGTAGGGGGCAGAGATGTGATGGTGATTTAGTGTTTGGGTGGGGGTTGGTGTATGGGAGGGGTAGAGTGGATGGATAGTGTGGTGGGTGTTTGTGGTGCATTGGTGATTTTTATTATTCTACAATAATAAATGAATTTTTAAATAATTATTTATAAATAAAAATCTTAATTGAATCAAATTTGAATATTATCATGAGTTAATTTGGACTGTTGATTTATGATGAGTTAATTTGGGCCAGTTCAAACGAATTCCTTTGACAAAAAGAAAGTAGTAAACAAAGCGGTAAAAAGAAAAAAGCAAACCCTTTAAAAGCCGTCCCCTTCCGTCTTTTGCTGCTGATTAGCATCAAACTTTTACCGATTCAGCCTTCATTCACTGTAAGTTGTCAGGACAATAAGAATTCCTTCTTTTAGTTGTTTAGAAAGAAAAAAGCGTGCTTCACCCAAAATTGTGCTTTTTTTTCTTTCCCCTTTTCGATTTCTGAAGTCAATTTAGCTATTATTATATGAATAAATTTGTCTATGAATAAATAAATTTTAGCACATAAAGTGTTTGACCAAATGCTCCTATGTCCCTTTCAGTGTTCCTGCATTTGTTTTACCTATGCTATTTCTAGTTGAGTAGAAGAACCTCGAACTGCTACGTTCAAATTATGGAAATGCTGGATCACACTTGAATAATCTCTAGTATAACAGTTGTTTGATATCCACAGGCAAAAACCCTAACTAAAACCCCTTGAAGACAAGTCCTCCGCGATTGTGATTCCAGGCATGGATAATTCGCTGCTGGAGGAAGCGGTTGGCAGTGCGGGCGAGTGGTGGTGGTGGAGGATTGTGTTGAGACCAGTGCCGCTTTCGTGCTCCACCATTTCCTTAAGCGCTCTCTTCACCCTAACTCTTCTGACGTCGCTGCTTTCATCGCCTTTGTCCACCCTTTTCTCTCACTATGATCGCATTCTCCGCAAGATGGTCAGCTCTCTCTCTCTCTCTCCATGGCATGGTTGTGTATATTATTTGATAAAATACTTGAAGGAAATATTTTCATTCATCATTGTAATATTATATATATCTTTACAAGACTTAATTTAGGCTACAATTATGGCAGAATATACTTCAAACGCTTCATCTTTACTTTTTAACAAGTAAACATAACAATACCTTGTACTATCATCAATGAAAGTCACAAAGTACTTGTTCTCCCCTCTAGTTTGCACAAACTTTAAATCACATATGTCGGTGTGAATAAATTCTAGAGGAGCGTTGTTATCTTTCGACCGAATGGAAAGACGACTTGGTTAATTTTGTCTCTACGCACACCTCACATTTATGTTGAGAATTTATGTCAAAGGAAGACAACAATTCCAACTTTACTAACTTTTGAATGGATTTGTAGTTAACGTGTCATAATCTATGATGTCATAAATTAGAAGACTCAAATAAGTAGGTAGAAGACTTTATTTCATTAGATGAATGAATTACAGACATAACATACATTTTGAAGAGGCCGTCACATGCGAAACCCTCCTTCCTACAAAATTACCATTCTTAGTTATTACAAACTTGTTAGACTCAAAAACTAGTCTAAAACCAGCCTTGACCAACAATGGCCCTGAAACCAAGTTCTTGCGGATGTCAGGGACGTGCATCACTTCCTTTAGAGTGATCTCTTTGCCTGAAGTCATTTTGAGGACAACCTTTCCAACCCCTTGCACTTTAGAGGTGGCGTCGTTGCCCATAAACAACTTCTTGCCCGTGACTAGGGCGTAAGATGAGAATGCATTTTTGTTAGAGCAGATGTGACGGGTTGCACTCGTGTCTATCCACCATTGCTTTGGTTCTCCACCAGATTTGCCTCCAGCACCACTGTCGAGAAATCCACAATCTTGTCGTCAAGATCCGGAGGATTACCATCGTCTTGTACAACGTTAGCCTCTGCCTTGCGTTTGTTATTGGCCTTCAGGTCATTTGAGACCTGGATATTTTGGCCCACTTCAGTCGTTGTGTTAGACTGAGTGTCTATTGCATCCCCACCAGAAGGAGAATCTTCTGTCTGAGATTGTGACAAGCTCAACGCAGTAAGATAAAACAACATCTTTAGTCTCATTCTCTTGTTGTAATTGTTATCCAGAACCTTACCTAGGCGTTTGCGTTGGAAACTGTCAGGTGCAGGGACAACAACATTTCCTTGAGCAGCGCCAATGACAACAACATTTTCTTGAGCAGTGCTAAAGACAACAACATTTCTTTGAACAACAACAGTGCGTTGAACAACAACAACAGAACTAGAAACAAAACTGTTGACACGAGTAGAACCAGAACTATGAACGAAATTGTTAATGTAGCAGTTGACATAATCAAGCATGCACATCTTTCGAATAGTCAAAAAATTTTGTCTTAAAATTGTAGGTAAAATTGGTGTAAAGTGTATCCAAAAATTTCGACTCGTTTCATCTTACACTTCTTCCTTCCTTTACCAACGTGGAATACTTTGTCATTTGGCCAATAACCGTCCATAATTATATGTCTCAAACGTATTACATACGTACCAATATCTCTTTCACTAGTGAAATTTGCGATACTTGGCACTACGTGTGCACGTGTATGGAAACGAAGTTTCTGACGTGCGGGCCCAATTGTTCGAGTCATTAATTAATGGAATATACTTAATTCCACATTTAGTAAATTTCCAACAATCCCCTCTTGAAAGAGATTTTGGCGCACACACTTGATGCCTTTTTCAGCAATCTTTTAGCGGACTGATGTTGCATCTGGATAGGTAGCATACGCTGTGAACCTTCCATAGTTGAATACCATCGGACTTACTGCGCGGTGAACGTGATGTCTTGAACCGTCAGTGTTTAGTGTAGGCCAAGTCAACGGTAGCAACACAACAACTTTCTTTACTCAGTTCTTCGTAATATTTTGTCCGTTGTGGCCGTTGACACTTCTTGAATTCTTAAGTGCGTTCATTTGAGGCGGCCTGTCCTCGTACTTAAATAGGTGGTCTCCTACAAGGTATCCTGCTATACCCACTTTACAAGTGTTAGGAACCATTAAAAATTTTCCCAAACCTAACCTCAACCGGTGAGGATCATTAAAGGTTTTGAAAACTTAACCTTCACCCACACTGAAGATAGCACTTGTAGTCTATTGCGGGAACGACTTTGGATTTGGTGTTTCTTTACAGAAATCACTATCGGAAGTGCTCATGCTTCCACCGAAGCGATCAACTGAACCTTTACAACTTAGTTTTCCTATTGAACCTAATTCCTGGGATCTCTAGTCAGTAAGGTTGGGTTACCACCGTATTGGTTCTTATACTTTGGGTTTTAAGCCCATTCTCCTAGACAGCCAGAACATCTGATCATTGGGTAAGCCCTTTGTCAGTGGGTCAGCTATGTTATCCTTTGATTTTATGTAATCAATGGATATTATATCCGTGGTGATCAGCTGCCTAACGGTCTTATGTCTTCATCGAATATGACGAGACTTTCCGTTGTACATAGAATTTCGTGCCTTTCCTAGAGCCAACTGGTTGTCACAGTGGATCATTACAGAAGGTACGTGTTTGTTCCAACAAGAAACATCCTTTAAGAAGTCATGAAGCTACTCAACTTTTTCTCCTGCTTTGTCTAAAGCGATAAACTCTGATTCCATCGTGGATCGGGCAATGCAAGTTTGTTTAGAGGATTTCCAAGACACAGCCCCACCACCAATTGTAAATACATACCCACTGGTGGACTTGGTATTCTCTATATCAGATATCCAGTTTGCATCACTATACCCCTCTAGTACAGCTGGATATCTCGAATAATGCAACCCGTAAGTTAGCGTGTATTTCAGGTATTGAAGTACCCGATTCAACACCTTCCAGTGACTATCACTCGGATTACGGATAAACCTAGCCAACTTGTTGACTGCATAAGCAATATCAGGTCGGGTGCAGTTTGTTATGTACCAAGTGACATCTGCGATACCCATATCATTCATGTCGAAGCATTGTTTCAACATGTTCTTAGTCTCTAGAATTATGCTAGGACTGCTCCCTGTGATCAACATGTCGTCTACATACAAGCATATCATAACAAACGAGTCAGAGTTACCTTTCATGTAGACACATTTGTCACACTCATTAATGGCGAAACCCTTCGATAGTAGAGTACTGTCAAATTTTTCGTGCCATTGCTTCGGGGATTGTTTCAGCCCGTACAGAGATTTGACAAGCCGACAAACTTTCTTCTCTTGCCCTGGAACTACATACCCCTCGGGTTGTGCCATATAAATTTTTTCTTCCAAATCACCATTTAGGAAGGCTGTCTTTATATCCATTTGATGTATCTCAAGGTCACGCAACGCTGCGATCGCAATGAATACCGGTATGGACGTCATCCGAGATATCGGGGAGTACATGTCAAAGTAGTCAAAACATTCTTTCTGCCGATAGCCCTTGACTACCAACCTGACCTTGTACTTATCTATAGACCCATCTGCTTTATACTTCAGTTTGAGTATCCACTTACAACCCAACAGTTTATTTTTCGGAGGAAGATCAACCAACTCCCAAGTATGGTTATGCAGAGTGGAACCTATTTCACGCTCAATAGCTTCTTTCCAGAGCGGTGCCTTTGGAGTTGACAATGCTTCAGCAATTGTCCTTGGTTCATCATCAACCATATAAGCTACAAAGTCAGGACCGAAGGATTTATCCTTCCTGGCCTTTTTACTCCGCCTTAGTTCCATCTCTGGAGTCTCCAAGTTCTGAGAATCTGGAACACTGGATTCCGAATATTCAGCCACTTCGAGATCCTTTAGATCTGAACCATCTAGATCCGGACCGTCAACGACTCCCGGTTCCTGAGAGCTTTGTTCATAACTTCGTTTGCGAGAGGTTATGTCTTTTTTCTTTATAGGAAAGATACCTTCAAAGTATTGAGCATTCATTGATTCCATGATCGTACCCCGTGGATATATGGAACATCTGACTTATGCACTAAGAAGCGATAAGCACTACTGTTATTTGCATATCCGATGAACATGCAATCTACAGTCTTAGGCCCAATCTTGACCTGCTTTGGCTTGGGTACTTCAACATTTGCCAGACAACCCCACACCTTTAAATATTTATATGTGGGTTTCTTTCCCTTCCATGATTCATATGGAGTTTTGTCATTACCCTTATGTGGGACTCTGTTAAGAATCGTATTAGCGGTAAGGACATCTTCTCCCCACATGTTTTGGGGAAGATCGGAATTGATGAGCAAGGCATTCATCATTTCCTTCAATGTGCGGTTCTTACGTTCCGCCACACCATTCAATTAAGGTGAGTATGGAGCCGTCGTTTGATGAACAATGCCTTCTTGGACACAATATTCCTCAAATGGCGCTACGTATTCTCCCCCTCTATTGCTACGAATGGATTTAATCCGCATGCTTAGTTGGTTCTCAACTTCTGCTTTGTAACGTCGGAATGCTTCAAAGGCTTCATCCTTACTTTTCAACAAGTAAAGGTAACAATATCTTGTGCTATCATCAATGAATGTCACAAAGTACTTGTTCCCCCCTCTAGTTTGTGCAAACTTCAAATCACATATATATGTGTGAATAAGTTCTAGAGGAGCGGTATTCCTTTCGACGGATCGAAAAGAAAGTTTTGTGAGTTTTGCCTCTACGCATACCTCACACTTATGTTGAGGGTTTACGTCGATAGACGACAACAACTCCAACTTTATCAACCTTTGAATGGACTTGTAGTTGACATGTCCTAATCTATGATGCCATAAATTAGATGACCCAAGCAAGTAAGATGAAGATGCTTCAATATTACGTAATACAAACATGGTGTTCACTTTGAAGAGGCCTTCACAAACGAATCCTCTTCCCACAAACGTTCAATTCTTAGTGACTACAAATTTATTGGACTCAAACACTAGCCTAGAACCAAAGATTAACCAATAAAGGACCTGAAATTAAATTTCTTCTAATCTCAGGAACATGCATCACTTCCCTCAGAGTGAGCTCCTTACCAGAAGTCATCTTCAGGACTACATTTCCTACCTCCACCACGTCAAATGAAACGTTGTTGCCAATGAACAGCTTCTTGTTTGTAACCGGTGTATAAGTGGAGAAGGCATGAGATTCTCAACAAGGTTTGCTTCTAGCACCACCGCTGAGAACTCCTCAATCATGTCGTCCAGAAACTGGTCTTTGACGACGTTAACTTGTGCCTTGCCTTTAGCCTTGGCCCTCTCTTGTTGCTCGGTCTTGAGCTTGCGGCAGTCCTTGATCATGTGACCAGGTTCCCACAGTGGTGACAGTTTTCTTTGAACTTCTCCGCTTCTTGGGTCTTGCCGTCTTTCTGGAACTTGCGCTTCTTGCTTAGGTTCCCTTTGGCCTCAGCCAGATTTGCCTTTGCCTCAGCGGGTTGTTTACCCCTATGCATGACCTTATTATCTTCCTGCATTTGGAGTTTGATAATAAGTTTTTCAAAGGCCATCTCCTTTGTCTTGAGTTTTAAGTAACTCATAAACTCATTCCATGAAGGAGGTAACTTTTCAATAAGTGATGCAACCAAAAACTTCTCATTTGGCTTCATTCATTCCAAATCCAGGCGATGTAAAATCATTTGGAATTCCTGGACTTGGGACATCACTGTTTTACTATCCACCATTATAAATTTCAGAATTTTTCCAACGATGAATTTCTTAATACCTGCATCTTGTGCGTTGTACTTCTTTTGCAGTTTATCCCACAACTCTTTGGCAGTGCCAACGGTGCAATACACCGTGTAGAGAGGGTCTGACAAGCAGTTCAATATGTAATTCTTACACATGAAATCACTATGACTCCATGCATCAAGAACCATCTTCATGCCATTAATGACATGGATACCTAGGCCCCCTTCACCCGTTTCAGAAGGCGAATGGTCCATTTCATCTCCAGCTTGTGGAGGATCTTCTGTTAGGAAACGTGTCATTCTCATAACAGTCAGATAGAATAGCATCTTTTGTTGTCATCTCTTGAAGTTTGACCCCATGAACTTTTCAGGGCGTTCATGGTGAAATCCAGCGGTGGAGGAACGACAACATTCCCTTAAGTGGCAGCAAAGGCGTTGGATGCGCCTTGAGTAACCGGAAAGGCATTAGGAGTGCCTTGAGCAGTGGGGAAGGCAGAGGGATTGCCTTGAGCAGCAGCAGCAGAATCAGAAGCAATTTTATTTATGCCAGTCATCTTTCTAACTTAGTTGCTTATAACAAAATCTTGTCTTAAAATTATTGGGATACAATTGTTGTAGGGAACGGAAAGTAAGTAACTATTACAATAGTAGAAAGGATAAACAAACTATTACAATAAAACTGGAAATCAAAACCTTAACAAACTGCTTGTGTGATTTGCTGAGTCGAGTGATGACACTCTGTCTTTAAGACAAGATTGCCCCGTATATCTCCTTTTATGGTGTTGAACAATAGTCTCCCAAGATACAACATCAACTTTAACAAGTAAGCAAAGAAAACTCAATACTCTTGAAGAACTTTGAGTATAGTGACTTTGCTAGAAAGGAAGAATATGAAATCAGAAAATCTGGAGAATTTTCTAAGCGTTAAATGTAGTGTGTTTCAATTGAGCCAAAGACCTCAATTTATAATGTAAGGAGAATACCCTTCAACTAGCCAACTAATGACCTTCAATAGCCATGTGATTGCACTTGATTGAGGGGATTTCATTCAGCCAAATAATGGCTGAATTCATGTGGCAAGTAATGGAGAATCAATACTCCAAAACCAGCCCAAACGTCAGATTTTTCCAACTTCCCGTTACAGGATTTTGCCTCCGAAGCGCCGCTGCCCTTCACGGCTCCGCGGTGATTTCCGACTCGTCTCATCTTACACTTCGTACACTTCTTCCTTCCTTTACCAACGTGGAATACTTTGTCATTTGGCCAATAACCGTCTATAATTCTATGTCTCAAACGTATTACATGCATACCAATATCTCTTTTACTAGTGAAATTTGCGATACTTGGCACTACATGTGCACGTGTGTAGAAACGTCATTTCCGACGTGCGGACCCAATTGTTCGAATCATAAATTAATAAGATATACTTAATTCCACATTTAGTAAATTTCCAACATCTAATTCAATGAAGTGACAATATGCAATAACGCATATACTCCTATCAGCTTATTCTTATGAACCAAAAAGCGATATACACTTTTTTGGATCCTTTTTGTTTACAATCGTTTTAGTTTTTTAAAAAAGGGTCCAAGGTAGAGTGTCTGTATCGGCCATAACATAGTCTAATTTCAATGACATTTTCTTGAATAATAATGGCGGCAACAACTGCACCCTAAGAAATTTATGCCTTCAGTCTCGTGATTCTCCACCAAAATAAGACACTGAATGAAAAAGATTGGGGCATCGAACAATTATATGATGATGTCAATGAAATTGCAATAAACAAAAATACCAGTACATGGTATCGGGAGAGTATGTAGGTAAAATTGGTGTAAAGTGTATCCGAAAGGTTAAACAAAAGAAACGCTGAGTCGAGAGATGACTCTCTGTCTTTAAGACAAAATTGCCTCGTATAAATGCTTTTACGGTGATGGACAATAGTCTCCGAAGATAAAACAACAGCTAATCAACTGTACAAAGCAAATACAGTTGATTCTAGCGAAGAAGATAAATAAGAACAAATTGTTTGTTTAAGTTTTTGATTCTCTGTTTCTGTCGAACAAAAAGAAGGTTGATTCTCTGTATATTCTGAACAGAAGAGACTCTGTGTTGTGTGTTATGTTTTTTTTTTGTTTGAACAGAAATGTTCAATTTATAAGAGCAGAAAGGGAGGCAATTGAACAATCATGTATGTTGGTGTCTTCAACGTTCTGTTGAACAATCATGATTGTTGGTATCTTTTAGAACCGTTGTAACGTTCCGAAAACTTCAGTGACCAAAATGTAAATAGTTAACATTTCAGGAACCAAAAAAGAAAGTTTCAGAAGAAAGCAACAGTCCACGGCTCGTGACCCGTGACCTGAACCCGAGTCCACTTAGGTCCTTTTCCTTCTAAACACACGGGTTACCCTTTGGGGTCCCAAACCCTTACTCAAACTTATTTATATATTGCATAAACTCTACATCTTCTACCAATGAGGGGATTTGTCATTTTTGGCCAAAGACCCTCCATCTTTTTATGTCTCAAACACCTTACTTTGTGTACCAATATTTCTTTCATTTCTTAACAAAATTTGACGATACTTGGCACTAACATCATCTACTCACTTGGTAGATTAGGCATGTGCGAAGAAATGATGTTTTCGACATGCGGGACTCACGTATTTAAGTCATTAAAGACGGAATAAACGCAATCCCACATTTAGTAAATTTCCAACAGAGTAGGTGTTTTAAGACATTGGTAGCCGATGCCGATATAAGGATGGGTGGTCAGAGCAATAATGGTACCTTAGAATGGAAAGAAACGTGATGAGAGAAAAAGTGATTGGACCGGATACAAAGAATTATGTAATAGAGAAATCTAGAAAAATGTTGAAGGAGACTCGGCAGGAAAAATGGAAGGGAAGATATTTACCAAGATGAATGAATTAATTTGTCAGGATAGAAAGGAGTGCACAAAAACAAGTTAAATAAAACTCGAAGAATGTCGGGTAGTATGAAAATTGGTGAAAATATGATGCTAAGGGTTGGACAGAGAAAGGGGCACACAAATATGAGAGATTAAATGAATAAACGTGGTGGAAAAAATAGGAGAACATTATAATGGGGAAAAATTCTTCTTAAATGAACATAAATGTGTGTAAAGAATGAGATTGGAACAAAATGAAAAGACAAATGGAAGGAAATTCCCCCCCCCCTCCCCCTCATGTGTCACCCAGCGGTGATAAATGATTAAGGATGTGAAGAGCACTTGCACTTTGGAAATGGCAAAGTGCACAATTATGTCAAATTTTTAAAATTTGATGTAGTTGACAACTCTGGTTTTGTAACAAAACATACGTCGCCAGTTTGCCACTATTTATTTACTTCATTCTTTTAGAGATTTAAATTAGTTTTTGTATTGCCACTAAAAAGAAAGTCTATATCGATCGCCACAGAAATAGGAGTTTATGACACTAATAAGCTTTCTTATAAATTCTTACAAGATGTCATTAAGGATAAAATTAAAATTAGAATTGAAAGAATTTCTAAATAAAAAAATGTGTTAGTCTTTTTAAAATAAAATAAAAAGTGTCATACAAAATGAAATAGATAGAGATTGAATTTATACAATAACATTTATATATATATATATATATATATATATATATATATATATATATATATATTTTGGAAGGGCAGTGTTTGAGCCATGTTGTACCTATCTCTACCATCCACAAAGTCTTATATAATATTTCAAGAAACATTTAAGGTAATGCAGTATTTTATAAAAACAATTCTCATCGCCTAACAATCTCAAATTTTTACCAAGTCTCTGTTAAAAATAATTTCGTGCATTTTGAACAGTTCAAATCAATTTTGTTTTTGGCCTTGTACGTATGTTTTAAATTTTCATCATCTAATGGTCTTTTATAGAATAATTCTAATTAATAAAATATTTATTATAATTATTTAGTAATAATTGTAATTGATGTTAGGATCATGTGAATATGGTAGGTAGATAAGATAGTCAACTAATAACTTAATCCTATGTTAATCTTAGCCTAATCCTAGCCTTAGATGATGTTGTATTTGTGGTATAATTACCACACTTTTGGAATGTTATAATTGAGGAAAATATTCTTACATGGTATCAAGAGTTCAGGAAAGAAATCTTAGCCTAGAAAATACACCCTCCACCGTCGCCCCCCCCCCCTCAACCGGCCGACCACCATAGTTTCTATTTTTTTCCGTCAATAATGTCTTGACTCTAAATCCACATTTCATCCCGCTCTTACCGTTTCTAGTATCAAAATTCATATTTTCATCACCCTTGAGATGAAAAATGTTCATTACGCAACTTGAGCAGAGCTATTTAAAATCTGTTGCCGCTCCCACCGGGTTATTCATTGCATAATCCCACCGGAAAAAGGCAAGAAAAATGTGTTGAACACCGATGATGAAAAAGAACTGTGGATCACACTTGATGCGACGATTCTTTCGTGGATTTATGCAACAATTTCAAGCGATTTGTTGCATACAATTATGAAACCTGACTCCACGGCGATGGAGGCTTGGAATCGCTTACTGAATATTTTCCAAGATAATAAGAATTCCCAAGTCGTCACCTTGGAGCAAGAATTCTCCACCACTGACATGACGGATTTTTCGAATGCATCCGCTTATTGTCAACGCCTCAAAGTCTTATCGGGCCAACTTAAGAATGTTGGGTCGCGGTTACAAACAATCGGTTGGTTTTACAATTGGTTGCCGGCCTTACGGACGCATATAGTGGCGTGAGTACGCTCATCCGCCAAAGCAATTCTCTACCGCTTTTTTTTACCAAGCCCGCTCTATGCTTATTCTTGAAAATGTGGGTTTCGCCAAAAAGACCGCAACCGTATCGAATTCCGCCATGGTTGCCGCCTCATCCATTGAAGCTTCTACACATTTTGACACTTTGCCACCAAGCCGGGGACAAAAAGGACGAAATTGTGGTAATAATTGTGGTGGTGGTCGCAGTGATGGAAAAAGTGGAGGCCACCGAAATTTCGGCGGCGGGAGGGCGGCGGCCAACAGTGGCAGCCCCGAGCCCAGTGGGGCAGTGTACCATCATAGTAGGCCTGGCAGTAGCCTTGGGCTGTGCCACCAGGCCCGTTTCCCACAGGAAATTGGGCCAGACCCAATCCAAGGCAAACTGGCTGGCAGTGTGCCAGCAACCCACTAGATTTGGGCCCAGCGCCAACATCCGCGAACAGTCAGCATTTGGGCCACTGTCGAACCAATGACAGTAGGCCCATTCGGCAGTGGCTAGCCCAACCGATATTAAGTTCACCATGCACACTCTCAGACTTAATCCGTTGACGCAAATTGGTATATGAACACCAGAGCGACGTCTCATATGACGTCCTCCCAAGGTAATCTCTCATCCTATTTTATTCTCATCTACGGATATTCGGATGCTTATGTTATCCTCTTTTTCCATCCACCACAATCAACAAACTTTAATCCCAATCTATTTCTTGCATTTTTTGGGTTATCCTTCCAATCATCGAGGTTACAAATGTTACGACCTATCCTCCAATAAAATCATTATGAGTCGTCACGTAATTTTTGATGAAACAAATTTTTCATTTACCAAAATGCATTAGTCCGAACACCTACGATTTTCTAAATGATGGCATACCCCCTGTCGCACCCGATTTTGACCTGCAGGCTTCGCGACACGATGGATCAATTGCCTCTGGATTGGATAAAAATGCTTGCTTTGAGGAGTCGCCACCTAATTATTCTAATGTGAATTAGGACACCTAAATACTAACTAAAAGCTGTAAAATAAACTCTGATTTTATGGTCTACGAAACTAATGAGATTCTAGGTCAGGTTTTTTTATTATCCTAAAGGGAAGGGGTTAGACATCCTTTAAGATCCGCTAACTTGCGGTCATCCGATCAAACTCAGGTTAATTATTATAGTAATCAAAATGCATGTTTTTACAAGTATAACAATAATGTTGCAAGTAGTTAATAAAATGATGCATTCGTACAAGTATGCATTTGTATGGCATTAAAAATAGATATAAAGTTGAAAAAAATATGCATTTGTATGAAAATTGATAAAAATATATGCAAGGTGATTTTTATGAAAGCCGGTCCTAAAAATAGATAAACTAGCGATTTTCGATTTTAAAACTAACGGAGCCTAAAACTAAATAAACTAGTGATGGGTTTCAAGTTTTAGACTACCCTATTAATTAATTCTAAGTCTACCTATTCTAAACATTTCAATAATTTCACGAGCACAATAATATTACAATACAGAATGAAATAAAGCTGAATTAAAGAAAGTAAAAAAACAACAATAAAATAAATAATCTCTTAGGGTATTTATCTTCTTTGACTTTATCCTTTGCAAGCTGTCAAGAATAAACGGTTAGAAACAATTGAATATACATAACTTCGGATCCGTATCCAAAACAGTAAATGTTTTGATTACGGAGGGCTCAGACTTAAATTTTGAAAAGATCATTCCAATCACGTCGTGGCTGCGAACATATGACTCGTTGGTCATTTTAGTTGCCTTGCCTACCGGACATGTTGGTCTCTCGGGTGAAAAAAATTTAAGTTTCATCCTTGCCCAGAAGCTTTATTTTCCGTCTTTACAACTGTGGAGGCCTCAAAAATCGACGGATATTTTTTCATCGGCCAAGTGTGGTATCATGTTCAAAATCAGCAAAATATACAAAAAATAGTAAACTGAAACAGAAGAGAAATTTCCGAAGGGACGCGGCCTTAAATTTAATTTCATTGGCAAAATGCAGTATTTATTCAAAGCAGTAAAGCAGTAAAACCAAAAACCGAGAAATGATGTCCAAGGGGAGGCGGCCTCGAATTCAATTTCATTGGCCTAAATGCAGTATTTATTCAAAGCGGTAAATCGGTAAAATCAAAAACCAAGAAATGATGTCCGAAGGACGCATCCTCGAATTCAATTTCATTGGCCCAAAGTGTAATATCATGTTCAAATCAATGGGCATCTGAAATACAGCAGCTGAGCACATTTAAGGAATCAACTATTCAGCGAGTTTAGTGACATGATGTCCAAAAGGTCATCGCATTAAAAATGCAGCAACACAACCCTCAATATGTAGCAACAACAGCTCTCAAAAGCAGCAACAACAGCCCTTAAAATGCAGCAGCAATGGCCCTTAAGATGCAGTAAAAACAGCCATTAAACTGCAGTAAAACAACCCTTAAAATACAGCGGCAGTGACCCTTAAAATGTGATAAAAACAGCCCTTAAAATGCAGTAAAATAGTGGCCCTTAAAATACAGTAAAAATAGCCCTTAAAATGCAGTAAAAATAGCCCTTAAAATGCAGGAAAACATCCCTTAAAATGCAGCGAAATGGCCAAGTTACAGCAGTAAAACACTCCCAAAAGCAGGTGTAAATGACCAAGATTGCAACAGTCATTTTGCATAAACAGAACCACAAATTTGCTCCAAAAGTGTAGCAGTTTATGGTGCAGCAGCTCAACAATGTTACAACAGGAAATAGCTGCAGCGAGCGGCCATGGCAAGCAACAATATAGAGCAGTAGTTTGCTCTCAAAGGCAGTAACTAAGTAGCAACAACTATTTATCCCAACACGTCTTAAGAGAGCGGCATATTTAACCTCAAAATGTAGCAGTTACTTACCTCAAATACGGCCTCTATTTCTTTAAGATAGCAACTAACAACAACATACTCGAAATTCTCAAATGTAGTTGTTGTCCTTTAGAGCAATATCTTGTGGTTTCCTCGAATGTTCAACATCATTTGAGGTTTGAAACTCCCCTCTTTTTGCCAAGCAGCGCCGGAGACGACGAGTGTCGACGAACACCCTTTCATTCTTTCGATTTCATATTTGAGACAAAGGGGTATTTTCGGATTAGAATTATGAAACAAAAGGAGTATTTTTTCTAAACAAAATTTAAGAGCAGCAAACCAATTTTTTCGGATTTCCTTTTTGTTTTTCGATGCTTTTTCTTTGTATTTTTCGGACTGATTTCGGATTAAAAAAAGGGATGACTTCGACCTTCGTTTTCTGTTCTTGGATTCGGCCCCTTTTCGACCTCAGACGAGACTTCGATTTGTGTTTTTCGAACCTTGTTTTCTCCTCCCGAAATGAAGAACCAAGGGGAATATTTATAGCTAGAAAAATCAAGCTTGAATTCAAAATAAAACTGTAAAAGGTGACGATTTGGAGCCGGATTTTAGGGCGAATTTTGGGGGATAAGGGTATGGTGGTGTCGGTGTAGGTGGTAGCGAGGTTTGGTGGCCGTGGAATTTGGGCGAGGTGATGGTCGTGGGTTTTGTGGTCGCGAATTTTGGTGGGTCGGTTGATGGGTGTGTTTGGTTGGGGAGAGAAAAATAGGAGAGTTTTTGGAATTAGGGTTAGTTTTGGTAGGTTGGGTATAAGAAAATGGGGTATTGGGCTTTGGTTGGGGTTGTGGGCTCTAGGGTTCGGTTGGGCCGCCGGTTGGACTTGGGGTGTGGAATAAAATGTTTTGGGTTTTTGGGATTAGGGGTTGGGTTTAAAGGGGGATAAGGAAATGGGTGTTTGGCCGAATGGGCTAGTCCAGGTGGGCTTGCGGGTTGGCATGGGGCTTGACCGGTTGGGCCCATTTGTGGGCTGGCCGGCTGGGCCCTATTTTTTGTAGGATTTGGGTTGGTCGGTTGGGCTAAGTGGGATTGGGCTGCGGGTGAGTTGGGGTGGCCGATTGGGCTGGTGGAAGGTTTTGGGTAAAGGAAAAAAGGTTGTGGTTTAAAATATAAAAAGGGGTTTAAAATTAAAAGATGCTTTGCAAAAATATAAATTATAAAGATAAAAATAACGATGTGATAATAATAAAAATATAATATTTGTGAAATGTTTATTGCTTAAAAATAAAAAATGTGATGTCGTTTTGTGAAAATAAAATAACATATAATATTAGGATAAAAAGTATGATTATGATATAAAATGCAAATAACAATAAAAATGCAAATAATAATAATAATAATGATGATATATATACATATATGTGCTTATATTTTAAAATTGTTTTAAGATGTTAAAAATATTTAAAATTGCAAATAAAATCAGAAAAGATGGGACAAAATTTGGTGTCAACACCCCCGTATTTGGCCTAACATTTTTTTACCCATCCCAAACCCACTGTTTCAGGCAACCCATAAATTTTGGGAGAATTGGGCCCAGAAATAGTGGCCCAGCCGAAGCCCAACACTGCCCAGCGGTCTGGGCCTCCGGGCCTGAGCCCAACCACTACCGGGAATAATGGTTCTCTGCCAAGAAGCCCAAGGCCAAGCGACCAGCTGCACGCTGGCAGTTGCTTGGGTCACGACCCAACACCTGGCAAAGTGGGTCACAACACAATTCATTGCCCACTGCCAGGCAGTTCCGTTACTGCCGCCGGCCCAATTCTAATTCCGGCCCAGCGGCCAGTCACTCGTAGTCAACACGACATTGTCAAACCTAACACAAAATATAGCCTCCACACATGGGTTACAAAATCACCATTACCTCATAATCATGTGTCTACTCTTAGTGACTCAAATTGGAAAATGGTTATGGATGACGAATTTAATGCTCTTATTAAAAATAGGATGTGGAAGTTGGTCCTCCGTTCCCCTGATGCTGATGTGATTCGGTCTATATGGATTTTCAGTCACAAAGAAAAATCTGATGGTACTTTTGAGAGGCATAAATCTCGTCTTGTATATGATGGGAAGACACAACATGTTGGTGTGGATTGTGGGGAGACGTTCAGTCCGGTGGTTAAACCGAAAACTATAAGAACAATTATTAATTTGGCTATTTCGAAAGCATGGCCGCTTCATCAGCTAGATGTCAAAAATGCCTTCTTCCATAGAGAGTTAAATGAAACATTATACATGTACCAACCTTTGGGATACCGAAACTCCACTTATCCAAATCATGTGTGCCTGCTAAATAAATCATTATATGGGCTCAAACAGGCCCCAAGGCACAGTACAAGAGATTTGCGGATTATGTTTCGCATATTGGGTTTTCTAACGATCGTTACGATCATTCTTTGTTCATCTACCGTCAGTAATAATATTGCTTACCTTATTTTATATGTGGATGATATTATCTTGATTGCCTCATCGATGCTCTTCGCAAGTCCATCATGTATCAGCTTGGCTCTAAGTTTGCTATGAAAGATCTAGGGCCACTAAGCTACTTCTTAGGGATAGTTGTGACATGTCATGCATGTAGTTTATTTTATCCCAAAGAAGTGCATAGCAGAGATTGTTAAGCGGGTTGGCATGTCATCCGCATGGCCGTCGACAACTATGGTTGATACTAAACCCAAGTTGAGTGCCTCCTCCGAGCAAGCCATATACCGACCCGACACATTACACGCGATCTTGCGGGGGCCTGCAATATCTCACATTCACAAGGCGGACATTTCTTAAGTTGTACAACAGATCTGTCTATTCATACATAACCCGATTGAGGACCACATGCGTGCTCTCAAGCGCATTGTGCGTTATATTCAGGGTACTCTAGAGTATGGCTTGCATTTATATCCATCGTCGACGTCCACCCATGTTTCCTACACAGATGTCGATTGGAGAGGATGTCCGGAGACCAGACGGCCTACGTTTGGTTATGGTATATTCCTTGGTGATAACTTGGTATCTTGGTCCTCCAAACGGTAAGCGACGTTGTCCAGATCCAGTGCCGAAGAAGAATACCGAGTTGTTGCCAATGTAGTGTCTGAATCTTGTTGTCTCTGGGAATCCGGTAAACCATCAACGCACTAAACATATTGAGCTGGATATTCATTTTGTTCGCGAAAAGGTCGCTCGTGGACAAGTACGTGTCTTACATTTTCCGTCACGCTGTCAGATTGCAGATATCTTTACTAAAGGTCTTCCGCTGATTTTATTTGAAGATTTTCGGGACAGTCTCAGCATACGCCTACCTCCCGCTTCGACTGCGGGGGTGTGATAGAATAATTATAATTAATAGAATATTTATTGTAATTATTTAGTAATAATTGTAATTGATGTTAGGATCATGTGAATATGGTAGGTAGATAAGATAGTAAACTAATAACTTAATTCTAGCCTAATTTTATCTTAATCTTAGTCTAATCCTAGCCTTAGATGATATTGTATTTGTGGTATAATTACCACACTTTTGAAATGTTATAATTGAGGAAAATATTCTTACGATCTTAATTTTAAATCGCTAAGTAGAATATCAAAAAAAATTATACATTAAATAGTTCAAATCTATTTTTGAAGTAAAAAGTTACTCGATCCACTTGAGACATTCAATTTTTGGAGTTCAAAGCAGTTGCCGTAATAGTTAATTGGTGGTTTTGGAGTTCATTTTTTGTTGGTAAAACAGATGTATTAGGTAAAAGTAGTCGTACAAGGAGCAGTGGGCTGATAGTGATTCCCACCAAGATAGTTGATACTCTCCCCGTCCCAAATTATTTGAAGATTGATCAGTCTGAGAGTAAAATAATTTTTCTTTGATTATGATTTGCTCCATCTCTTTTCATATATTGGAATTATTAATTATGGTGACTTATAGTACTTTTTATGTAGTTTTCAAATATATAAATTTTATTATAAAATACTCAAAAAATCTAATTTAAAATTAACTAAAAAAAGTTATTTGACATAAGTGGTCAACCTTCAAATAAATTGAGACTGAGGAAGTACAAGTATTTGCGGAACTAGGGGCGACTCGCCAAGAGGTCATTATAAAAAGTAGTAGTGGAAAAAAAGCTGTCCGATGCACTAAGCTCCCGTTATGTGCGGGGTCCGGGGAAGGGACGGACCACAAGGGTTAATTGTACACAACCTTACCTTACATTTCTGCAAGAGACTGTTTCCACGGCTTGAACCCGTGACCTCCTAGTCACATGGCACAAAAAGCTAAATCTAGGGGAGGACTAGTCTGAAATTCCAGTAGTCTAATAGGAGATCCTTAAGTCCGGGGTGGAGTTTCAAAAATACTCGGAGTAGAGCAGGGGCGGCTTGATTATATGGCCAATAAAGCAATCACTCGAGACCCTAATTTTCAAGGGGCCTCATTTTTTCTCAAAGATGTATTTTATATATAAAATGTTGTCTCAACCGAATGAAGTTTTTCAAAATTAAAATTGATAAAATTTTATCCAAAGTCAATAATGTCTCTAGAGATATTGAATGAATTAACTATATAATCAATATTGTTAGAACAAATCGATTATAAAATAATAATTAATAACTTCATATCTAAAAAAGCTATAAAAATATATAGGATAATCGTTCCTTTAAAAAAATTAGGGCCTCTGTTTGAAGATTGGCTGGCTTTAGGCCCAATGTTGTTGAGACGGCTCTTGGAGTAGAGGAGAATTCCATAGTGCAACCAAAAATTGCAAGTTTGTCAGCTGCATTGTTTTGCTCCCTGTACGTATGTAGGATCTCCGGCTCACCCAGAAGACGAAGAAGGTACCTGCAGTTGAAAAGGCCAAGAAGCAGCGAGATGGAAGAATGTATTTTTCACAACCACCATACATATAGCACATTATTTTCAGAAGGAATGGTAATATTTTTGGTATATCAGTTATCGATAAATTTTGATTTTAATTCTTATGGTATATGATCTAACATATTTAACCTTTTAAATTATAGCAGAAAAAATATGTTATAATTAGATTATTTCTAGAACTATATTACCATCAAATATGGAATATCATTATAAACTTTAACATAACACATCAATAATTATTACATATGATGACTTATAGTACTTTTTACGTAGTTTTCAAATATGTAAATTTTATTTCTAAAAATTTAAAGATTTTATGTTCAAACAGACGGTCAAAATTAAAAAATTTGACCATCGAAAAGCGAAAAGCGAAAAGCGAAAACAAATTGGGACAGAGGAGTAATAATATAAATAGATGAATATTCACAAGCAAAAAAATTAGAAGTACGTATTTCAATTAATTGAGGTTAATGTTGTTAGCCAAATATTACAAAAATTAAAATTGAAATTTAGCAATAACGGAAGGATAAAAAATGCTATCAACCTTTTCAGAAGTATATAAGATTTTAGTAAGGAGGTCCATTGGGCTGACCAGGCCCCGATACCCCTAAAATTTTTTTTTACGGTGTCGTGACTCGAAAATGGGACAGGACCTAGGCTCGTCCCGCCCGGCCCCGTCCCGTTCGACCCGATCCCCCCCCCTCCCCCTTTGCAAAACTACCGTTGCAACAACGGTCAAAATTTAGATTTTGGTCGTTCTGCAAGGGTTCCAACGACCATTTTTAACCCCTCACACCACCCCATAAACCCCTCTACCCCTTAATATTTATTTTTATCCCCTAAGTTAGTATATTTATACTTTAACCCAATTTTTCAACTTTAAATACCTCATTTTCTCTTCATTTTATCTCACAAATCTTCATACAATCGCTCAATCTATCTCTCTACAAGTCTACATTGCCTACTAAATATTTTATTTTATTTGTTCATTTGTATAATTGTATCAAAGTTCAAAAATTGGGACTAAAGTTGACAACTAGCTTGAGGATCATCCATCGAGCAAGTTTCAATTTTCAACCTCGATTACACGTCGGCGTTTGATACCTTTGTTCCTTCTTTAAATTATTATTGTTACTTTATTTTAATTATCACACTTAATTTCATTATCTTTAATTATTTATTTGCATAATTAAAATGAAAGGATTTAGACGTACGATTATGGGTAATGTGCTTCTTCTAGTAAGGGTAACAAGGGCAGGGGTACTTCTTCTAGTCATCTTATTCCTAGTTAGGATGTTATTGATTACACTCATATAGATGAAATTATTTTTTTAATGATATACCATTAGATGATGAGATATATTCTGCAAATAAACCCGACTTTAATTTAAACGATAATCTAGATGAGACACCCACTAGTGCACCTCAACAACCTCAACCTCAGACTGAGTCACAGCCTCAAACTGAAACTGGAACGCCTTTTATTCCCCCTAGTATGGTTTTTCCATCTTTTCCTAATCATTTTCATATAAAATATGCGTGACATATTTATAACTTAGTTGTAAAGGATGGTCTATCACTTTTTGAAGACATTCTTAATAAAGTATAATTTGCTATAAACTTTATTTTTAGAAGTAATAGAATACAAAGAAAAAAATATATAAAAAACTTGTCATGATTGTAGATAACCTTTTAGAAAAATTTCAGAAGAAGTAGAGACTAGGTGGAATTCTCTATATGAATAACTACTTGTTGCTTACGATTATAGAAGACCTATAACTTTATTTTTTAACGGCCATAATCGAAATCCAACTGATATGCTTGTAGATAATGATTGGGAAAAAATTTCAGAACTTATTGAATTTTTAGAGAAATTTTTCAAACAACTAAAGAATTTTCTGGTATATATTATCCTACTATTTCAATTATGTTATTTTATATAGCTCTAATATTTTTGTTACTTAGTGAATATATGAAAAAATCATCTTATAAGGCACCTATTAAAAAAATATTTATCAAATTAAAAAAATATTTTTTTATATTCCCACTATTTATATTATTGGTGTTGTATTAAATCCGACTATTAAAATAGACGGTTGTAAAATACTTATTGAAACGATTTATGATTGTATAGCAGTACTTCCACCTCCAACTCCAAAAAACCCAAATGAACAACCACTTAAGGAACCAATTAAAGAAGAAGTTTTGTCTAGCATACACGATGAATGCAACAAAGTATATATGCATTACCAACAAGAAAGTGCTAGCAACCAACCAACTTCTATACCATCTCCTTCTTCATTACAACCTTATAAAAGACATTATGTTTCTCCGGCTAGTATTGAAAGCCTTTGAAATAGAATATTTAGTGGTTCCACTGCTAATCAAGTTAGCGAGTTTGATATTTTTATTTTGCAGGGTGTTGTACCGTACCAAGCAGTTCTCAATGAAGAAGGACGTGAAGACTTGCTTAAATACTGAAGGGAAAATGAGAAGACATTTCTGATACTAGCAAAGATGGCCCGAGATATGTTGAACATTCAAGCGTCATCAACAACGTTTGTAAGAGCTTTTTCTGTCGGAAGATTTCAAATAAGAGAGCACAGACACTCATTAGCGGGAGACAGCTTGAAGATTGCAGTTTATTCAGAGATTGGATATGAACGGAGCGTAGAAGGTGCAGTCAACCAGAGATCAACAAAAAAGAAAACTACAACTACAACGAAATCTTGTCAGAGGAAACTGGAAGCGACGTCAACCAATTTGACCAACAAATTCTAATTCCAACCTAAGAACCACAAGACATTGTGAATAAATTAGAAAGGGTGCTTATAACTATGTAATTTTTTTAATTACAATTTTACTATGTGATTTGCAACTTTTGAACAACACCACAAAGTTGCAATTTTGAAATTATATTACAAAAAAATTATATTTCTATTAAATAATATAAGAGTCACAAAAAACAACATTGAGATGTTTTTATTACACTATCTTGTTCAATTATTTAAGTGTTTATATTCACAGCTTTTTTAAAATTAAGTTTCTACAAAAAAAAAAAGGAATCTCGCCCCCGACCCGCCACGCCCCTCCAACACCGGTCCCCTTCCGGCGGGATGAGGGACGGGACATCGGCCTGTCCCGCCCGTCCCGTCGGAGGACCGGTCCCGACCCTTTCCCAGTCCTGCGTCCCATCCTGTCGGGACCCACCCCGAAACCGGCCCTCTTGGCCACCCCTAGATTTTAGTATTGGTGGGTTACTTAGATATCTCTGTCAGTTTAGAAAACCAAAAAGAACAAAAAACAACAATTTGGGATTAAAATAGATTTCAAACAAAACTTTTTTAAAGCTAAAATAAATTCAAATCTAAAATTAGGAAAACCAAATCAATATGTCTCCTTAATGGACATGTCCAGAAATAAGAGAGCACATCCATGACATCATTAAACAAGAAACGGTCTACGTAATGTAAAAAAGGAAAACAAAAATAATTTATGTAGGTACTAAAAGAAGTGATATTATTCAGATGTCAAGAATGGTACAAAAAGGTTTTACAATACAAGAAAATTTCACTCCACGGTTACAAATGGCATGACCAGCTATTTTTACCGTAACCCCGTAAATCAGTAGAAGACATCCATCAAACTTGACAATTTTAAGTTTTCCGGATAAAAAAAAAGTCACTCAAATGATTCAAATATCAATAGAGTCCACCACCAAGGCGATAATGTGAGGTTTTAGTACTTTTTCAGGATGAGTGTATCCATCTTGATTGTGCTTATAAGTGACATCAATAATGCGAGCAAGATTGAGAATACGAGTGAGAATCTTTGTAGAGACGGGAGTTGGTCGAAGAATTCCTTCATTTACATCCTTCCATGCTATCTCAGCCATCTCTTGGAATTTGTCCATTGCTACTTCTGTCGATACGCCATAATCCCTCATATAGCACTCAATTCCTGTTGCAATTTGGCCCCTACCCTTCTCAACCTGGAATGACAATTAAAATGCACATGTAAGTGTAAAATAATTTTATATGGATTTACTGCAACTCTTATAAGATGATTTATGTAGTGTAATGTGATGTGTACCTCATACGTGGCTATGTCATCAACAACTCGGCATAATGTAGCATTAGCTTCCAGAATTTTAGGGTTCGTAGCCAACCATTCAGAAATCTTCCTTGGTACCTGCCTTCTTTCCCAAGTAGGATGTCGTAGTCAGCAAGTAATATGTGCTGGTCGCTAGTGCATTGCTAAGGTACTCGGAAACAGATGGCATATATCCCTCAATAAACCATTTTGCTTCAATAAAATAGTTTCTCACGATCTCCTTCATCTATTTAATAACAAATAAAGATATATTAACCATCAATATTCCAAAATAAATCGACTATAAAGAAAAATAAGGTAAATACATGTGATTTTAGAAACAAGGCGTTAATGAATATATATGAGCCAGTGAGTCATACTCTTTCTTTTGCATAGTGGACAACATCGGATCTACCATCCTTTGACAACTCCTTTTCATAATCGTCGTAGAGATCCAAAGAGCCTTATAAGCTGATTTTCATGTATTACGGGAGTCGATCAATTTGACTAATATCCCACCTAATATATGAGAGATATATATATAGTAAGTTTCCCTTTTATGAAACCATCTAATAAATCCATTAACTGTTGGGGAGGCAAGTTCATACCTCTGTATAGCATCGGTGTAGACCTCAAGTTCTTTTACGATGCCATAAGCATCGAATGTATCGTCTACTATCGAAATCATTGCTATAGTCTTAGCAAGCATGACACGAGCCTGAGAATATTGAGGTTCAGCATACACCCCCATCGTCCAAAAGTAGCATTCCACAGCTCGATCCCTAGCATATGGAAGTGTTGTCACAAAATCCAAATCTTTCCACCACCTACAAAATAAGTACGAATCTTAATATTTGAAAAATTACTATTAACAAATAATTTATATTTTCATTTAAATTAAAACATCGATTGTACCTTGATACTTCTTGAGTTAGGTGCTTGTGCAACATCTGAAGTAAGTTGTAATCCAATTTAGCAAATCGAAGCAACACATCATCCTTAAATTCCTCCTCTTCGTAGATGGAGATGAAGTAACGTGTCTCGACTCTTGGAATGCTCTTATGGAGAGATTGTTCGAGGGCGTGCGTCACTTGCTTACTCAGAGGTGACTTCAAATGTGGAGCTGCAGATTCAAGATGAGCAATGGAAAAAACAAGTGCTTCTTCCAAAATATCCTCTCCATGAGTCCTTACATGTGAAGCTTCGTATAAGTTCAGTAGACCCCTGATGTCGCTGCTAAGAGACTCCTTGAATTTGCCATTTGCATCTTGGAATGTGCTAAAAATCTCTGGTTCAAGTTGAAAACAAAAGATTAATTAATCCTTGTGTACAATTAAACTAGTGATGTAAGTAGGAATATATTAATTAGATATAAAAACAATTTAAGTAGTTAATAGTGGCTAGTTGATAGAGTACTTACTTGGAGAGACGTTGTAACCATGTTGTCTCAGTAGTCGAAATTGAACGGATAAAGTGTTTAAATCATTGTATTCATGAGCCTCAAAGTTAGGATCAGCTCTGTAAATGTGATCCAACATATCTTCTATTTGTTTCTCGAAATGATAAGCTATGCCAAGGCGCTCAACAATATCTATCAGATTTAATTTCTCAGTCAATGTTGTTCCACAAGCTGGATTCAATATACTGCTTGTTTGTTCCTTTAAAGTTCCAATCTCTTGAGCATACTTTTCAGCAACCTGTAAAGAAAATGCATGTTCAAAACAACTATATTCCGACAACAGATTATGCTGTATATAGAAGCATCACAAATGAACTTCCTTAAATTAAGTACCTGATTGTCGACTGAGAATGAATGGAAACGATCACCCCAAAGACTTGGAGAAAAATCTGCAACAGGGCGAACAATCTCCTCTTCGTAGTTACTCATCACTACAGCTGGGGCCATTTTACTCTTTAGCTTGTGGAAAGCAGAGAAATTTTCCTTTCCTTTCTTTTGTTTCTTTGTGCTAGAGAATTGAGCAAGCGATGATGGAAATGGAAGTGAAGGAAATGAGTATTTATACTAATGAATATTAGTGTGAGCCTTTGCCACAGCCATCTTTCACGATTATAATTCTTGTTGTTGTAGTCGTCAGGTTGGCGGTTGCCACACTTGACTATATATAACTGGTCTATAGATATAATACTCCTTTATAATATGGCAACATGCTTTTTTCTTTTTGGATTTAACTAATACTACTATATACTTGCAGCCTACAACTTGTTTCAGATGGGCCGTTTGGGCTGAAGTTGGGCGGTTCAAGATGGCTGAATCAATAGATGAATCAATTTACAATCCGCCCAAAGCTTATATGTCTTTAAGATGAGCGGGTCAAGATGAGCTAAATGATGGGTGATAACACAATTTGCCAATTACTTTTATAAATTTCAAACTTACATTCTATGATATTATTTTATTTTGTATGATATTTGATTTTTTCAATTTTTAAAATAAGAATAATATTTTAATGATTTTTTTCATTTTTTATAAAAGCAAAATAAATATATAAAATAATGGATAGGAGGGCAGGGGGGTGAGAGGCGGGGTGGGTAGTGGGGTAAGAAAAGTTTCTCATTTTTATAAAAAGTTTATAAAGTAAAATAAATATATAAAATAGAAAATTTAGGAGTGGGGTTGGGGTTGGGTGATGTGGTACGAAAAATTTCTCATTTTTTAATAAAATTTTATATATAAGTAAAATAAATATATAAAATAAAAACTTCGGGGTGGTGTGGGAGGGCAGGGGAAACAATTTCATATGTTTAATAATTTTTTTATGAAAATAAAAAAATATGAAATAGAAATTTGAGGATGGGGATAGAGCATGGGGTGGAGGGAGGTAGGAGGTAAGAAAAAAATTCATATTTTTTATAAATTGTTTATAAAGTAAAATAAATATAAAATAAAAATTTGAGAATGTGGTAGGGCGGGGAGGTGGCGGTAGATGGGGTAGGTGGGGTAGAGGTGGGATGGAGTAGGCAAGGTAGAGGGGCAGAGATGTGATGGTGATTTAGTGTTTGGGTGGGGGTTGGTGTATGGGAGGGGTAGAGTGGATGGATAGTGTGGTGGGTGTTTGTGGTGCATTGGTGATTTTTATTATTCTACAATAATAAATGAATTTTTAAATAATTATTTATAAATAAAAATCTTAATTGAATCAAATTTGAATATTATCATGAGTTAATTTGGACTGTTGATTTATGATGAGTTAATTTGGGCCAGTTCAAACGAATTCCTTTGACAAAAAGAAAGTAGTAAACAAAGCGGTAAAAAGAAAAAAGCAAACCCTTTAAAAGCCGTCCCCTTCCGTCTTTTGCTGCTGATTAGCATCAAACTTTTACCGATTCAGCCTTCATTCACTGTAAGTTGTCAGGACAATAAGAATTCCTTCTTTTAGTTGTTTAGAAAGAAAAAAAGCGTGCTTCACCCAAAATTGTGCTTTTTTTTCTTTCCCCTTTTCGATTTCTGAAGTCAATTTAGCTATTATTATATGAATAAATTTGTCTATGAATAAATAAATTTTAGCACATAAAGTGTTTGACCAAATGCTCCTATGTCCCTTTCAGTGTTCCTGCATTTGTTTTACCTATGCTATTTCTAGTTGAGTAGAAGAACCTCGAACTGCTACGTTCAAATTATGGAAATGCTGGATCACACTTGAATAATCTCTAGTATAACAGTTGTTTGATATCCACAGGCAAAAACCCTAACTAAAACCCCTTGAAGACAAGTCCTCCGCGATTGTGATTCCAGGCATGGATAATTCGCTGCTGGAGGAAGCGGTTGGCAGTGCGGGCGAGTGGTGGTGGTGGAGGATTGTGTTGAGACCAGTGCCGCTTTCGTGCTCCACCATTTCCTTAAGCGCTCTCTTCACCCTAACTCTTCTGACGTCGTCGTTTTCATCGCCTTTGTCCACCCTTTCTCTCACTATGATCGCATTCTCCGCAAGATGGTCAGCTCTCTCTCTCTCTCTCTCCATGGCATGGTTGTGTATATTATTTGATAAAATACTTGAAGGAAATATTTTCATTCATCATTGTAATATTATATATATCTTTACAAGACTTAATTTAGGCTACAATTATGGCAGAATATACTTCAAACGCTTCATCTTTACTTTTTAACAAGTAAACATAACAATACCTTGTACTATCATCAATGAAAGTCACAAAGTACTTGTTCTCCCCTCTAGTTTGCACAAACTTTAAATCACATATGTCGGTGTGAATAAATTCTAGAGGAGCGTTGTTATCTTTCGACCGAATGGAAAGACGACTTGGTTAATTTTGTCTCTACGCACACCTCACATTTATGTTGAGAATTTATGTCAAAGGAAGACAACAATTCCAACTTTACTAACTTTTGAATGGATTTGTAGTTAACGTGTCATAATCTATGATGTCATAAATTAGAAGACTCAAATAAGTAGGTAGAAGACTTTATTTCATTAGATGAATGAATTACAGACATAACATACATTTTGAAGAGGCCGTCACATGCGAAACCCTCCTTCCTACAAAATTACCATTCTTAGTTATTACAAACTTGTTGGACTCAAAAACTAGTCTAAAACCAGCCTTGACCAACAATGGCCCTGAAACCAAGTTCTTGCGGATGTCAGGGACGTGCATCACTTTCTTTAGAGTGATCTCTTTGCCTGAAGTCATTTTGAGGACAACCTTTCCAACCCCTTGCACTTTAGAGGTGGCGTCGTTGCCCATAAACAACTTCTTGCCCGTGACTAGGGCGTAAGATGAGAATGCATTTTGTTAGAAGCGGATGTGACGGGTTGCACTCGTGTCTATCCACCATTGCTTTGGTTCTCCACCGATTTGCCTCGGCGCCCAGCCGAGAAATCCACAATCTTGTCGTCAAGATCCGGAGGATTACCATCGTCTTGTACAACGTTAGCCTCTGCCTTGCGTTTGTTATTGGCCTTCAGGTCATTTGAGACCTGGATATTTTGGCCCACTTGGTCGTTGTGTTAGGCGAGTGTCTATTGCATCCCCACCGAAGGAGAATCTTACATGCGAGATTGTGACAAGCTCAGCCTTGAAGATAAAACAACATCTTTAGTCTCATTCTCTTGTTGTAATTGTTATCCAGAACCTTACCTAGGCGTTTGCGTTGGAAACTGTCAGGTGCAGGGACAACAACATTTCCTTGAGCAGCGCCAATGACAACAACATTTTCTTGAGCAGTGCTAAAGACAACAACATTTCTTTGAACAACAACAGTGCGTTGAACAACAACAACAGAACTAGAAACAAAACTGTTGACACGAGTAGAACCAGAACTATGAACGAAATTGTTAACAGAACAGTTGACATAACTGTTTACAGACATCTTTCGAATAGTCAAAAAATTTTGTCTTAAAATTGTAGGTAAAATTGGTGTAAAGTGTATCCAAAAATTTCGACTCGTTTCATCTTACACTTCTTCCTTCCTTTACCAACGTGGAATATTTTGTCATTTGGCCAATAACCGTCCATAATTATATGTCTCAAACGTATTACATACGTACCAATATCTCTTTCACTAGTGAAATTTGCGATACTTGGCACTACGTGTGCACGTGTATGGAAACGAAGTTTCTGACGTGCGGGCCCAATTGTTCGAGTCATTAATTAATGGAATATACTTAATTCCACATTTAGTAAATTTCCAACAATCCCCTCTTGAAAGAGATTTTGGCGCACACACTTGGTGCCTTTTTCAGCAATCTTTTAGCGGACTGATGTTGCATCTGGATAGGTAGCATACGCTGTGAACCTTCCATAGTTGAATACCATCGGATAGGTAGCATACTCAGTTCTTCGTAATATTTTGTCCGTTGTGGCCGTGGACACTTCTTGAATTCTTAAGTGCGTTCATTTGAGGCGGCCTGTCCTCGTACTTAAATAGGTGGTCTCCTACAAGGTATCCTGCTATACCCACTTTACAAGTGTTAGGAACCATTAAAAATTTCCCCAAACCTAACCTCAACCGGTGAGGATCATTAAAGGTTTTGAAAACTTAACCTTCACCCACACTGAAGATAGCATTTGTAGTCTATTGCGGGAACGACTTTGGATTTGGTGTTTCTTTACAGAAATCACTATCGGAAGTGCTCATGCTTCCACCGAAGCGATCAACTGAACCTTTACAACTTAGTTTTCCTATTGAACCTAATTCCTGGGATCTCTAGTCAGTAAGGTTGGGTTACCACCGTATTGGTCCTTATACTTTGGGTTTTAAGCCCATTCTCCTAGACAGCCAGAACATCTGATCATTGGGTAAGCCCTTTGTCAGTGGGTCAGCTATGTTATCCTTTGATTTTATGTAATCAATGGATATTATATCCGTGGTGATCAGCTGCCTAACGGTCTTATGTCTTCGTCGAATATGACGAGACTTTCCGTTGTACATAGAATTTCGTGCCTTTCCTAGAGCCAACTGATTGTCATAGTGGATCATTACAGAAGGTACGTGTTTGTTCCAACAAGAAACATCCTCTAAGAAGTCATGAAGCTACTCAACTTTTTCTCCTGCTTTGTCTAAAGCGATAAACTCTGATTCCATCGTGGATCGGGCAATGCAAGTTTGTTTAGAGGATTTCCAAGACACAGCCTCACCACCAATTGTAAATACATACCCACTGGTGGACTTGGTATTCTCTATATCAGATATCCAGTTTGCATCACTATACCCCTCTAGTACAACTGGATATCTCGAATAATGCAACCCGTAAGTTAGCGTGTATTTCAGGTATTGAAGTACCCGATTCAACACCTTCCAGTGACCATCACTCGGATTACGGGTAAACCTAGCCAACTTGTTGACTGCATAAGCAATATCAGGTCGAGTGCAGTTTGTTATGTACCAAGTGACATCTGCGATACCCATATCATTCATGTCGAAGCATTGTTTCAACATGTTCTTAGTCTCTAGAATTATGCTAGGAATGCTCCCTGTGATCAACATGTCGTCTACATACAAGCATATCATAACAAACGAGTCAGAGTTACCTTTCATGTAGACACATTTGTCACACTCATTAATGGCGAAACCCTTCGATAGTAGAGTACTGTCAAATTTTTCGTGCCATTGCTTCGGGGCTTGTTTCAGCCCGTACAGAGATTTGACAAGCCGACAAACTTTCTTCTCTTGCCCTGGAACAACATACCCCTCGGGTTGTGCCATATAAATTTTTTCTTCCAAATCACCATTTAGGAAGGCTGTCTTTATATCCATTTGATGTATCTCAAGGTCACGCAACGCTGCGATTGCAATAAATACCGGTATGGACGTCATCCGAGATACCGGGGAGTACATGTCAAAGTAGTCAAAACATTCTTTCTGCCGAAAGCCCTTGACTACTAACCTGTCCTTGTACTTATCTATAGACTCATCTACTTTATACTTCCGTTTGAGTATCCACTTACAACCCAACCGTTTATTTTTCGGAGGAAGATCAACCAACTTCCAAGTATGGTTATGCAGAGTGGAGCCTATTTCACTCTCAATAGCTTCTTTCCAGAGCGGTGCCTTTGGAGTTGACAATGCTTCAGCAATTGTCCTTGGTTCATCAACCATATAAGCTACAAAGTCAGGACCGAAGGATTTATCCTTCCTGGCCTTTTTACTCCGCCTTAGTTCCATCTCTGGAGTCTCGAGTTACGAGAATGCGGAACACTTTGGATTAGAATATTCAGCCACTTCGAGATCCTTTAGATCTGAACCATCTAGATCCGGACCGTCAACGACTCCCGGTTCCTGAGAGCTTTGTTCATAACTTCGTTTGCGAGAGGTTATGTCTTTTTTCTTTATAGGAAAGATACCTTCAAAGTATTGAGCATTCATTGATTCCATGATCGTACCCCGTGGATATATGGAACATCTGACTTATGCACTAAGAAGCGATAAGCACTACTGTTATTTGCATATCCGATGAACATGCAATCTACAGTCTTAGGCCCAATCTTGACCTGCTTTGGCTTGGGTACTTCAACATTTGCCAGACAACCCCACACCTTTAAATATTTATATGTGGGTTTCTTTCCCTTCCATGATTCATATGGAGTTTTGTCATTACCCTTATGTGGGACTCTGTTAAGAATCGTATTAGCGGTAAGGACATCTTCTCCCCACATGTTTTGGGGAAGATCGGAATTGATGAGCAAGATATTCATTATTTCCTTCAATGTGCGGTTCTTACGTTCCACCACACCGTTCGATTGAGGTGAGTATGGAGTCGTCGTTTGATGAACAATGCCTTCTTGGGCACAATATTCCTCAAAAGGCGCTACGTATTCTCCCTCTCTATCGCTACGAATGGATTTAATCCGCATGCTTAGTTGGTTCTCAACTTCTGCTTTGTAATGTCGAAACGCTTCAAAGGCTTCATCCTTACTTTTCAACAAGTAAAGGTAACAATACCTTGTGCTATCATCAATGAATGTCACAAAGTACTTGTTCCCCCCTCTAGTTTGTGCAAACTTCAAATCACATATATATGTGTGAATAAGTTCTAGAGGAGCGGTATTCCTTTCGACGGATCGAAAAGAAAGTTTTGTGAGTTTTGCCTCTACGCATACCTCACACTTATGTTGAGGGTTTACGTCGATAGACGACAACAACTCCAACTTTATCAACCTTTGAATGGACTTGTAGTTGACATGTCCTAATCTATGATGCCATAAATTAGATGACCCAAGCAAGTAAGATGAAGATGCTTCAATATTACGTAATACAAACATGGTGTTCACTTTGAAGAGGCCTTCACAAACGAATCCTCTTCCCACAAACGTTCAATTCTTAGTGACTACAAATTTATTGGACTCAAACACTAGCCTAGAACCAGCATTAACCAATAAAGGACCTGAAATTAAATTTCTTCTAATCTCAGGAACATGCATCACTTCCCTCAGAGTGAGCTCCTTACCAGAAGTCATCTTCAGGACTACATTTCCTACCTCCACCACGTCAAATGAAACGTTGTTGCCAATGAACAGCTTCTTGTTTGTAACCGGTGTATAAGTGGAGAAGGCATGAGATTCTCAACAAGGTTTGCTTCTAGCACCACCGCTGAGAACTCCTCAATCATGTCGTCCAGAAACTGGTCTTTGACGACGTTAACTTGTGCCTTGCCTTTAGCCTTGGCCCTCTCTTGTTGCTCGGTCTTGAGCTTGCGGCAGTCCTTGATCATGTGACCAGGTTCCCACAGTGGTGACAGTTTTCTTTGAACTTCTCCGCTTCTTGGGTCTTGCCGTCTTTCTGGAACTTGCGCTTCTTGCTTAGGTTCCCTTTGGCCTCAGCCAGATTTGCCTTTGCCTCAGCGGGTTGTTTACCCCTATGCATGACCTTATTATCTTCCTGCATTTGGAGTTTGATAATAAGTTTTTCAAAGGCCATCTCCTTTGTCTTGAGTTTTAAGTAACTCATAAACTCATTCCATGAAGGAGGTAACTTTTCAATAAGTGATGCAACCAAAAACTTCTCATTTGGCTTCATTCATTCCAAATCCAGGCGATGTAAAATCATTTGGAATTCCTGGACTTGGGACATCACTGTTTTACTATCCACCATTATAAATTTCAGAATTTTTCCAACGATGAATTTCTTAATACCTGCATCTTGTGCGTTGTACTTCTTTGCGGTTTATCCCACAACTCTTTGGCGGTGCCAGCGCGGTGCAATACAGTGTAGAGAGAGTCGACAAGCGATTCAATATGTAATTCTTACACATGAAATCACTATGACTCCATGCATCAAGAACCATCTTCATGCCATTAATGACATGGATACCTAGGCCCCCTTCACCCGTTTCGAGGCGAATGGTCCATTTCATCTCCGACTTGTGGAGGATCTTACGTTAGGAAACGTGTCATTCTCATAACAATCGGATAGAATAGCATCTTTTGTTGTCATCTCTTGAAGTTTGACCCCATGAACTTTTCAGGGCGTTCATGGTGAAATCGGCGGTGGAGGAACGACAACATTCCCTTAAGTGGCAGCAAAGGCGTTGGATGCGGCTTGAGTAACCGGAAAGGCAGTAGGAGTGCCTTGAGCGTTGGGAAAGCGAGAGGGATTGCCTTGAGCAGCAGCAGCAGAATCAGAAGTAATTTTATTTATGCCAGTCATCTTTCTAACTTAGTTGCTTATAACAAAATCTTGTCTTAAAATTATTGGGATACAATTGTTGTAGGGAACGGAAAGTAAGTAACTATTACAATAGTAGAAAGGATAAACAAACTATTACAATAAAACTGGAAATCAAAACCTTAACAAACTGCTTGTGTGATTTGCTGAGTCGAGTGATGACACTCTGTCTTTAAGACAAGATTGCCCCGTATATCTCCTTTTATGGTGTTGAACAATAGTCTCCCAAGATACAACATCAACTTTAACAAGTAAGCAAAGAAAACTCAATACTCTTGAAGAACTTTGAGTATAGTGACTTTGCTAGAAAGGAAGAATATGAAATCAGAAAATCTGGAGAATTTTCTAAGCGTTAAATGTAGTGTGTTTCAATTGAGCCAAAGACCTCAATTTATAATGTAAGGAGAATACCCTTCAACTAGCCAACTAATGACCTTCAATAGCCATGTGATTGCACTTGATTGAGGGGATTTCATTCAGCCAAATAATGGCTGAATTCATGTGGCAAGTAATGGAGAATCAATACTCCAAAACCAGCCCAAACGTCAGATTTTTCCAACTTCCCGTTCTGATTTTGCCTCGGCGCCGCTGCCCTTCACGGCTCCGCGGTGATTTCCGACTCGTCTCATCTTACACTTCGTACACTTCTTCCTTCCTTTACCAACGTGGAATACTTTGTCATTTGGCCAATAACCGTCTATAATTCTATGTCTCAAACGTATTACATGCATACTAATATCTCTTTTACTAGTGAAATTTGCGATACTTGGCACTACATGTGCACGTGTGTAGAAACGTCGTTTCCGACGTGCGGACCCAATTGTTTGAGTCATAAATTAATAAGATATACTTAATTCCACATTTAGTAAATTTCCAACATCTAATTCAATGAAGTGACAATATGCAATAACGTATATACTCCTATCAGCTTATTCTTATGAACCAAAAAGCGATATACACTTTTTTGGATCCTTTTTGTTTACAATCGTTTTAGTTTTTTAAAAAAGGGTCCAAGGTAGAGTGTCTGTATCGGCCATAACATAGTCTAATTTCAATGACATTTTCTTGAATAATAATGGCGGCAACAACTGCACCCTAAGAAATTTATGCCTTCAGTCTCGTGATTCTCCACCAAAATAAGACACTGATATTGGTAATGAAAAAGATTGGGGCATCGAACAATTATATGATGATGTCAATGAAATTGCAATAAACAAAAATACCAGTACATGGTATCGGGAGAGTATGTAGGTAAAATTGGTGTAAAGTGTATCCGAAAGGTTAAACAAAAGAAACGCTGAGTCGAGAGATGACTCTCTGTCTTTAAGACAAAATTGCCCCGTATAAATGCTTTTACGGTGATGGACAATAGTCTCCGAAGATAAAACAACAGCTAATCAATTGTACAAAGCAAATACAGTTGATTCTAGCGAAGAAGATAAATAAGAACAAATTGCTTGTTTAAGTTTTTGATTCTCTGTTTCTGTCGAACAAAAAGAAGGTTGATTCTCTGTATATTCTGAACAGAAGAGACTCTGTGTTGTGTGTTCTATTTTTTTTTATTTGAACAGAAATGTTCAATTTATAAGAGCAGAAAGGGAGGCAATTGAACAATCATGTATGTTGGTGTCTTCAACGTTCTGTTGAACAATCATGATTGTTGGTATCTTTTAGAACCGTTGTAACGTTCCGAAAACTTCAGTGACCAAAATGTAAATAGTTAACATTTCAGGAACCAAAAAAGAAAGTTTTAGAAGAAAGCAACAGCCCACGGCTCGTGACCCGTGACCTGAACCCGAGTCCACTTAGGTCCTTTTCCTTCTAAATACATGGGTTACCCTTTGGGGTCCCAAACCCTTACTCAAACTTATTTATATATTGCATAAACTCTACATCTTCTACCAATGAGGGAGATTTGTCATTTTTGGCCAAAGACCCTCCATCTTTTTATGTCTCAAACACCTTACTTTGTGTACCAATATTTCTTTCATTTCTTAACGAAATTTGACGATACTTGGCACTAACATCATCTACTCACTTGGTAGATTAGGCATGTGCGAAGAAATGATATTTTCGACATGCGGGACTCACGTATTTAAGTCATTAAAGACGGAATAAACGCAATTCCACATTTAGTAAATTTCCAACAGAGTAGGTGTTTTAAGACATTGGTAGCCGATGCCGATATAAGGATGGGTGGTCAGAGCAATAATGGTACCTTAGAATGGAAAGAAACGTGATGAGAGAAAAAGTGATTGGACCGGATACAAAGAATTATGTAATAGAGAAATCTAGAAAAATGTTGAAGGAGACTCGGCAGGAAAAATGGAAGGGAAGATATTTACCAAGATGAATGAATTAATTTGTCAGGATAGAAAGGAGTGCACAAAAACAAGTTAAATAAAACTCGAAGAATGTCGGGTAGTATGAAAATTGGTGAAAATATGATGCTAAGGGTTGGACAGAGAAAGGGGCACACAAATATGAGAGATTAAATGAATAAACGTGGTGGAAAAAATAGGGAGAACATTATAATGGGGAAAAATTGTTCTTAAATGAACATAAATGTGTGTATAGAATGAGATTGGCACAAAATGAGAAGACAAATGGAAGGAAATTCCCCCCCCCCCCCCGCCCTCCCCCTCATGTGTCACCCAGCGGTGATAAATGATTAAGGATGTGAAGAGCACTTGCACTTTGGAAATGGCAAAGTGCACAATTATGTCAAATTTTTAAAATTTGATGTAGTTGACAACTCTGGTTTTGTAACAAAACATACGTCGCCAGTTTGCCACTATTTATTTACTTCATTCTTTTAGAGATTTAAATTAGTTTTTGTATTGCCACTAAAAAGAAAGTCTATATCGATCGCCACAAAAATAGGAGTTTATGACACTAATAAGCTTTCTTATAAATTCTTACAAGATGTCATTAAGGATAAAATTAAAATTAGAATTGAAAGAATTTCTAAATAAAAAAATGTGTTAGTCTTTTTAAAATAAAATAAAAAATGTCATACAAAATGAAATAGATAGAGATTGAATTTATACAATAACATTTATATATATGTATGTATATATTTTTTTGGAAGGGCAGTGTTTGAGCCATGTTGTACCTATCTCTACCATCCACAAAGTCTTATATAATATTTCAAGAAACATTTAAGGTAATGCAGTATTTTATAAAAACAATTCTCATCGCCTAACAATCTCAAATTTTTACCAAGTAGAGTGTTAAAAATAATTTCGTGCATTTTGAACAGTTCAAATCAATTTTGTTTTTGGCCTTGTACGTATGTTTTAAATTTTCATCATCTAATGGTCTTTTATAGAATAATTCTAATTAATAAAATATTTATTGTAATTATTTAGTAATAATTGTAATTGATGTTAGGATCATGTGAATATAGTAGGTAGATAAGATAGTCAACTAATAACTTAATCCTATGTTAATCTTAGCCTAATCCTAGCCTTAGATGATGTTGTATTTGTGGTATAATTACCACACTTTTGGAATGTTATAATTGAGGAAAATATTCTTACATGGTATCAAGAGTTCAGGAAAGAAATCTTAGCCTAGAAAATACACCCTCCACCGTCGCCCCCCCCCCCCCTCAACCGGCCGACCACCATAGTTTCTATTTTTTTCCGTCAATAATGTCTTGACTCTAAATCCACATTCCATCCCGCTCTTACCGTTTCTAGTATCAAAATTCATATTTTCATCACCCTTGAGATGGAAAATGTTCATTACGCAACTTGGGCAGAGCTATTTAAAATCTGTTGCCTCTCCCACCGGGTTATTCATCGCATAATCCCACCAGAAAAAGGCAAGAAAAATGTGTTGAACACCGATGATGAAAAAGAACTGTGGATCACACTTGATGCGACGGTTCTTTCGTGGATTTATGCAACCATTTCAAGCGATTTGTTGCATACAATTATGAAACCTGACTCCACGGCGATGGAGGCTTGGAATCGCTTACTGAATATTTTCCAAGATAACAAGAATTCCCAAGTCGTCACCTTGGAGCAAGAATTCTCCACCACTGACATGACGGATTTTTCGAATGCATCCGCTTATTGTCAACGCCTCAAAGTCTTATCGGGCCAACTTAAGAACGTTGGGTCGCGGTTACAAACAATCGGTTGGTTTTACAATTGGTTGCCGGCCTTACCGACGCGTATAGTGGCGTGAGTACGCTCATCCGCCAAAGCAATTCTCTACCGCTTTTTTTTTTACCAAGCCCGCTCTATGCTTATTCTTGAAGATGTGGGTTTCGCCAAAAAGACCGCAACCGTATCGAATTCCGCCATGGTTGCCGCCTCATCCATTGAAGCTTCTACACATTTTGACACTTTGCCACCAAGCCGGGGACAAAAAGAACGAAATTGTGGTAATAATTGTGGTGGTGGTCGCGGTGATGGAAAAAGTGGAGGCCACCGGAATTTCGGCGGCGGCAAGGCGGCGGCCAACAGTGGCAGCCCCGAGCCGAGTGGCGCAGTGTACCATCACAGTAGGCCTGGCAGTGGCCTTGGACTGTGCCACCAGGCCCGTTTCCCACAGAAAATTGGGCCAAGCCCAATCCAAGGCAAACTGGCTGGCAGTGTGCCAGCAACCCACTAGATTTGGGCCCAACGCCAACATCCGCGAACAGTCAGCATTTGGGCCACTGTCGAACCAATGATAGGAGGCCCATTCGGCAGTGGCTAGCCCAACCGATATTAAGTTCGCCATGCACACTCTCAGACTTAATCCGTTGACGCAAATTGGTATATGAACACCAGAGCGACGTCCCATATGACGTCCTCCCAAGGTAATCTCTCGTCCTATTTTAATTTGAGCAAAAATAATGGTATAATTGTCGAAAATGGTCATTCTATTCCAATTCGTGGTTTTGGTTCTACCAAATTGTCTCCACTAAACCCACCGTTAACTTTAAAGAATGTCCTTTATGCCCCACAATTGATTAAAAACTTGATTTCAGTTAGAAAGTTTACTATTGATAATTGAATTTTTGTTGATTTTGACCCTTTTGGATTTTCATACGAGGATGCGTCTAATGAGATGTGATAGTTAGGACGAGCTATATCCAATCACCACACCCAGTCATTGAGCCAAGTTACCATCCACTTTTGCAGCTTTAGCACCTTCATTGTGGCATGAACGTTTGGGTCATCCGGGAGCACCTGTTTTAGCCTCCATTAAACAAAATAATTTTATTTCATGTACTCATAATTCAAATATGTGTCGATCATGTCCATTTGTAAAACATGTTCAAATGCCATTTATTTCCTCTAATTCATGCACACTTATGCCTTTTGATATTATCCATTGTGATATTTGAACATCTCTCGTTTTGAGCTCTTCGGGCCATAGATGTTATTTCCTCTTGATAGATGATTACTCTAATTTTTTTGTGGACATTTTCATTGTCTAAAAAATCACAAGTTTTCTCCATATTTCTTACTTTTAGAGCATTCATCCAAAATCAATTTGAATGGAATATTAAAAATATTCAATGTGATAATGGTAGGGAGTTTGATAATGGGTCTTTTTGGGATTTTTGCAATGCTAATGGTTTAAGCTTTCGTATTTCATGTCCTCATACCTCCTCTCAAAATGGAAAGGCGGAAAGAAAAATATGAACCATCAATAACATTATTAGAACATATCTTGCCCATGCCGCTCTACCACCATCCTCTTGGCATCACGCACTACAAATGACAACCTATATACTGAACATACGTCCCAACAAACATTTGTCCTACAAAGCCCCTCTAAAAAATTTAAATCTAAGGGACCCATCTTATTCTCATCTACGAATATTCGGATGCTTATGTTATCCTCTTTTTCCATCCACCACAATCAACAAACTTTAATCCCGATCTATTACTTACATTTTTTGGGTTATCCTTCCAATCATCAATGTTACAAATGTTACGACCTATCCTCCAATAAAATCATTGTGAGTCGTCACGTAATTTTTGATGAAACAAATTTTTCATTTACCAAAATGCATTAGTCCGAACCTCCTACCTACAATTTTCTAAATGATGGCATACCCCCTGTCGCACCCGATTTTGACCTGCAGGCTTCGCGACACGATGGATCAATTGCCTCTGGATTGGATAAAAATGCTTGCTTTGAGGAGTCGCCACCTAATTATTCTAATGTGAATTAGGGCACCTAAATACTAACTAAAAGCTGTAAAATAAACTCTGATTTTATAGTCTACGAAACTAATGAGATTCTAGGTAAGGTTTCTTTATTATCCTAAAGGGAAGGGGTTAGGCATCCTTTAAGATCCGCTAACTTGCGGTTATCCGATCAAACTCAGGTTAATTATTATAGTAAGAAAAATGCATGTTTTTACAAGTATAACAATAATGTTGCAAGTAGTTAATAAAATGATGCATTCGTACAAGTATGCATTTGTATGGCATTAAAAATAGATATAAAGTTGAAAAAAATATGCATTTGTATGAAAATTGATAAAAATATACGCAAGGTGATTTTTATGAACGCCGGTCCTAAAAATAGATAAGCTAGCGATTTTCGATTTTAAAACTAACGGAGCCTAAAAATAAATAAACTAGTGATGGGTTTCAAGTTTTAGACTACCCTATTAATTAATTCTAAGTCTACCTATTCTAAACATTTCAATAATTTCACGAGCACAATAATATTACAATACAGAATGAAATAAAGCTAAATTAAAGAAAGTAAAAAAAACAACAATAAAATAAATAATCTCTTAGGGGTATTTATCTTCTTTGACTTTATCCCTTGCAAGCTGTCAAGAATAAACGATTAGAAACAATTGAATATACATAACTTCGGATCCGTATCCAAAACAGTAGATGTTTTGATTACGGAGGGCTCAGACTTAAATTTTGAAAAGATCATTCCAATCACGTCGTGGCTGCGAACATATGACTCGTTGGTCATTTTAGTTGCCTTGCCTACCGGACATGTTGGTCTCTCGGGTGAAAAAAATTTAAGTTTCATCCTTGCCCAGAAGCTTTATTTTCCGTCTTTACAACTGTGGAGGCCTAAAAAATCGACGGATATTTTTTCATCGGCCAAGTGTGGTATCATGTTCAAAATCAGCAAAATATACAAAAAATAGTAAACTGAAACAGAAGAGAAATTTTCGAAGGGACGCGGCCTTAAATTTAATTTCATTGGCAAAATGCAGTATTTATTCAAAGCAGTAAAGCAGTAAAACCAAAAACCGAGAAATGATGTCCAAAGGGAGGCGGCCTCGAATTCAATTTCATTGGCCTAAATGCAGTATTTATTCAAAGTGGTAAATCGGTAAAATCAAAAACCAAGAAATGATGTCCGAAGGGACGCATCCTCGAATTCAATTTCATTGGCCCAAAGTGTAGTATCATGTTCAAATCAATGGGCATCTGAAATACAGCAGCTGGGCACATTTAAGGCATCAACTATTCAGCGAGTTTAGTGACATGATGTCCAAAAGGTCATCGCATTAAAAATGCAGCAACACAACCCTCAATATGTAGCAACAACAGCTCTCAAAAGCAGCAACAACAGCCCTTAAAATGCAGCAGCAGTGGCCCTTAAGATGCAGTAAAAACAGCCATTAAACTGCAGTAAAACAACCCTTAAAATACAGCGGCAGCGACCCTTAAAATGTGATAAAAACAGCCCTTAAAATGCAGTAAAATAGTGGCCCTTAAAATGCAGTAAAAATAGCCCTTAAAATGCAGGAAAACATCCCTTAAAATGCAACGAAATGGCCAAGTTACAGCAGTAAAACACTCCCAAAAGCAGGTGTAAATGACCAAGATTGCAACAGTCATTTTGCATAAACAGAACCACAAATTTGCTCCAAAAGTGTAGCAGTTTATGGTGCAGCAGCTCAACAATGTTACAACAGGAAATAGCTGCAGCGAGCGGCCATGGCAAGCAACAATATAGAGCAGTAGATTGCTCTCAAAGGCAGTAACTAAGTAGCAACAACTATTTATCCCAACACGTCTTAAGAGAGCGGCATATTTAACCTCAAAATGCAGCAATTACTTACCTCAAATACGACCTCTATTTCTTTAAGATAGCAACTAACAACAACATACTCGAAATTCTCAAATGTGGTTGTTGTCCTTTAGAGCAATATCTTGTGGTTTCCTCGAATGTTCAACATCATTTGAGGTTTGAAACTCCCCTCTTTTTGCCAAGCAGCGCCGGAGACGACGAGTGTCGACGAACACCCTTTCATTCTTTCGATTTCATATTTGAGACAAAGGGGTATTTTCGGATTAGAATTATGAAACAAAAGGAGTATTTTTTCTAAACAAAATTTAAGAGCAGCAAACCAATTTTTTCGGATTTCCTTTTTGTTTTTCGATGCTTTTTCTTTGTATTTTTCGGACTGATTTCGGATTAAAAAAAGGGATGACTTCGACCTTCGTTTTCTGTTCTTGGATTCGGCCCCTTTTCGACCTCAGACGAGACTTCGATTTGTGTTTTTCGAACCTTGTTTTCTCCTCCCGAAATGAAGAACCAAGGGGAATATTTATAGCTAGAAAAATCAAGCTTGAATTCAAAATAAAACTGTAAAAGGTGACGATTTGGAGCCGGATTTTAGGGCGAATTTTGGGGGATAAGGGTATGGTGGTGTCAGGTGTAGGTGGTAGCAGGTTTGGTGGCCGGCGGAATTTGGGCGAGGTGATGGTCGTGGGTTTTGTGGTCGCGGATTTTGGTGGGTCGGTTGATGGGTGTGTTTGGTTGGGGAGAGAAAAAGAGGAGAGTTTTTTTGGAATTAGGGTTAGTTTTTGGTAGGTTGGGTATAAGAAAATGGGGTATTGGGCTTTGGTTGGGGTTGTGGGCCACCGTTGGTTGGGCCGCCCGGTTGGACTTAGGGTGTGGAATAAAATGTTTTGGGTTTTTGGGATTAGGGGTTGGGTTTAAAGGGGATAAGGAAATGGGTGTTTGGCCGAATGGGCGATCCAGTGGGCTTGCGGGTTGGCCTGGGCTTGACCATTAGGCCCATTTGTGGGATGGCGGATGGGCCCTATTTTTTGTGGGATTTGGGTTGGGCGGTTGGGCTAAGTGGGATTGGGCTGCGGGTGAGTTGGGGTGGCCGATTGGGCTGGTGGAAGGTTTTGGGTTAAGGAAAAAAGGTTGTGGTTTAAAATATAAAAAGGGGTTTAAAATTAAAAGATGCTTTGCAAAAATATAAATTATAAAGATAAAAATAACGATGTGATAATAATAAAAATATAATATTTGTGAAATGTTTATTGCTTAAAAATAAAAAATGCAATGTCGTTTTGTGAAAATAAAATAACATATAATATTAGGATAAAAAGTATGATTATGATATAAAATGCAAATAACAATAAAAATGCAAATAATAATAATAATAATGATGATATATATACATATATGTGCTTATATTTTAAAATTGTTTTAAGGTGTTAAAAATATTTAAAATTGCAAATAAAAATCAGAAAAGATGGGACAAAATTGGGTGTCAACACCCCCGTATTTGGCCCAACATTTTTTTACCCATCCCAAACCCACTGTTTCAGGCAACCCAGAAATTTTGGGAGAATTGGGCCCAGAAATAGTGGCCCAGTCGCAGCCTAACACTGCCCAGCGGTTTGGGCCTCCGGGCCTGAGCCCAACCACTACCGGGAATAATGGTTCTCTGCCAAGAAGCCCAAGGCCAAGCAGCCCACTGCCTGCCTGGCAGTTGCTTGGGTCACGACCCAACACCTGGCAAAGTGGGTCACAACACAATTCATTGCCCACTGCCAGGCAGTTCCGTTACTGCCGCCGGCCCAATTCTAATTCCGACCCAGCGGCCAGTCACTCGTAGTCAACACGACAGTGTCAAACCTAACACAAAATATAGCCTCCACACCTGGGTTACAAAATCACCATTACCTCATAATCATGTGTCTACTCTTAGTGACTCGAATTGGAAAATGGTTATGGATGACGAATTTAATGCTCTTATTAAAAATAGGATGTGGAAGTTGGTCCTCCGTCCCCCTGATGCTGATGTGATTCGGTCTATATGGATTTCCAGTCACAAAGAAAAATCTGATGGTACTTTTGAGATGCATAAATCTCGTCTTGTATATGATGGGAAGACACAACATGTTGGTGTGGATTGCGGGGAGACGTTCAGTCCGGTGGTTAAACCGAAAACTATAAGAACAATTATTAATTTGGCTCTTTCGAAAGCATGGCCGCTTCATCAGCTAGATGTAAAAAATGCCTTCTTCCATAGAGAGTTAAATGAAACATTATACATGTACCAACCTTTGGGATACCGAAACTCCACTTATCCAAATCATGTGTGCCTGCTAAATAAATCATTATATGGGCTCAAACAGGCCCCCAAGGCCTGGTACAAGAGATTTGCGGATTATGTTTCGCATATTGGGTTTTCTAACAGTCGTTCTGATCATTCTTTGTTCATCTACCGTCAGGGTAATAATATTGCTTACCTTATTTTATATGTGGATGATATTATCTTGACTGCCTCATCTGATGCTCTTCGCAAGTCCATCATGTCACTGCTTGGCTCTAAGTTTGCTATGAAAGATCTAGGGCCACTAAGCTACTTCTTAGGGATAGTTGTGACATGTCATGCATGTAGTTTATTTTTATCCCAAAAGAAGTACGCAACAGAGATTGTTAAACGGGTTGGCATGTCATCCTGTAAGCCGTCGACAACTATGGTTGATACTAAACCCAAGTTGAGTGCCTCCTCCGACAAGCCATATACCGACCCGACACATTACCGCAGTCTTGCAGGGGCCCTGCAATATCTCACATTCACAAGGCCAGACATTTCTTAAGTTGTACAACAGATCTGTCTATTCATACATAACCCGATTGAGGACCACATGCATGCTCTCAAACGCATTGTGCGTTATATTCAGGGTACTCTAGAGTATGGCTTGCATTTATATCCATCGTCGACGTCCACCCATGTTTCCTACACAGATGTCGATTGGAGAGGATGTCCGGAGACCAGACGGCCTACGTTTGGTTATGGTATATTCCTTGGTGATAACTTGGTATCTTGGTCCTCCAAACGGTAAGCGACGTTGTCCAGATCCAGTGCCGAAGAAGAATACCGAGTTGTTGCCAATGTAGTGTCTGAATCTTGTTGTCTCTGGGAATCCGGTAAACCATCAACGCACTAAACATATTGAGCTGGATATTCATTTTGTTCGCGAAAAGGTCGCTCGTGGACAAGTACGTGTCTTACATTTCCCGTCACGCTGTCAGATTGCAGATATCTTTACTAAAGGTCTTCCGCTGATTTTATTTGAAGATTTTCTAGATGACCTCAGCATACGCCTACCTCCCGCTTCGACTGCGGGGGTGTGATAGAATAATTATAATTAATAGAATATTTATTGTAATTATTTAGTAATAATTGTAATTGATGTTAGGATCATGTGAATATGGTAGGTAGATAAGATAGTAAACTAATAACTTAATTCTAGCCTAATTTTATCTTAATCTTAGTCTAATCCTAGCCTTAGATGATACTGTATTTGTGGTATAATTACCACACTTTTGAAATGTTATAATTGAGGAAAATATTCTTACGATCTTAATTTTAAATCGCTAAGTAGAATATCAAAAAAAATTATACATTAAATAGTTCAAATCTATTTTTGAAGTAAAAAGTTACTCGATCCACTTGAGACATTCAATTTTTGGAGTTCAAAGCAGTTGCCTTAATAGTTAATTGGTGGTTTTGGAGTTCATTTTTTGTTGGTAAAACAGATGTATTAGGTAAAAGTAGTCGTACAAGGAGCAGTGGGCTGATAGTGATTCCCACCAAGATAGTTGATACTCTCCCCGTCCCAAATTATTTGAAGATTGATCAGTCTGAGAGTAAAATAATTTTTCTTTGATTATGATTTGCTCCAACTCTTTTCATATATTGGAATTATTAATTATGATGACTTATAGTACTTTTTATGTAGTTTTCAAATATGTAAATTTTATTATAAAATACTCGAAAAATCTAATTTAAAATTAAGTAAAAAAAAGTTATTTGACCGCCAAACTGGTCAACCTTCAAATAAATTGAGACTGAGGAAGTACAAGTATTTGCGGAACGAGGGGCGACTCGCCAAGAGGTCATTATAAAAAGTAGTAGTGGAAAAAAAGCTGTCCGATGCACTAAGCTCCCGTTATGTGCGGGGTCCGGGGAAGGGACGGACCACAAGGGTTAATTGTACACAACCTTACCTTACATTTCTGCAAGAGACTGTTTCACTGGCGAACCCGTGACCTCCTAGACACAAGGCACAAAAAGCTAAATGTAGGGGAGGACTAGTCTGAAATTCCAGTAGTCTAATAGGAGATCCTTAAGTCCGGGGTGGAGTTTCAAAAATACTCGGAGTAGAGCAGGGGCGGCTTGATTATATGGCCAATAAAGCAATCACTCGAGACCCTAATTTTCAAGGGGCCTCATTTTTTCTCAAAGATGTATTTTATATATAAAATGTTGTCTCAACCGAATGAAGTTTTTCAAAATTAAAATTGATAAAATTTTATCCAAAGTCAATAATGTCTCTAGAGATATTGAATGAATTAACTATATAATCAATATTGTTAGAACAAATCGATTATAAAATAATAATTAATAACTTCATATCTAAAAAAGCTATAAAAATATATAGGATAATCGTTCCTTTAAAAAAATTAGGGCCTCTGTTTGAAGATTGGCTGGCTTTAGGCCCAATGTTGTTGAGACGGCTCTTGGAGTAGAGGAGAATTCCATAGTGCAACCAAAAATTGCAAGTTTGTCAGCTGCATTGTTTTGCTCCCTGTACGTATGTAGGATCTCCGGCTCACCCAGAAGACGAAGAAGGTACCTGCAGTTGAAAAGGCCAAGAAGCAGCGAGATGGAAGAATGTATTTTTCACAACCACCATACATATAGCACATTATTTTCAGAAGGAATGGTAATATTTTTGGTATATCAGTTATCGATAAATTTTGATTTTAATTCTTATGGTATATGATCTAACATATTTAACCTTTTAAATTATAGCAGAAAAAATATGTTATAATTAGATTATTTCTAGAACTATATTACCATCAAATATGGAATATCATTATAAACTTTAACATAACACATCAATAATTATTACATATGATGACTTATAGTACTTTTTACGTAGTTTTCAAATATGTAAATTTTATTTCTAAAAATTTAAAGATTTTATGTTCAAACAGACGGTCAAAATTAAAAAATTTGACCATCGAAAAGCGAAAAGCGAAAAGCGAAAACAAATTGGGACAGAGGAGTAATAATATAAATAGATGAATATTCACAAGCAAAAAAATTAGAAGTACGTATTTCAATTAATTGAGGTTAATGTTGTTAGCCAAATATTACAAAAATTAAAATTGAAATTTAGCAATAACGGAAGGATAAAAAATGCTATCAACCTTTTCAGAAGTATATAAGATTTTAGTAAGGAGGTCCATTGGGCCGATCAGGCCCTGATCCCCCTAAAAAATTTTTTTACGGTGTTGTGACTCGAAAATGGGACAGGACCTGGGCTCGTCCCGCCCGGCCCCGTCCCGTTCGACCCGATCCCCCCCTCCCCCCCCCCCTTTGCAAAACTATCGTTGCAACAACGGTCAAAATTTAGATTTTGGTCGTTCTGCAAGGGTTCCAACAACCATTTTTAACCCCCCACACCACCCCATAAACCCCTCTACCCCTTAATATTTATTTTTATCTTCTAAGTTAGTATATTTACACTTTAACCCAATTTCTCAACTTTAAATACCTCATTGTCTCTTCATTTTATCTCACAAATCTTCATACAATCTCTCTAATCTCTCAATTTATCTCTCTACAAGTCTACATTGCCTACTAAATGTTTTATTTTATTTGTTCATTTGTATAATTGTATCAAAGTTCAAAAATTGGGACTGAAGTTGACAACTAGCTTGAGGATCATCCATCGAGCAAAGTTTCAATTTTCAACCTCGATTACACGTCGGCGTTTGATACCTTTGTTCCTTCTTTAAATTATTATTGTTACTTTATTTTAATTATCACACTTAATTTCATTATCTTTAATTATTTATTTGCATAATTAAAATGAAAGGATTTAGACGTACGATTATGGGTAAGGGTGCTTCTTCTAGTAAGGGTAACAAGGGCAGAGGTACTTCTTCTAGTCATCTTATTCCTAGTCAGGATGTTATTGATTACATTCATATAGATGAAATTATTTTTTTAATGATATACCATTAGATGATGATATATATTCTGCAAATAAACCAGACTTTAATTTAAACGATAATCTAGATGAGACACCCGCTAGTGCACCTCAACAACCTCAACCTCAGACTGAGTCACAGCCTCAAACTGAAACTGGAACGCCTCTTATTCCACCTCCACCTAGTATGGTTTTTCCATCTTTTCCTAATCATTTTCATATAAAATATGCGTGACATATTTATAACTTAGTTGTAAAGGATAGTCTATCACTTTTTGAAGACATTCTTAATAAAGTATAATTTGCTATAAACTTTATTTTTAGAAGTAATAGAATACAAAGAAAAAAATATATAAAAAACTTGTCATGATTGTGGATAACCTTTTAGAAAAAATTCGGAAGAAGTAGAGACTAGGTGGAATTCTCTATATGAATAACTACTTGTTGCTTACGATTATAGAAGACCTATAACTTTATTTTTTAACGCCCATAATCGAAATCCAACTGATATGCTTGTAGATAATGATTGGGAAAAAATTTCAGAACTTATTGAATTTTTAGAGAAATTTTTCAAACAACTAAAGAATTTTCTGGTATATATTATCCTACTATTTCAATTATGTTATTTTATATAGCTCTAATATTTTTGTTACTTAGTGAATATATGAAAAAATCATCTTATAAGGCACCTATTAAAAAAATATTTATCAAATTAATTTTTTTTTATTCCCACTATTTATATTATTGGTGTTGTATTAAATCCGACTATTAAAATAGATTGTTGTAAAATACTTATTGAAACGATTTATGATTGTATAGCAGTACTTCCACCTTCAACTCCAAAAAACCCAAATGAACAACCACTTAAGGAACCAATTAAAGAAGAAGTTTTGTCTAGCATACACGATGAATGCAACAAAGTATATATGCATTACCAACAAGAAAGTGCTAGCAACCAACCAACTTCTATACCATCTTCTTCTTCAATACAACCTTATAAAAGACATTATGTTTCTCCGGCTAGTATTGAAAGCCTTTGAAATAGAATGTTTAGTGGTTCCACTGCTAATCAAGTTAGCAAGTTTGATGTTTTTATTTTGCAGGGTGTTGTACCGTACCAAGCAGTTCTCAATGAAGAAGGACGTGAAGACTTGCTTAAATACTAAAGGGAAAATGAGAAGACATTTCTGATACTAGCAAAGATGGCCCGAGATGTGTTGAACATTCAAGCGTCATCAACAACGTCTGTAAGCGCTTTTTCTGCCGGAAGATTTCAAATAGGAGAGCACAAACACTCATTAGCGGGAGACAGCTTGAAGATTGCGGTTTATTCAAAGATTGGATACGAACGGAGCGTAGAAGGTGCAGTCAACCAGAGATCAATAAAAAAGAAAACTACAACTACAACGAAATCTTGTTCGAGGGAACTGGAAGCGACGTCAACCAATTTGACCAACAAATTCTAATTCCAACCTAAGAACCACAAGACATTGTGAATAAATTAGAAAAGGGTGCTTATAACTATGTAATTTTTTTAATTACAATTTTACTATGTGATTTGCAACTTTTGAACAACACCACAAAGTTGCAATTTTGAAATTATATTACAAAAAAATTATATTTCTATTAAATAATATAAGAGTCACAAAAAGCAACATTGGGATGTTTTTATTACACTATCTTGTTCAATTATTTAAGTGTTTATATTCACAACTTTTTTAAAATTAAGTTTCTACAAAAAAAAAAAGGAATCTCGGACCCGACCCGCCCCCACCCCGCCACGCCCCTCCAACACCGGTCCCCTTCCGGCGGGATGAGGGACGGGACGGAACATCGGCCTGTCCCGCCCGTCCCGTCGGAGGACCGGTCCCGACCCTTTCCCAGTCCTGATGGGTCCCATCCTGTAGGGACCCACCCCGAAACCGGCCCTCTTGGCCACCCCTAGATTTTAGTATTGGTGGGTTACTTAGATATCTCTGTCAGTTTAGAAAACCAAAAAGAATAAAAAACAACAATTTGGGATTAAAATAGATTTCAAACAAAATGAAAAACTTTTCAGTAAACTTTTTTAAAGCTAAAATAAATTCAAATCTAAAATTAGGAAAACCAAATCAATATGTTGTTGGTATTCTATGGTACTTTATAGAGCAGTACGGGAAGTAATAACTATTACAAATATTCGAAAGGATGAATAAATATTCAATCTTCAGAAATTGAATCTTGTTGAACAAATAGGCCAATCTTCTTTTCTTGCCGCAAGCCTGTTGTGTCTTGAATCTTGATAACCTGAAATCAAGAAACAACTAAATCTGGATTGTTACAACGTTGTGTGTTGAGTCGAGGATAGCCCTCTATCCTTAAGACAAGATTGCCCCGTATATATGCTTTTACGTTAGCGGACAATAGTCTCCCAAGATAAAACAATACTTTAATCTCAACACTACAAAGCCAATAGGTTGAGCCTGATGAAGAAAACAAATATGACTCGACTTGCTGAAGATATGGAATAGGAAGGAAGAGTTTCTGTCTACTCTTCTCTTTTGTCTCTGTGTATATAGTGTGTCTCTATAGTGTATATCTTGTGTATACGTGAGGGTTTGGTCACTGTTTTTGATTGATTTTCAGCCACTTTTCTTCACTGTTTTTCCAGCGATTTTGGTCACTGTTTCTGTCTATTTTGCTGTGTTTCCAGTGCTGTTTTCTGTGTGGTTTTTCTGCCTGTTTTCAGCGTTTTTGTGCAGTACAGAATTGAGCCAACAACTACTCAATATATAGCATGCAAGAGAGGCTGTCCAACAGCCACAAACAAGGCTGTAATGGCCATTAAGGGAGGCCATTAAAACAGCCAAGTAATGGCTATTAAGGCCATTGAAAGAGGCTGCCCAAATGCCCAAGTAATGGGCTGTTAATGGAGAGTTAATCAGCCAAGTAATGGCTGGTTAATGCTCCAAAACGCAGTCCAACAAGAGGCGTAAAAGTCTCCGTAAATTCTGGGACCAAATCAGAATATTGAAACTTCAGGGACCAAACTGTACATCTGAAAGATAATATCAGAAAGGCCCACAGCCCACAGCCCGAGAACCCGGAACCGGACCGGACGGGCGGGCGGCGGCGGCGCGCGTGTGGGCTTAGCCTTGAACCCAAGCACATCTAGGTCTTCCCTCCTTTAAACACATGGGATACCCCTTGGGGATCCAAACCCTTTACCACATTAGAGACTTATATAGAGAGCAATTCTTCTTATTCCCACTGATGTGGTAGATTTGTCCCACACCACATTTTCATGTCTCAAACACCTTAATTCGTGGACCAATATCTCTTTCATTTCTCGACGAAATTAGACGATTCTTGGCCCTACGGTCATCTACTCACTTCGTAGATCATGCATGTGTAAAGAGACAAGGTCTCCAATATACGGAACACTAGTGTTTAATTCATCAAAGATGGGTGGACGCATCTCCCCGCCAAAGGCTAATTTCCAACATATGTCTCCTTAATGGACATGTCCAGAAATAAGAGAGCACATCCATGACTTCATTAAACAAGAAACGGTCTACGTAATGTAAAAAAGGAAAACAAAAATAATTTATGTAGGTACTAAAAGAAGTGATATTATTCAGATGTCAAGAATGGTACAAAAAGGTTTTAAAATACAAGAAAATTTCACTCCACGGTTACAAATGGCATCACCAGCTATTTTTACCGTAACCCCGTAAATCAGTAGAAGACATCCATCAAACTTGACAATTTTAAGTTTTCCGGATAAAAACTCAAATGGTTTAGATTTCAATGGAGTCCACCAGTAAAGCAATGATGTGAGGTTTTAGAACCTTTTCTGGGTGGGTGTATCCATCTTGATTATGCTTGTAAGAAACATCTATAATACGAGCGAGATTAAGAATACGAGTAAGAATATCTGCAGAGACAGGTGTTGGTCGAAGAATTTCTTCATTTACATCCTTCCATGCTATCTCAGCCATTTCTTGGAATTTGTCCATTGCTACTTCTGTCGATACACCATAATCCCTCATATAACACTCAATTCCTGTTGCAATTTGGCCCCTACCCTTCTCAACCTGGAATGACAATTATAATGCATATATAAGTATGAAATCATTTTATATGGATTAATTACTCTAACTCTTATAGGATGATTTATGTAGTGTAATGCGATGTGTACCTCATACGTGGCTATGTCATCAACAACTCGGCATAATGTAGCATTAGCTTCCAGAATTTTAGGGTTCGTAGCCAACCATTCGAAATCTTCCTTGGTAGCTGACTTCATTCCCAAGTAGGATGTCGTAGTTATCAAGTAATACGTGCTAGTAGCTAGTGCATTGCTAAGGTACTCGGAAACAGATGGCATAGATCCCTCAATAAACCATTTTGCTTCAATAAAATAGTTTTTTACTATCTCCTTCATCTATTTAATAACAAATAAAGATATATTAACCATCAATATTCCAAAAATAAATATGACTATAAAGAAAAATAAGGTAAATACAGGCGATTTTAGAAACAAGACGTTAATGAATATATATGAGCGAGTGAGTCATACTCTTTCTTTTGCATAGTGGACAACATCAGATCTACCATCTTTTGACAACTCCTTTTCATAATCGTCATAGAGATCCAAAAGAGCCTTATAACTGATTTTCATGTATTCTGGGAGTCGATCAATTTGACTAATATCCCACCTAATATATGAGAGAGATATATATATAGTAAGTTTCCCTTTTATGAAACCATCTAATAAATCCATTAACTGTTGGGGAGGCAAGTTCATACCTCTGTATAGCATCGGTGTAGACCTCAAGTTCTTTTACGATGCCATAAGCATCGAATGTATCGTCTACTATCGAAATCATTGCTATAGTCTTAGCAAGCATGACACGAGCCTGAGAATATTGAGGTTCAGCATACACCCCCATCGTCCAAAAGTAGCATTCCACAGCTCGATCCCTAGCATATGGAAGTGTTGTCACAAAATCCAAATCTTTCCACCACCTACAAAATAAGTACGAATCTTAATATTTGAAAAATTACTATTAACAAATAATTTATATTTTCATTTAAATTAAAACATCAGTGTACCTTGATACTTCACTGAGTTCGTGCTTGTGCAACATCTGAAGTAAGTTGTAATCCAATTTAGCAAATCGAAGCAACACATCATCCTTAAATTCCTCCTCTTCGTAGATGGAGATGAAGTAACGTGTCTCGACTCTTGGAATGCTCTTATGGAGAGATTGTTCGAGGGCGTGCGTCACTTGCTTACTCAGAGGTGACTTCAAATGTGGAGCTGCAGATTCAAGATGTGCAGTGGAAAAAACAAGTGCTTCTTCCAAAATATCCTCTCCATGAGTCCTTACATGTGAAGCTTCATATAAGTTCAATAGAACCTTTGCATCGTTACTAAGAGACTCCTTGAACTTGCCGTTCGCATCTTGAAATCTGCTAAAAAATTCTGGATCATGAATAAAGCACAAGATAATTAGTTTTCTTGCCGAAATAAATTGAAAAACACTAATCAGGATTGTAGTATAAATTAAATTTAAAAAACATGTGCGTCATATATGTAATGGACTTACTTGGGGAGATGTTGTAACCATGTTGTCTTAGGATTCGAAATTGAACGGAAATAGTGTTTAAATCATTGTAATCATGAGCCTCAAAGTTAGGATCTGCTTTGTAGATGTGATCCAACATGTCTTCTATTTGTTTCTCAAAATGATAAGCTATGCCAAGGCGCTCAACAATGTCTATCAAATTCAATTTCTCAGCCAATGTTGTTCCACAAGCAGCTGACAACATAGTACTTGTTTGTTCCTTCAAAGTCGCAATCTCTTGAGCATACTTTTCAGAAACCTGTAAAGTTATTTAAAAGAAAATGTTCATATATAACTGCTACATAATTAGGATCACTAATTAACCAAATAAGAGAGAAGATTTTGTAATTAATTACCTTATTGTCAAGAGAGAATGAATGGAAACGATCACCCCAAAGACTTGGAGAGAATTTGGCAACAGGTCGAACAATCTCTTCTTCATTGTTAAGTGGGGCAGTTAGGGCCATTTCTATAGAAAGATCTATGCTTAGATTGTGAAAAAGCTGAGAGACAGACTTATTTTTCCTATAACAATTGAAGTGAACAAGTGTTGATGGAAATGAAAGAGAAGGAATGAGTATTTATAATGGTTAGAGCCTTATTAATTAATTCTTTCTCTTTTGAAATTTTGTTGCTGCAGTCATCCAGTTTCCTTACTTTGATTATGTACTTAGCTGGTCATTTGGGGAGTAGATATACAATTATAAGGATTTAAACATGTATTCAAGTTTTTGTTGGAAATTTGCCTTTGGTGGAGAGGTGCGTCCCCCCATATTTAATGAATTAAACACTAGGGTTCCGCATGTTGGAGGCTTTGTCTCTTCACACGTGCATAATCTACTAAGTGAGTAGATGACCGTAGGGCCAAGAATCGTCAAATTTCATTGAGAAATGAAAGAGATATTGGTCCACGAAGTAAGGTGTTTGAGGCATGGAAATATGGTGTGGGACAAATCTACCACATCGGTGGGAAAATGAAGAATTGCTCTCTTTATAAGTCTCTAAATTGGCTAAGGGTTTAGGACCCCAAGGGGTAACCCATGTGTTTAAAGGAGGGAGGACCTAGATGTGCTTGGGTTCAAGGCTAAGCCCACCACGCGCGCCGCCGCCGCCGCCGCCGCCGCCGCCCGCCCGTCCGGTCTTGGGCTTGGGCTTCTTATGATATTATCTCTTTGGACCCCAAATTGTTTAATATTTACAGTTTGGTCCCTGGAGTTTCTGGAAAGATGAATTTGGCAACAACGGAAGGCAGAAAGTTTCTGCCTACCGTTTGGGCTGATTTTTGGAGCATTAACCAGTCATTACTTGGTTGTTAACTCCTACATAAACTACCCTCCTTTATTGGCCATTAACAGCCATGTTTTGGCAGTTGAGGAGTCCCTCCCTTATGCTATATATTTGAGCTTTTTGGCTCAATTGTGACACAACACATATACACAGAATATGAGACAAAACGTGAGCAGAAACGTTGGACGAAAACAGAAAACTCTTCCTTCCTTTTCTATTTTTCAGCAAGTCGTTTCGTGTTTGTTTTTTTCGTCAGAATCAACCTATTTGCTTTGTAGTGTTGATTAGTTGTTGTTTTATTTTGGGAGACTATTGCCCGTTAACGTAAAAGCATATATACGGGGAAATCTTGTCTTAAAGACAGAGAGTCATCTCTCGACTCAGCCACAGTTGCAACAATCCAGATTTAGTGCTTCTTGATTTCAAGTTATAAAGATTCAAGACTCAACAAGCTTGCGGCAGTTCTGAACATTGCCTATTTGTTTATCCTTTCGAACACTTGTAATATTTATTTACTTCTCGTACTGCTTTACAATATCCAACAGTTTTATTGTAAATAAATTTGTATTCCATCATGAGTTTCAAATTCAATGGCTATAACAAGTTATGGAGTGCTATTTTTTTCTTTCAAATCACCATTTGTTATAATGTTGTCGGAGGTGGAGTTGGGATTTAAAATTTATGAGTTTTGAATTTTAGGGTAGCAATTGTTATTAATCTGTATTCCAAAAAAACCAGTAAACAATAAACACTGAAAATAAACAGAATCAGTGTTGAAAAAATAAGAATAATTTTTCAGAATATAATCGAGCCCACTTAGTTCAAAGTGTGTCCTTAAGGAAATGATTCCCTCACAAGATTTCGAGATTGATGGAATATCCTCCCAGGATAGAACGATTATCTTACCGTAATAGTAGTACTCCAAACTCCTGGTAGCGCGAACCACTCAACAAAGAGTATATCACACGTAATTTATTCGCATGCAAGAAGAAGAAGATTTTGTAGTTCGTAAAATTAGTAAGTAAAATTCGAGGAATCAAACAAATTTATAGCCATGGAAGTATCGCTTACGAAGGTTTGCAACCCTTCCAAATACTAAAACCGTGGGAAATTTAAATGTGGGAAAGAAACCGGTCACGGTCGACACGCGGATCCGGCCGTCGCGGGTCGACACGCGGATCCGGCCGTCGCGGTCGACACGCTGATCCGGCCGGTCAGCGGTCGACACGCGGATCCGCCGGTCGCGGTCGTGGTCACTAACGGATAGGATTGGATAAGTTAATTAATTTAATTAAATAATTAAAAATTAAAGAAAATTTGGTCCAAAAAAATTATCAATCAATCAGATCATCAAATCCAAATCCAAATCCGAATCCGAATCCGAATCCGAATCTGAATCCGAAGCCGAAGCCGAAGCCGAGCCGAGCGAGCGACGACGACGGCGCAAGGGGTCCTTGCCCCCTCAACCTTTTTACTGACAAGAAAGAGTAATTCTACTTATAAGTAGAAGAACTTTTTTTCCACTACCGATGTGGGACAAATGCTTATTTTATAAAGCAAGAGGGAACTCCCACTTTTCTTTCCACTACCGATGTGGGACAACTCCCACTTTTCTTTCCACTACCGATGTGGGACAAATGATTATTTTATATAGCAAGATGGAACTCCCTCCATTTCTCATTCAATCTATCATTTAAACCCAACAATCCCCCACATGAATGGGGAATGGCTATAAGATAAAGGAATGCGCGGACAAGTGTGATATACAAGCGAGAATTGACTGCATCTGGATAAGTAGGTTTCCCTTTGAACTTTCCGTAGTAAACTTATATCGGATATACTCGATCAATCGGTAGATTTGATATCTTTGAACCGTCGAACTTTGTTGTATACCTAGACAACATAAGTCACACAATCAACCCTCAACCTTTTATGGTTCTCACGGTTGTGTTTGTTTCAGCCATGAACACCTCCTGGTTTTATGAGTGTGTAGAGAATGGGCATTTACTGTCATTCCCCTTTAAAGCGGCTTACACTTAACACTCACATAGGTGATTTCTAAACATGTGGTCCTATAGCCATATTATTTGGTCATACAATGCCAGATTTAGATAATCATTAAAGAACCTTAATGCTTTATTAACTCATTAACAAGCCATAAGGTTTTATCCTTATTTCTGAACATTGTCTTCATCCGAGAATGGGTTGAGTTATTTGACAATGTTGAACCATCAGTCACAACTTTGTTTGATCTCCTTGAACCTAGCTCTTGGGATCTCCAGTCTGCTAGGTAGAGTTACCGCCATGATGACTTGTCATCGGCCTTAACCCCATTCTCATTGATGATCTACTAACTCCCTCTCTAGATAAGCCTTTTGTAAGCGGATCCGCCACGTTATCTCTTAGCTTTACATAGTTAATCGTGATAACGCCACTAGAGAGGAGTTGTCTAACGGTATTGTGTCTTCGTCGTATGTGACGAGATTTTCTGTTGTACATTACGCTCCCTGCCCTACCTATTGCTGCTTGACTGTCACAATGTATACATATAGGAGCCAAAGGTTTGGGCCAGAATGGATTATCTTCTAAGAAATGCCGGAGCCATTCAACTTCTTCACCGGCCTTGTCTAAAGCTATAAATTCAGATTCCATTGTAGAGCGGGCGATGCATGTCTGTTTTGATGATTTCCAAGACACTGATCCACCCCCAATTGTGAAAACATAACCACTCGTGGATTTAACTTCAAATGACCCGGTGATCCAATTTGCATCACTATATCCTTCGATCACGGCGGGATATTTGTTATAATGCAAAGCATAGTATTGGGTGTGTTTTAAATACCCCAAGACTCGTTTCATTGCCATCCAATGAGTTTGATTGGGATTACTCGTGAATCGACTCAGCTTGCTTATAGCACATGCTATATCCGGGTCGTGTACAATTCATAATATACATCAAACTTCCCAAAACTCGTGCATAGTCCAATTGTGAGTCACTTTCACCTTTATTCTTTTGAAGTGCAAAACTTACATCAATTGGAGTCTTTACAACATTGAAATTTAAATACTTAAACTTGTCAAGTACTCTTTCAATATAATGAGACTGTGATAATGCTAGACCTTGTGGAGTTTTATGAATTCTCATGCCTAAGATCAAATCGGAACTCCTAAGTCTTTCATATCAAATTTGCTAGCCAAAGATACGCCTGTAGCATTTATATTGGTAATCTCTCTACTCATTATCAACATGTCATCAACATATAAACAAACAATGACTTCATGATTTGGAGTATTTTTAATGTAAACACATTTGTCACACTCATTAATCTTAAATCCATTTGCCAACATTGTTTGGTCAAATTTCGCATGCCATTGTTTGGGTGCTTGTTTAAGTCCATAAAGTGACTTAACAAGTTTGCACACTTTCCTTTCTTTACCAGAACCACAAAGCCCTCAAGGTTGTTCCATGTAAATTTCTTCCTCCAATTCTCCATTTAAGAAAGCTGTCTTGACATCCATTTGATGGATTTCAAGACCATATACTGACGCCAAGCTACTAACACCCGAATAGATGTTATTCTTGTTACCGGCGAGTATGTGTCAAAGTAATCAAGGCCTTCTTTTTGTCTATAACCTTTGACCACAAGTCTTGCCTTATATTTGTCAATAGTGCCATCAACTTTCATTTTCCTTTTAAAAATCCATTTTAATCCTAAAGGTTTATTTCCAGGAGGAAGATCAACCAATTCCCATGTATGGTTGTTCAAAATTGATTCAATCTCACTATTGACTACCTCTTTCCAAAATGCTGGATCAGAAGAAGACATCGCTGCTTTAAATGTTTGAGGCTCATTTTCAAGCAAGAATGTCACAAAATCTGGTCCAAAGGAAGTAGATGTCCTTTGACGTTTGCTACGCCTTGCATCCGCTTTACTTGGTGTATTTTCCTTTGATTCTTCCCGCGGTCGTTTAGATCTTTCACTTGACGACTCACATTCAGTTTTATACGGATAAATATTTTCAAAGAATTCAGCATTGTCTGATTCAATTACCGTATTAACATGAATTTCGGGATTGTCCGATTTGTGAACCAAAAACCGACAAGCTTTGATGTTTGTAGCATAACCAATAAAAACACAATCCACAGTTTTTGGTCCGATTTTTACCCTTTTGGGCAAAGGAACTTAGACCTTTGCTAAACACCCCCACACTTTGAAATATTTCAAGTTGGGTTTTCTTCCTTTCCATAGTTCATATGGAATAGATTGTGTTTTGCTGTGGGGTACCCTGTTGAGTATTCGGTTAGCGCTAAGGATAGCTTCCCCCCACAAGCTTTGCGGTAAACCAGAACTTATTAGTAAGGCATTCATCATTTCCTTTAATATTCGATTTTTCCTTTTCGCAATTTCATTTGATTGTGGTGTGTAAGGGGCAGTAGTTTGATGAATAATTCCATATTCTAAACATATCTCTGCAAAAAGAGATTCGTACTCTCCACCCCTATCACTTCTAATCATTTTTATCTTTTTATTCAATTGATTTTCAACTTCGTTTTTGTATTGCTTAAATGCATCAATTGCTCCATCCTTACTATTAAGCAAATACACATAACAATATCGAGTGCAATCGTCAATAAAAGTTATAAAATACTTTTTCCCACCGCGAGATGGTATTGACTTCATATCACATATATCTGTGTGAATTAAGTCTAAAGGATTTGAATTCCTATCAATAGACTTATATGGATGTTTAACAAATTTAGATTCAACACAGATTTCACATTTAGATTTATTACACTCGAATTTAGGCAATACTTCTAAATTAATCAATTTTCGCAAGGTTTTGTAGTTGACATGTCCTAAACGAACATGCCATAAATTATTTGACTCCAATAAGTAAGACGAAGCTGAATTCTTATTAATACTGTCAACAACCATTACATTGAGTTTGAAAAGGCCCTCGGTGAGGTAGCCCTTTCCTATGAACAAATCATTCTTACTTATTACAATTTTCTCACTAACCAACACACATTTAAACCCATTTTTGACGAGTAGTCCGGCTGAAACTAAATTCTTCCGAATTGTTGGAACGTGCATAACATTGTTGAGAGTCGACCTTGCCTAAGTCATCTTCGTAAGTATCTTCCCATATCCTTCAACCTTGGTCATTGCGGTATTTCTCATAAACAATACCTCTTCGGTCCAAAGAGAGCATAGGTTGCAAATGCTTCTTTTGTAGAAGAAACATGTCGAGTGGCACCGTAATCAAGCCACCACTCCTTTGGGTTTCCAACCAAATTGCACTCCGATAGCATTGCACACAGATCATCCATATCATCATTCTTTTCCACCATATTGGCTTGTCCTTTTCCCTTGTTCTTTTTCGGGAGACGACAATCTGGGGCTTTATGGCCAGCTTTCCCACAATTAAAGCAGTTGCCCTTGAACTTTTTCTTGTTGGAATCCTTCTCCTTTCCAGAAGGCCTCTTCCTTTTCTTGTTCTTTTTCAGAGCAGCATCTTCAACGATGTTTGCCCCTTCAATTGGTGAAGTCTTACGGTACCTCTTCTCAGCGGTTTTGTTATCTTCCTCGATCTTGAGATGAATCACAAGATCTTCCAACTTCATTTCCTTTCTTTTATGCTTAAGATAATTCTTGAAATCTTTCCATGAGGGCGACAACTTCTCAATCATTGCAGCCACTTGGAACGCTTCATTTACTACCATACCTTCAGCAATGAGGTCATGGAAGATAAGTTGAAGCTCTTGAACTTGGGTTCCAACGGTTTTTCCATCCACCATTTTGTAGTCTAGGAATTTGGCAACCACAAACTTCTTCAAGCAAGCATCTTCAGTTTTGTACTTCTTTTCAAGTGCACTCCATAGTTCTTTGGAGGTCTCTACTGCACTGTAGACGTTGTACAAGTCATCTTCTAAGGCACTCAAAATGTAGCCTTTGCACAAAAAATCAGCCTGTTTCCAAGCCTCAATAACCATGAACTGTTGGTTGTCAGGCATGTCGGCGGCAGGCACGGGAGGGTCCTCATTGGTGAACTTTTGCATACCAAGGGTGGTAAGCCAAAAGAACATTCTTTGCTGTCGTCCTTTAAAGTTGGCACCGGTGAACTTCGCAGGTTTCTCAGCCGGTGGCACAGCGGTACAGGTTGTAGGAGTAACCGCTGGTGCAGTATTCGCAGAGGTAGTTCCAGTCTCAATTGCCATTATTCGTTTGTCACTATCAAATTGACAAACCGTTTTAGTTAATAAAACCAGAATAGCAATTCAATCACAGACTTAAACGATGAAGATTTTATTTCTTCAAATCGCAGTATATTATGAAACTTTAGTATTCCAACGAAGTTTTTATATCTTCGAGTCAGAATACTAATATTCATATGGAGTAGAAAACTGCACAAGTTTTAATCTCCAAACCAGAATACAACACCGATGAAGTTTTTATGTTCTTCAAATCGTTGTACAAGTATGAACTTTAATATTCCAACGAAGTTTGTATGTCTTCAAGTCAGAATATGAAATTTTACACGGAGTAGAAAACCACACAGGTTTTAGTCTCCAAAACAAAATACAGATTAATCTAAAAATATAATTTCCTTAAGATTGTTATTAATCTGTATTCCAAAAAAACCAGTAAACAATAAACACTGAAAATAAACAGAATCAGTGTTGAAAAAATAAGAATAATTTTTCAGAATATAATCGAGTCCACTTAGTTCAAAGTGTGTCCTTAAGGAAATGATTCCCCTCACAGTACTCGAGGTTGATGTAATATCCCCTCCCAGGATAGAACGATTATCTTACCAGAATAGTAGTACTCCAAACTCTGATAGCGGCGAACCACTCAACAGTAGTATATCACACAGAATTTATTCGTGCAGAAGAAGAAGAAGATTTTGTAGTTCAGAAAATTAGTAAGTAAAATTCTGAGGAATCAAACAAATTTATAGCCATGGAAGTACTGTTTCTGAAGGTTTGCAACCCTTCTGAACAGTCACTAAAACTGGTGGGAAATTAAAATGTGGGAAAGAAACCGGGTCGCGGGTCAGACACGCGGATCCGGCACTAACGGGTAGGATTGGATAAGTTAATTAATTAAATAATTAAAAATTAAAGAAAATTTGGTCCAAAAAGATTATCAATCAGATCATTTGACCGGAGCCGAGCGAGCGACGACGACGGCGCGAGGGGTCCTTGCCCCCTCAACCCTTTTACTGACAAGAAGGAGTAATTCTACTTATAAGTAGAAAAACTTTTCTTTCCACTACCGATGTGGGACAAATGCTTATTTTATAAAGCAAGAGGGAACTCCCACTTTTCTTTCCACTACCGATGTGGGACAACTCCCAATTTTCTTTCCACTACCGATGTGGGACAACTCCCACTTTTCTTTCCACTACCGATGTGGACAAATGATTATTTTATGGAGCAAGAGGGAACTCCCTTCATTTTTCATTCAATCTATTATTTAAACCCAACAGCAATATCAGATGTTAGTAATTGAATTCTAAATTATAATTTTTATACATATTTATTAAATTTCTTAATATAAATATGAAATTTGAAATAAAATTACTGAATTCGACTAAACCTATCCCTGGCTCCCGGCATGTTATTATAGATGTATTCAACTTGATGGTACTAAAAAGTTTATACAACATCAATGCAACCAGACAAATTTATATTATATGATATGATACTGTAAACGTGCCCTTAATTACTATTTTTTTATATTATAATATTGCGTATAATAGATTTTCGTAATTCGACCTTTTTTCGGATTCGTACATAGCGAGAGCTTAGTGCACCGAGTGCTTTTTTTGTGCTTTCTTATTTCCTCCGCTGGCGTCTGTTTTTTTTTTTTTTTTTTTGAAGTGCTTCTGTGTGTTCTTTTCCACAGGCGTGTGGCGTCTGCCTTCTTTCCTTTGGCGGTCGTCTGACTTTTTATTCTCTTCTTTTCTTGTTTTATTTTTATCAGATGTCCTCGAAGGGACGAAGAAATTGAATCTTCTTTCCTAGAATTTTTTACTTTTTAGTTTTCTTTCCTGCAGTGGTGTCTGTCTCGATCCAATGACAATTGTTTCCAGTTTCAACTTGAAAAAGATTATTTCATCTTTAATCAGAAGTTTTTTGAGTTTTCTTTAGTATGAAATCGTCTTTATTAGGTAGCATTTTATCCCAATATGAAACTTTCACGAATTAGAATTTAATAACTCAAATAAGAATACCATACACGGGCGAAAAACCAACAAAATAAAAACAGTACTATACATAAAATCTGAATGCTATGTAATTGTATCATGTGAGCATTATTTTATTCTAACAGTTCTTGTTTAAATTCCACATAGATTTGGACTATTGATAGACACCGGTCTACTTGATTTGATGACACTTGGGATAATAGACTTCATGGAATAAGTCTCCTTGATATAAACTTCATGGAATAAGTCTCCTTGATATACATCGTACGTGCATGTATCTTACCAGTTACCATCACAAATGTGTGGAGGACAAACACATACAATTAAGTTAATTCGTCTCTAACTTAATCACCAAGCACCACTTTGATGTAAATTATGAGACCTTTCAGTACCTTCACTTTAATTTGATAAATGATAACCCTTAGATCATAAACACTTATCTTTTCATAATGGTGGTTGATATTATTTATTTCCACTTGAATATTCCTTCTTAGGGTGTGTTTGTAGGAAGGAAAATGTTTTTTCATGAAAAATATTGTTCTGAAAAGTAAGTGATTTTTATTTTCCTTATTTTCTAGTTTGGTAAATAATCAAAAATATTACTATCTCAAAAGTATTTATATAAATATAATATAGGCAAACATTTTCGGGTAGGAGGGAGGTGGGGTAGGGGGAGTGGGGGTCAAGGTGTAGATGTGGGTGTTGGGTTGGGGACTGGGGGTAAGGGTCGCACTACAAGAAGAAAGCTATTTGCCAACAATATTTTTTTTTGTCATATGTTGGATGTTGTTGCCAAAAGTATTTTTCGCAACAACAAGTTGTTTCTTTTGTTGCCATTTACGTTTTTAGTAACAATATATTAGATTTTTGTTGTCATTTATATTTTTTAGCAACAATATATTTATTGTTGCTAAAGTTTTGTTGTCAATTGTATACTTTCTTGTAGTGTGGGGTGTGGGGGTGGGTCATGGGTGTTGGAGAGTGAGGGGGAGACAATTAGTGTAGAATGTCAGTTATGGGACTTGTTGTTTTTCCTACTCCTACATAGAGAGAAAATTGTTAAACAGAGCAATATACCTGTGATATACACCCAATATACAACAGTGTATATCACAGGCAAAGCAGTGAAATCTGGCCAAACTGGCCCATCTCTGAGCTTGACCCAACGGTGGCGTATCCGGTGAGCAGCGACCCAACGGTGGACTACAGTGAACGATAGCCCATCATGTATATTTGGTATATATGGTTAATATATTATAGTGTAAAGGTTACCTTAATTAGTGTTATACACTTACCATAATTGTATAGTTAGAATTATGGTAGAATAAGGATTTAGAAATAAAATAGGAATAGGATTCTCCTATTTATGGAAATATGTAACTTGTATATATAGTCTTTCAATTAATGAAAATAATCAAGGAGATTATTTCTTTCATGGTATCAAGAGACTAGGTCTAAACAAAAGTTTTTCTCTCCCAACTTTTGTCCTCTCTTTGATTTTCGGCCGAGACACCCCACCCCCCCCCTCGGGTTTCTCTTCCAAAATTCGTCTTCCGCTCTCAAAAACACCTCTCTTAAATTTCCCTTCTTTCTTTGTTCTTTCAATATGTCTAAGAACAATTATCATCCTGCCCTCATGGTTTCTAACGTCAAGACCAGTATCCCTATTGTCCTTGAGATGGAAAACGTCCAATATGCGACGTGGGCGGAGTTGTTTAAAATTCACGCTATCTCCCATCAAGTTCTTCATCACATCATTCCTCCTGCTAGACCTCTTTCTGCGGAGGATCCTGAGTTATGGATTACTCTTGATGCTACCGTTCTCCGGTGGATCTACGCCACTATTTTGATTGATCTTCTACAGACGATTATTGAGCCGGATACCACGGCTATGGCTGCCTGGATTAGATTGCGTGACATATTCCAAGACAACCAACATTCACGTGTCGTCACAGTCGAGCAGGAATTCTCCCTAGTTCGAATGGATGAATTTCCGAACGTTTCTGCATATTGCATGAAACTAAAGGAGTTGGCGGATCAACTCTGGAATGTTGGCGCACCGATAACTAATAATCGTCTAGTTCTACAGTTGGTTGCCGGTCTTTCGAAGGCCTATAATGGTGTTGGAACTCTCCTTCGCCAAAGCAACCCTCTTCCTGACTTCTATCAAGCCCGCTCCATGCTTACTTTGGAAGAAGCCGGTTTGGCTAAAAAGGCAGCTACCGGAGCAAGCCCCGTCGTCATGCCTACACTGGCCTGCAACTGCTTTCTTATTGGCTCCATTAGGGTTCGTAGTCTCATCCTGAAAAGGTTTTTTTCTTTCTCCGGATATACTCTCAACTTTCCCTGCTATCCTATCAACATGTCAGTCAATATTAGTAATGGAGGAAGAAGAGTAGTACCCTTTTTTCAGTTAGTCAACATAGTTTAATAATTCAACTAGTGGTCTTCTTGCTTAAAAAAAGGAGTCAGCCCCCCCTCGGGGGATAATTGCTGGTAATGGCAATTATATTCCAATTCTAGGGTATGGTCAGAAAAAGTTGTCTCCTCCCAATCCACCCCTTCTCTTGAAAAATACTTTACATGCTCCTAAATTGATTAAAAATTTAGTGTATGTCCGAAAGTTCACTACTGACAATTCCGTTTCCGTTGAATTTGATCCTTTTGGTTTCTCTGTGAAGGATTTCAAGACGGGGAGTCATCTCATGAGGTGTGATAGTAGGGGGGATCTGTATCCTATCATGCCTGCTTTCAGTCCATCGAGTCAAGTCTTGCCATCAGCTTTTGCAGCCATCTCTCCTTCCATGTGGCATGCTCATCTGGGTCATTCGGGATCTTCTATTTTATCAGTTTTAGATAAAAATAACGTTATTTCTTGTAAGGGTACGAGTCGTACTCCACTTTGTCAGTCTTGTTCATTAGGGAAAATTGTTAAGTTGTCATTTGTAGACTCCAATTCTCATTCTTCAATGCCATTTGATATTATTCATAGCGACTTATGGACGTCTCCTGTTCTTAGTTCATTGGGTCATCGATATTATGTTCTCATTTTAGATGATTATTTGAGATTTTTGTGGACGTTTCCAATTGCGAATAAATCACAAGTGTTTTCCGTCTTCATCAAATTTAGAGCGTTCATTTGTACTCAATTCGAAAGAGAAATAAAAAATATTCAATGTGATAATGGGAAAGAGTATGACAATAGGGAGTTTCAGGAATTCTGTGCTAATAATGGGATCAATTTTCATTTTTCGTGTCCTCATACATCTTCACAAAATGGGAAAGCCAAACGCAAAATTCATTCCATAAATAACATTGTCTGAACTCTCTTAATTCATGCATCCATACCTCCATATTTTTGGCATCATGCTCTACAAATGGCCACATATCTCCTTAACATAATTACTTCTAAAGGTCTGACATATTCTTCCCCCCTCAAAATCCTATATAATAAGAACCCTTCTTATTCTCATCTTCGGATTTTTGGGTGCTTGCGTTATCCGTTATTCCCATCCACCACAATTAACAAACTTCAGGCTCGGTCTACCTCGTGTGTATTTTTGGGTTATCCGTCGAATCATCGTGGTTATAAATATTTTGATTTATCCTTCAAGAAAATCATAATTAATCGCCATGTCATTTTTTATGAAACCCAATTTCCTTTTACGAAAGTTCATACTTCCGAGCCTAGGTCGTATAATTTTTTGGATGACCAAATATTCCCGTATATTATTCGGAATTTTTTCGGTCATATCCCGCACCCAAAATCCTCCAGCGAGCCCATCGCCATTGGACCCATTGTATCGCAGTGCTTTGTTCGATTCTTGGATCAGTCCCAACAATTGGGCGATCCACCACTGCGAACTGGTCCAGATGATGATTCCAGTTACCGATTTGGGCGGCGGGACCACTTTGCTGCTGGCGATCCGTCGAGCCCAGAAAATTCCCTTAATTCTTCCTCGAGTCATAGACCGGTCACTCGTAGTCAGTGGGGTATTTTTACACCTAAAAGACATTTTAATTTACATTCTGATGTCTCTAAATCTCCCTTGCCCCGCAATCCTGTGTCCGCATTAAATGACCCTAATTGGAAAATTGCTATGACTGATGAATATAATGCTCTTATTGATAATAAGACGTGGGAGTTGGTGCCCCGTCCATGTGGTATTAATGTTATCAGGTCTATGTGGATTTTTGCTTATAATGAGAATTCAGATGGGTCATTTGCTCGACATAAGGCGCGACTTGTTGGTGATGGTAAGACTCAGCAGGTTGGGATAGATTGTGGTGAGACTTTTAATCCGGTGGTCAACCCGACTACTATTCACACGGTGCTTAGCTTGGCTCTTTCAAAGACTTGTCCTATTCATCAGTTGGATGTCAAGAATGCCTTCATACATGGTGACCTCAAAGAAACAGTCTATATGCATCAGCCGTTGGGTTTCAGGGATCCTAACCGTCCGCATCATGTCTGTTTATTGAAAAGGTCCTTATATGGGCTTAAGCATTCTCCACGGGCCTGATATACGAGATTTGCTGACTTCGTTTCAACTATTGGGTTCACTCACAGCAGGTCAGATAATTCCTTGTTCATCTACCGCAGTGGTTCGTCCTTGGCCTACATTCTGTTGTATGTGGATGATATCATCTTGACTGCCTCTTCCGATGCCTTGCGCCAGTCTATCATGACCATGCTCAGTTCTGAGTTTGCTATGAAAGACTTAGGGCCTTTGAGTTATTTTTTGGGGATTGCCGTCAAGCGTCATTCAGGTGGCTTATTTTTGTCTCAACGAAAGTATGCTGTTGAGATCATAGAGAGGGCTGGGATGTCATCTTGTAAGTCTACCTCCACGCCAATTGATGCAAACCCCAAGCTGAGTGCCGCAGCAGGTGCACCATACGAGGACCCGACCCGCTATCGCAGTCTTGTAGGGGCCCTCCAGTATCTTACCTTTACCAGATCGGATATTACGTATGCGGTTCAGCAGGTGTGTTTATTCATGCATGATCCTAGAGTTGAGCACATGAATGCAATCAAACGCATCATTTAGTATATTCAGGGGACACTGGACTATGGGTTGCACTTGTATCCTTCATCTACATCCACACTTGTCTCTTACACGGATGTTGATTGGAGTGGTTGTCCCGACACCAGACGTTCAACTTCTGGCTACTGTATGTTCCTTGGCAACAACTTGGTCTCCTGGTCGGCAAAGCGTCAGGCAACTCTATCACGCTCAAGTGCAGAGGCAGAATATCGAGCGGTAGCGAATGTGGTCTCCGAATCATGTTGGCTACGTAATTTGCTTTTGGAGCTTCATTGTCCCATTCAGAAGGAAATCTTGGTATATTGCGATAACATTAGTGACATCTACCTTTCAGGTAACCCAGTTCAACACCAACGCACCAAGCATATCGAAATGGACATTCACTTTGTCCGTGAAAAGGTTGCAAAGGGTCACGTTCGCGTATGCCATGTCCCGTCTCGTTATCAAATTGCAGACGTCTTTACAAATGGTCTACCAGCGGTTCTCTTTGAAGATTTTAGGGACAGTCTCAGCATTCGAAAACCGCCCGCTATGACTGGTGTGTTAAATAGAGCAATATACCTGTGATATACACCCAATATACAACAAAGGTATATCACGAGCAAAGCGATGAAATCACCAAAGCGGCCCATCTCGAGAAGCTCCAACGGTGGCGAATCCGGTGAGCGAAGCGACCAACAGTGGGTACTCACGGTGAACGATAGCCCATCATGTATATTTGGTATATATGGTTAATATATTGTAGTGTAAAGGTTACCTTAATTAGTGTTATACACTTACCATAATTGTATAGTTAGAATTATGGTAGAATAAGGATTTAGAAATAGAATAGGAATAGGATTCTCCTATTTATGGAAATATGTAACTTGTATATATAGCCTTTCAAGTAATGAAAATAATCAAGGGGATTATTTCTTTCAAAAAATTTATAAAATATTTTGACCAAGCAAACATGAAAATGTTGAAAAATATTTTCCTCCATCCTAAACACAACCTTAATTACCATTTTTTATTAAAGAAAACAATTATGTGGAAGAATTAAATTTAAATATATGCAATTATTGGGACTTTTTTTTAATTAAACCTAAAGAGACACGTAAAAGGGGAAAAAACTTTGACCCATCATAATAGAATATTTTCCGAATATTCTTTCATTAATTATATATCTCTTATTTTAGGTAGAATTGTATTTCTATTGTAATTAGGTCTTCTATTTTAGGTAGAATTATATTTTCTATTGTAATTAAGTTGATTAGTTACCTAGTTTAAATATTCTTGTACTACTATATACATGGTCATTATTGATGAATACAATTAAGGAACATATTCTTTTATCGTATCAGTAGCCTAAAAATACCTCCACTGCCGCCGACCATAGCTCTCGGCCGCCACCCCCACGGAACCCTAGTATTTTTTTCAACCATTCTCTCTCCCTTCTCCTCCTAAATTTCATCTTCCGTGGCTGACAAAACCAAATTTCATCCTGCACTTGCAGTAAACAACAACCAAAACTTCATCCCTATCACCATTGAGATGGAAACGGGTCAATACTCCTCGTGGGCGGAGCTTTTTAAGATCCATTGTCGTGTTTACGAAGTTATCGACCACATCATCCCTCCTACACCGAAGTCCACAGACCTACCCTCGACTTCGACTTCGACTTCTGATGATGCACTCTGGTCTCGTTTGGACATAGTCGTCCTCCAGTGAATATACGACACAATGTCTAATGATCTGTTGCACATTATCATTGAGACCGATGTCACTGCCCGCCAAATGTTCCCACGTTTGAAAAGTATTTTCCACAACAATAAAACTCAACGAGCTTTATACCTTGAAAATCAGTTCAAGTACGTTCATCGGGACGATTTCCCAAATGTGTATGCATATTGTCAAGAACTCACGATGTTTGTCGACCAACTCTCCAACGTCGGCGCACCAGTCACTAATCAGCGATTGGTCATGCAACTTATTGCAGGCTTGAACGAATCTTATCACAGCGTTGCCACCATCCTTCAGCAATGCACGTCGTTACCTCTATTTTATGACGCCCGCTAGAAGCTTATTCTTGAGAAAACCCAGAAAATCAAGCGCAACACCACTCAGGCCAGTATTGCCGATGCCGCCCTCACCACCACCGTCGGGCCCTCCGCCGACGGTAGGGCCTCCAACTTCGGAAAGAAGAACTACCGGCTCGAGGACTCGCAGTAGCCCGCATTCACCCGAAATAACCACCGGAGCAGGCAATTCGGTTAGGGCCGCGGCGGATGGAATTTTAGCAACAACGGTGGAGGGAAAGGGCAGTCCCCATCGGCAGGAAATAGCTAGTAGCGCTCCGCTGTGGGCGTGTGCCCCACCGTCATGTGCCTCTCATGCCCTACTTGCTCAAGCCTCAATTCCCCCTCAATTATGGCATTACGCACTCTCTATGGCCACCTATCTCCTAAATATAATCTCAAATAAGTCCCTAGCTCAACGGTCGCCCACTCAAGTTCTGTTTTGTAGGAACCCCTCCTACCAACACTTGAGTATCTTTGGATGTCTCTGTTATCCTCTCCATCCGACCACTTACAAACTCCTACCCCGGTCTTTCCCGTGTGTGTTTCTGGGTTACCCCGCCAATCATCGTGTTTAATCGTGCTATGACTTGCCAAGCCGTAAAATTATTATTTCACGTCATGTCATATTTGATGAGTCTCAATTCCCCTTTGCCTCCCTAAACTCGCCACTTCGGCATTCCTACGACTTCCTAGATAATGGCTTGAACCCTCTTCTAATTCATCATTTACATAGTACGTCGTCCCATACCCCAGCACTCGCCCCCATCTCGGACAGTATGGGACACACTCCCCACCTGGTTCTGCCGATGGTGGCCCGGAACAGCCTGCCTCAGGGTGATTCCACATCCACCTCTCGACAAACTGAGCATTGGCTAGCCGGTCCCGCCACTCCTACCCTTCCTCCTCTTCCTAACAGTCCCACGGTACACCCCCTCCCATATCGCATCCCGAGACACACTCTCTAACCATGGAAACCCGTTCCATGCACGAAATTATGGACTAAAACAGGCTCCTCGAGCATGGTACCAGCGGTTAGCCGATTATGTCTCCTCTATCGGTTTTTCACATAGCATATCTAATTATTCCCTGTTCATCTACAACAAGGGTACAAACATGGCTTACCTATTATTATATATTGATGACATCATCCTCACCACATCATCTTATGCTCTCCGCTGGCCTATTATGTCTCTCATTTCCTCTAAGTTTGCTATGAAGGATCTGGGGGCCCTGAGTTTTTTCTTGGGCATTTCTATCACTCGACATTCTAGCGGCCTATTTCTATGTCAAAAGAAGTACGCCGAAGATATCATTGACCGTGTAGGCATGACATCTTGCAAACCATCCCACACACCAGTAGACACCAATTTCAAGCTCATCACTGATACCGGTCACCCATATTCAGACTCAACTCACTATCGTAGCCTGGCTGGGGCCCTGCAGTATCTCACATTCATGAGATCTGGCATATCCTATGTCGTGCAACAAATCTGCCTACACATGCACAATCCGATGGAAGCACACATGCATGCCCTCAAACGTATTTTACAATACGTCCAAGGTACACTTCACTTCGGATTACATCTATACATGACCTCGCTCACTGGTCTCACTACTTATTCTGGTCACTGAATTTTCCTCGGAGATAACCTATTGTCTTGTCTTCTAAAAGGCAACCTACATTATCCTGATCCAGTGCCGAAGCAGAAAACAGAGGTGTCGTCAGCGTCGTCTTTGAGTCTTGTTGGATCTGTAACTTTATACTTGAGCTTCAGTGCACGATTCAAAAGGCAACACTAGTCTACTGTGATAATATTAGTGCGATATATCTTTCCGACAATCTTGTTCAACATCAGCGCACTAAACACATTGAGATGGACATTCATTTCGTTCGCGAAAAAGTGGCTCGTGGTCAAGTTCGTGTCCTTCATGTTCCTTCCAAATATCAGATTGCCAACATTTTCACCAAAGAACATCCGCACATACTATTTGATGATTTTTGAGCCAGTTTTAGTATTCGTGAACCTCCTGCTTCGACTGCGGTGATGTAATAGAATATTTTCTGAATATTCTTTCATTAATTATATATCTCTTAGTTTTTTTAGAATTGTATTCCTGTTGTAATTAGGTCTCATATCTTAGATAGAATTATATTTTTTATTGTAATTAAGTTGATTAGTTACCTAATTTAAATATTCTTACTATATATATATATATATATATATATATATATATATATATATATATATATATATTACATTATTGATGAATACAATTAAGTAGTATATTCTTTTAAATAAGATATTTTGTTTTTGGTTGTATTCAAGAACCAATTCATAAATGGCAGATAGGAGGATTAGAAAAAAAGGATCAACAATATGTGAAAACATTTTTGAGAAGGACGTAATGTAAATTTGTCTTCCCTAAGAGGTTGGATGGGCATACCCATTCCAATAATTAACTTTTTGAATTAAGAATATATTATTTCTCCTCATTATTCTATGCAAAGTGTCCGAAATTTCCTTTAATTGATTTTAGGACGAAATGATTACTGACGAAATTCCCAAGTTCAAGATTGACGGCTTATCTGAATGACACGAGAAAATAGTAACTTATTTGCACGCATGTTTTTCCCGTTCAAAGTTGAATTATCTATGCCGACACAAGAACAATAACTTATTTGCACGCATGTTTTTCCTGTTCAAAGTTGAACTATCTATGCCGACACACCGTTCAAAGTTGAATTATCTATGCCATCCTATTTTACTAGGTTTATGTTGTTATTATGCAAATTGAGATGTAACTAATTCAATGAAGAGATGAATGCAATATTTTATGCACAATTTTCTCAAGCATGCTTTCATTTGTGTTCATAGTGAAAGAAATAATTCATTGATTATTTTTATTGAATGAATAGGTATATATATAATTTACAATCTTCAAATATGAAAAATCATATTCCTACTATACTTCTAATATTTTAATTATACTTGTGCAAGAATTCTACAATTATGGTAATTATACAATATTACTTTACTACTCTAATTTTGGTAAAGAAATCGTGATACACGATATTCTATCACACCCCACAGTCATAGCGGGCGGTTGTCGTACGCTGAGACTGTCCCTAAATTCTTCAAATAGAACTGAGGGAAGACCCTTCGTAAAGATGTCAGCAATTTGGTATCTGGAGGGCACATGTAAAATGCGCACTTGTCCACGAGCTACATTTTCGCGAACAAAGTGAATATCCATTTCGATATGTTTAGTGCGTTGATGTTGGACCGGATTTCCAGAAAGATAGACTGCACTAACATTATCACAATAGACCAAGATAGTTTTCTAAATAGGAAAGTGTAATTCTAATAGAAGATTACACAGCCAATATGATTCAGATACCACATTAGCCACGCCTCGATACTCAGCCTCTGCACTGGATCGTGATAATGTGGTCTGACGTTTCGCAGACCACGAGACCAAGTTATCCCTAAGAAATATACAATAACCAGATGTCGAGCGTCTGCTATCAAGACAGCCACCCCAATCAGCATTTGTATATGACACAATAGTAGAGACGGCAGAAGGATATAAATGCAATCAATAATTAAATGTGCCATGGATGTACCGTATAATGCGTTTAAGCGCATGCATGTACTCAATCCGTGGGTCATGCATGAATAAACACACATGCTGAACTGCATAAGTAATATCAGGTCTCGTAAAAGTAAGATACTGAAGTGTCCCTGCAAGACTGCAGTAGTGGGTGGGATCCTCGTATGGTGTGCATGATGTAGTACTTAGCTTCGGTTTGGTATCAACCGGAGTAGAAGTAGACTTACAAGATGACATATCAGCTCTCTCAATAATTTCCGCATCATACTTCCTTGAGATAAAAATAGACCACGTGAATGACGCGTGACAGCAATGCCCAAGAAATAACTTAAGGGTCCCAAGTCTTTCATTGTAAATTCAGAACTGAGAAGTGACATGATAGACTTGCGCAGATTATCAGATGAAGCAGTCAATATAATATCATCTACGTACAATAAAACGTATGCCAGAGAAGTACCACGATGATAAATAAATAGAGAATGATCAGACCGGCTGTGAGAAAACCCAATAGTAGATACATAATTTGCAAACCTCTTATACCAAGCCCGCGGGACCTGCTTAAGCCCATACAAGAACTTTTTCATCAAACAGACATGATGAGGATGATTGGGATCTCGAAAACCCAAGGGATGATGCATATAGACTGTCTTCTTAAGATTACCGTGTAAGAAATCATTCTTTACATCCAACTTATGAATAGGCCATGCTTTTGAGAAAGCCAAACTAAGAATAGTGCGAATGGTAGCCGGTTTGACTACCGGACTAAACGTCTCACCACAATCCACGCCAACCTGTTAAGTTTTACCATCACCTACAAGACGAGTCTTATGCCTCTCAAAAGAACCGTCATAATTTTTTTTATGAGTAAAAATCCACACAGACCGAATAATATTAACACCAGATGGACAGGGTACTAACTCCCACGTCTTATTTTCAATAAGAGCATTATATTCGTCAGTCATAGCCAATTTCCAATTCGAGTCATGTAGTGCAGACACAGGGTTACATGGTAGTGGGAATTTTGAGACATTAGAATTGAGATTAAAATATTGTTTTTGTTTTAAAATACTCATTTGACTACGAGTAACGGGCCTTTGACTCGAGGTAGAATTGGGTGGATTTTGGGCAGTGGGTGGGCTAGTGACAGACTGGACAACAGGCAATGGGCCTGCTGGCCCAACACGTGAAACGGGAACTAAAATTGTACCGCGAGTGGGCTGGATCGACGGAACAATACCGAGATCGGTACTGGGCCATGATATTGGCCCACTGGGCAGACTTGTAGGACCAGCAGGTGCGGGAATTTTTGGGCCAGCAGGCAATGAGCATGCTGGCAGATTTTGGTCATGGGACAAGTTGGATAAATGATGTATAGGTGAGACCCCGTCATCCAAAAATTATACGAACTAGGCACGGAACTACACAGTTTAGCAAACAAAAATTAAATTTCATCAAAAATCACATGGCAACTAATTATGATTTTATTAGAGGATAAACCAAAATACTTATAACCACGATAATTAGATGGGTAACCCAAAAACACACAAGGGGTAGAACGGGCTTAAAGTTTGTTAATTGTAGTGGATGGAAAAAAGAGGATAGCATAAACACCCAAACACCCTAAGATGAGAATACGAAGGATCTTTATTGCAAAGAAGTTTTAAGTGGGAATTATATGCTAGGTTTTTGTTATGAAGTACGTTAAGGAGGTAAGTAGCCATTTGTAGGGCATGATGCCAAAAAGAAGGGGGGTACGGAAGCATGGACTAATAAAGTTCGAATAATATTATTAATGGTACAAATTTTTCGCTCGGCTTTTCCATTTTGTGAGGATGTATGAGGACAAGAAAAATGAAAGAATATGTCATTAGCATCAAATATGCTAGTAGCCAAGCTGTTAAACTGCAATGCTTTCGTCGGAAATGAAAACAAAATGAATGTACATTTTCTAATTTCGACATGTCATGATTATGCTTGGATTCATGTATCATTATCACACTACACATAATGTGTTGATGGGTCATTGGATCGTGAGACACGTCGACAATTTGGTGGTTTTCTTAATTGTGGAGTCGATTCCAAAGATCGAACCTCCTAAGATGTATGCATGACTTAAGATAAATGATGGTATAGCTCTATCCTAAATTTTCTAAGATTTGGCTTACTAGACTCATAGTTCCCGAGCGGACTACTCAAGTGAGAAGGCTATGCGGCCACCGGATGGTCCGGACACTCCGCACATATGCCAACTCTCCTAAAATTTGGTAATTTGAAAGACAATTTTGCGGGTGCGCGAAACACACCTCACGTGTATGTGTGATAGTATCAATTTTCCAAAGTAGAAGAAATATGAGCGGAATGCCAATTTAAGCAAAACAGTGAAAGAAAGTAGCAATTAAAGCAATTAAACATACAAAATTTCAAAAGGAAAACAATTTAAAACAGTAGATCAAACAAAGAGCAAAATAAAGCGCAATAATAATTAAACTGAATTTGCTATGATTAAGAACCTGAAAGTCCCCAGCGGAGTCGCCATACTGTCGCGCCCGTTTTTAACCCGCGGGCTTCGCGACGTGATGGTTCGATTCCCTCCGGATTGGTTAAAAAATACTTGCTTTGAGGAGTCGCCACCTAATTATTCTAAGGTGAATTAGGGCACTTAAATCTTAACTAAATGCTGCAAAATAGCTCGATTTTATGACCTGCGAAACTAATGAGATTCTAGGTAAAAGTTCTTTATTATCCTAAAGGGAAGGGGTTAGGCATCCTTTAAGATCCATTAACTTGCGGTTATCCGGTCAAACTTAGGTTAATTATTATAGTAAGAAAAATACATGTTTTTACAAGAATAAAAATAATGTTGAAAGTAGTTAATAAAATGATGCATTTTGTATGGCATTAAAATACATGTAAAGTTGAAAAGAAGTATGCATTTGTATGAACATTGATAAAAATATATGCAAGGTGATTTTTTATGGGCGATGGGCCTAAAAATAGATAAACTAGCGATTTTCGATTTTAAAACTAACCGAGCCTAAAAATAAATAAACTAGCGATGAGTTTCCAATTTTAGACTACCCTATTAATTAATTCTAAGTCTACCTATTCTAAACATTTCAATAATTTCACGAGTACAATAATATTACAATACATAATGAAATAAAGCTGAATTAAAGAAAGTAAAAACAATAATAAAATAAATCATCTCCGAGAGGTATCTTGCATTCTTTAACTTTCATAAATATGCCTTGCAAGATGCCAAGAACAAACGGTTAGAAATAGTTGAATATAAGTAACTTCAAATCTATATCCAAAACAGTGAATGTTTTGATTACGAAGAGTTCAGACTTAAATTTTGAAAAGATCATTCCAATCACGTCATGGCTGCGAACATATGACTCGTTGGTCATTTTAGTTGTCTTGCCTAACGAACATGTTGGTCTCTCGGATGAAAAAATATTCAAGTTTCATCCTTGCCCAGAAATTTTATTTCCGTCTTTCCAACTGTGGAGGCCTCAAAAATCGAGGGATATTTTTTCATCGGCCAAGTGTAGTATTCTGTTCAAGATCAGTAGACTTTTCAAAAATATTGCGGCTGTCCGAGAACAGTCTTAAAGCAGCAATTTCCAGCAGGGAATCCAGCCGCAATTGGATTTAAAAATACAACAGCAGTGGGCTCGAATTTGGCCAAGAAAACACAGCGACAATTTGGCGTTAAATCTGCCTAAAATGCAGCAGTAGTTCGGCCCGAAATAGCATCAAACGCAGCAGCAAAATGGCCAACACTTTTGCCTCAAAACAATAGTAAATTGGCTCAAATTTGGCCAAGAAAACAGCAGTTGTTTAGCTAAAAATGCAGCAGCAAAAGACTTGAAAATAGAGCAGCAGTGGGCTTGAAAACACAGCAGAAACCCAAGTGTAGTATCTGTTCATTTTTCAAAGACAGTAGCAGCAGCAAAACAGTAGCAGAATCGACAATAATTCAACTCAAAAAATGAAGCAGATACTGTAAATACAGCAGTGATAAAACATCAGATATGCTCGAAATGCAGCAGTGAAATGTTTCCAGAAGAGGTGTAAATGGCCAAGATTGCAACAGCTGTTTTGCCAAGGAATGCAGCAGAACTGCCCCCCAAAACATGCACCAGCCAGCCCTTTTAGAAGGCAATAGACATTTTCTCATTAAGTGTGGCATCTCAGAATGTAGTGTTATAATGGAGCAATCTTAAAGGCAACACATATTCTTTGGAGCCCAAAGTGTGATAGCAATAGAAAGGGCTTAGGTGCAGCTATCGTATTCAAAAGAAATAGCCCAAAATGCAGTAAAGTAACCCATATAAGTGTATCAATTCACTTAAAATTTGCACAGCAATTAATTTGCCTAAAGTGACACACTTTGAGCCTCAAATACTAAAGTGTAGCATCCAACACGGCTTTAAAGTGCAACCAAACAGTAGCAACAAGTGATAACAAAACAGCAGCCACAAATAGGAATTTTACCTCCCAAAAGGCAATGACAAATGACCTTAAAATGTAGCATAACAACAGCAAACAATGCAGCAATTCAAGACCAAAAAAAGTGCAGTGGCTTTGCAGTATGAAACTTATCCAAGAACAATACTATGAGAACCTCACCAGTGCAAGTAATCTCACCAGTGAAGCATTATGCATTGGATTAATTAATCAGAATTGCACTAAAAATACCTTTACGTGTTTATCCATTTGAAACATAACTAAACAAGTTCAAAACATAATAACATGTTATAATCAAACACATAAGCATATAACGAAACACCAAAGAATTGAAGAGTTTACTGACTTTCGAATTTTGGACTCGGACCCGATCCGAGAATGGGTTCATCATCAAAACCATGATTATGAGGGCTTAGATTTGCTATTTTTTAACAAAACCAGAGAGACTGCAACACACGCCATGGCTACAAACACTGGATTGCAGATTGATGACATATCGGGTCGCACCGCCAAGATACGGGTTGAGTATTCTCGAGGCAGTGTTACAGAACACATCCTTTTTGAAGGACGAATTTAAAGACCAATCATTGGAAGGGAAATTCATGCAATTTCTTCAGGCAATGCAGTAGGGGTAAATTATCATCATAGCCCGGTTTTTATTTTGACCCGACCCGGATACAGACCCGACCCGAAAATGAAAATAGACCCTGGAGTGACCGGAAAATGGGAAGAACACAAAAGGGAATTTCGGATGAAAATTAGGAACTAACAAAGAAGTTTTTTGTTTTTCAGAACTCCGGCCGAGAGGACCCAACCAAAACAACGACCGAAAAAACAGAATCACAGAAACCGACCGAAAATAAAACTAACAAAACCGATCGAAAACCACCAACCAAAACGACCCCAATACCCACTGACTTCTTTCTCTCCTCCCCCCTCTTTTCGTACCCCCTAAAGGGCCATACTTATAGCAGTGAAAAGAGGACCTTAATTTGAATTTTGGATTCAAAATAAAGTTGATGTATGATTTGAAAGGGCGAGCCACTGAACGTTCTGAATCGATTCAGAGAAAGGAGAGAAAGGGACGGGTGATGCAAGAGGTCGATAGTGCCAGTGGCGTCGGTGAGGCGTGTTATCCGGTGGTCTGAATGGTGTTGTCGATGTGAAATGGTGGAACCAACGGTGAAAAAGAAGGGCTTGGGGTTCGCTTGCTATGGGGGTGTACCGTTGAAAGGGTGTGTTTTGGATTGTTGGTTAGGGTTGATTTCGGGATCGATTAAAATATAAAAAGAGTTTATTATTAAAAGATATTTTGCAAAAGTATAAATTATAAAGATAATAATATGATAATAATAAAATATAATATTTGCGAAATGATTAATTTAAAAAATAAAATGTGATGTCGTTTTGCAAAAATAAAATAACATATAATATTAGGATAAAAGTATGATTATGATATTAAAATGCAAAAATGACAATAAAATGCAAATAATAATAATAATAATATGTATACATATATATGCCTATATTTTAAAATTATTTTGAGGTTTCAAAAAATATTTAAATTGCAAATAAAATCATAAAAGATGGGACAAAATTGGGTGTCAACAGCGAGAAATAAGGGTTGTTGGGCCAATGGCCACTGGCCCAGCTCCATTGCCAGGGAGCCCACAACTGGGACCAGTTAGCCTACGGCTCACTGCCCCGAGGCCCACTGTTGCTGCCACCACTGTTACCACTGCGATTTTTGCCATTATTTTTATGATTTTGACCCTTTTGCCATCACCGTTGTTGCGGTTTTGGCTTTAATTTTCAGAGAATGAGTGAGGGTCATCTGACGTTGTCATCATCACGGTGGAATTTGCTCCGGTAGCCGCCTTTTTAGCTAAGACGGCCTCTTCTAACGTGAGCATGGAACGGGCCTGATAAAATGGTGGTAGAGGATTACTTTGACGAAGCAGTGTACCAACGCCATTATAGGCCTCAGATAGGGCCGGCAACCATCTGGAGAACAAGACGATCATTGGTAACAGGTGCACCAACGTTGTGGAGTTGGTCCGCCAATTCCTTGAGTCGTTTACAATAGGCTGAAAAGTGAGGAAAATCTTTCATGTTGACATGTGAAAACTCCTGCTCAAGAGTGACAGCTCGGAAATTTTTGTTATCCTGGAATATATCACGCACCCTATTCCAGGTATCTATTGCTGTAGCGTCAGGTTCAATGATTGTATGTAAGAGGTCTGTAGAGATAGTAGAGTAAATCCACTGGAGAACGGTAGCATCAAGGGTTGTCCATAACATAGGATTTTCCTCGGGAGTAGGCACCTTCTCCACGCCAGGGACCGAGGGGGTTATGTGATGGAGGACTTGATGCGAGCGTGTGCGTGAACTTTGAATAATTCTGCCCACGTCGCGTATTGGACGTTTTTCATTTCAAGAACAATAGGGATGTGGTTTCTGATGTTGGAAACTGTAAGGGCTGGATGAAACATGTTCTTTGACGTAGACATAACGAAAGAACAATAGGAGAAACATGAAGAAAATTTGGGAAGTGAGGAGGAAAGGTGCACGGAAATCAGAAGGGATCACGGAAATCGAGACAAGTCGAGAGGAGCGGAAGTGTTGGTGGGAGAAGGTATTTGAGACCTAGACTTCTGATACCATGAAAGAAATAATCTTTTGATTATTATTATTGAATGAATAGGTATATCCAAACACCTACTTCATGTCTAAACATAATTTTAACTTTCAAATACTCTTGAAATATAAGAAATAATTTTTTTATTTAACAACACATTGTTTCTTGAAATATATTAATTAATATCCATATATTTGTAACTAATATTATAAAAATTAATTGACATATATTTTTCAAATTAATAATATTTTAATTCTAGAAATTAAAAGCAGACTTTTTTATGATAACATTGTGGATTGGATATTTGACAGAAAAAATAATGATTATAAATATAATGTCATATCATTATTCAAATATGGGGGGGAGGGAATCTAAGAAACCTCAATGCTAAGAAACCACATACAAGAAAAGAGATCTAGTGAAGGATACGGCATCACCAACGAAATACTTAATATATGAAGCATAGCTCCAGCTATGAATGAAAAGTTGCAACAAAGGGAACTCAAGGGATCTGATTAAAGATTCAAAAACAAGCACTAATGCATGTTACAAAGCTTTGGAATAAGAGTATCAGAACTAAAATGGAAAACGGAATAAGGCCAATTGAAAGTTGTGTCATGGTCAACCATTCTGCCTAATCTTCGGATTATCTCCCTGAAACAACTGATTCACACTGCTACCTATCCTCCTTCAGGAGAAGCAAGATCAATAGGAAGCTAAGAATCTATTGACAAAATTCATGTCACAAAGATCTATATGGAAGGGCAGTTTTCTTGATATATTCCTCTTGGGAATCTTTTTTATCAGACATGTCAAAAAAAAAAAAACATTACAAGGACTGAAATCCAGAGCAAATCTGCAACTCACCAACATTCTAAAATCTCCTCCAAATCATTATGATAAACAAATGAACATCTTGCTTGGCTATACTCTACTAGGATAAAATAAAAGAAGAAAGCCAAATCACAAGAAACAGCCTGAGCTGAATAAGAAAATCTCAATTTAGTTCCAAGGTAATGTCACAAGCACATGAAAAGGCATAACACAACCTGCAAAAAATGATGCCCACCCTCTCAGTTGTATATCTTCTTCCCACAATTCCTTTGAGCTTTTGTGACATAGATTTCTTCTAATTGGCACAGGCAAAAAGTAGTTTATACGAATTAAAAAAGATGACAAGTTTTCATAGGCTAAAATTCATCTTGAACGCACACACTTATAGTATTCTGCTCAGTAGACATTCCTAGGTTCAGATCATATACTTCATCCAGGAAACTGCTCAAAAGAATGCCAAAAAGTACAAACAACAGGCCATGCATCCATTCCTTCCACATTCAGATGTCAAAATCGAATTCAACCAAACTTCTAGAACATCAAGCAAAAAAAACCTTTCAGAAAAGGAGGGTGAGGTTTATCATAGCTTTGCAACTTTGCTGCAATTGAAGTACACTAATAGCAAGCTCAAAGGTAGCACAATAACAAATTGATCAATGCCAGTAAAATAATGTAAGAAAGTATCAAACCAAGCCTGAGCAGATTTAGGGAAGCACTAACGCATGGAACTGACCTTTCATTAGATAAAAGTACAAAGAACATCTCTACACAAGAAAATACTAAAGAAATACTGTACGAAATAATATCCTTAGTCTAACAAAAACAACCCACACCAACCATGTCCCAGTCTTCACATTCAGGTCATTTAAATGCCCAGAACTAGCCTTTAGTGAACCAAGTAACCTGCGAAAAAGGCAATTACGCCACAAGTAACCGCAAAATCCTAACTTGATTACACAAATCAACATCTTTTTAAACCCCACCTTGATCTTACCATTTTTCCTCCTACAAATTATAGCTGCTGGATACTACCATTCGGTTTCCCATCCTTTTCAGCCACCTTTCCATCGTTTACCATCTCCGTTTGGCCATTATTCTCACGCACCAATTCCCCAGACTTGTCGTCCTCAGCTCTAGTAGCACCACCGCCATTCATCTCCACATCCATCACAGATCCGTTACTACCGCCAGCTGGCAACCCTTTTAAGTCCACAGCATTCAACGCTTCTAAAACATCAGACGACCCATCCAACCTATCCGCATTCACACCATTCTGCTCTTCCAATGGCACAGCTGCCACCACCATACTAAGACATCCATCACCGCCTCTATTGATCACATTGCCACCACCAACCAATGCCGGGCCAATAGAAGGCGGCAATGGCAGTGGCAATGGCAATACATCCTTTTTCTTCATCTTATCCCTAGCAGCAAGATAAGCAACATGTTCTAAAGCCTCTCTAGCACGTTTCCTCGTAAACGCAGCCTCCTTCGCCCTCCTCTCAGCCTCGACCCGAGCCGCCAAAGCCGCTTTATTAACAGTCCCAGCAGCAATCTTCGCGGCCGTTAACAACACCTTAGCAGCCTTCATATCAACAACCCTAGAATTCCTAGCCCCCTCATTACTATCCAAACCAACATCTTTTCCCTTCTTAAGGTTAAAAAGAAGGATATTAGGGTTAACACAAAGGGGACAAAGGTAAGGGTGAGGAGGGTTGGGACCCACACATGAGTTGTGTGAGTAGGAATAACATTTAACACATGAAACGAGGCCGTTTTGGGTAGGTGGAGGTGGAGGGTTATATACGAAATAGCAAGTAGGGCAAAATGATTGAGTGTGGAGTCTAAGGACACAGTTAGTGCAAAGTCGCCGGAATATTCCTCTGTGACGGACGTTGTGGAGGAACCACCGTTCCTCAACGGAGCAGTTGCCGCAGGTTGTAATAGGGTTGACGGTGGAGAAGGGTTGTTTTGTCATTGGAAAATGTAAAGGGCCAAATTCAAGACTAACTTCATGTATATGATGAGACAGATTGTTATGATATTCTCAGGGGGCTTTTTGATTCGCTAGATCAGCCAAACGATGTCGTTTTAGTCTATTCCTTTCTCAGTTACTCACTCGTTTGGTGTGCATGATTCTGTTGGGAAGAATAAAATATTGACTATTTCAGTTCCGAATGTTAAATATGATTTGCAACTCACCACGACTAGTGTTTAGAAATCTTCAAAGTTTTCCTCAACAATCGGGTTATATGAGATTCACCGATTTTACATACATCAATCTTCAAAATTTCATTTTTGAGGGTTTTGTGAATTCCACTCACAAAATTTTAAAATCTGATCCAAAATTTATGATAAAACAGATATTTAAACATATATTTTAAAAATATGAAATAAAATCGGTGAATCTCATGTAATTATCTCTTCTAATATATGATATTCGGTGAAACACATACATCAATCTTCAAAAGAAATTCAAGTTCAAAAACGGGTCTAGACCATTTTTGAGGGTTTTGTGAATTCCACTCACAAAATTTTAATATTTTTTTTAAGAAAATGCATGTCCAAACATAATTTCAAGTTTCAAAAATCACAACTTCAAACACTCAAATTTTTAAATTTCAAATTTCAATTTCAAAAATCTATGATCAAACAGGAGCTTGAAACTTCTAGTTTTGAAAATTTCTAACTCACTTTGAAAGATAAATAATTTCGTAATATTAAAACAAAATGAGCTTCAATACAACAGTTTAAAAATTCGCCTTAGATGCTTGATTGATTGATTTGATAACAAACAAATTGTGTAGTTGACTGATTTGATTTGATAGCAAAACACATTATCTTCACATCATCAATATTACTCCCTCGATTTCTTTGTATGCCACTTTTTTATTGCCAAGAAAATTATGAAAGAAATAAATATTTTTAAACGTGTCATAATATTATTGCAGGTATAAGAATTTTGAAATTTATGATCTGAGACGAAAAGGAAGAAGTTAAACGAAGGCAGACATTTATACATGACATCTACTCGAAAGTCATATATTTCTCATGTTCTTAAGAATTGTTAGGTAAATGAAATCTATATACGAGTGTATGTTAAATCGTGAGTTTTATAGCATCTGTTGCTCCTTTGTTTGCTTAGAACTTTCAATTGTTTATCGTGTTTCAGTTTTCAATGTATAAAATGTTCAAGGTCATTTGTTTAATACACATTGACCAGGAGGTCATGGGTTCAAGCCGTGAAAATAGTCTTTTGCAGAAATGTAAGTTAAGGTTGTGTATAATAGACCCTTGTGGTCCGGTCCTTCCCCGGACAGTGCATATCGGGAGCTTAGTGCACCAGACTGCCTTTGTTTAATACACATTTATATTAAATTCAAACATAATATCACTCACAGAAAAGATAAGAGGGCAACACATCATTGCAAGAATACACAATCTTTCAACTTAAACCTTGATCAGAATGAAGAGATGAATTCTGTTAAGAGTTAAGACTCTTTAAGGAGTTATGTGATGAGCCACCATCTCGAAAAGACATCTGGAGTTCTTGTTTCACATCAAGTACTCTCTGCCTCAATTCTTTGCCTTCTTCTTCCACCATAAGTTTTCTTATTATACTCTTTATGACACATCTAGTCAAATCATCAGGTCCTAGTTCAAGGCCTACCTTCCATACATGAGTCAAGTATCTCGCGTTCACATTCTGATCACCAAAACATGGCCTGCAGATCATGGGAACCCCTTCAAGAATACTTTCTAATGTTGAATTCCAACAGCAATGACTCCAAAATCCTCCAACTGCAGGATGTGCCAAAACTTCTTTTTGCGGTGCCCATTTCACAATATGACCTCGATCTCCAACTGCTTCGATGGGTAGGTCATGTTCAGTAGCACTTGGCCTAACTACCCACAGAAAAAGTTGGTTGCTATTGAACAATCCCCAAGCTGTCTCAACGAACTCCTCTTTATCCATAACTACTATACTACCTAGACTTACGTAAAGAACAGAGTTAGGGGCTTGAGTATCAATCCATGAAATGCAGCTGGTATCTTGCTCTGCTAAACTCATGTGCAACGAGGAGGTTATTTTATGTAAAGGCCCTATTGTGAAAATAGGAACTCGATCATGTTGCTGAAACCATGACAGTGCTTGATTCTCAAGGTTTTCGATAGTGTTCCAAATGATAGCTACAGAAGATCCAACATTAGCCACCTTTTCAGCTAACTGCAATATATGCTCCGAATTTCAGAAGAACAAATAGAAGATCCTTGAACCTGAGGGTAGGTACTTTTGGCACTGGATCAGCAACTGAGACTCTGAAATTGTACAAGTGGGTAAATTAGTCTTAAAGCTCAGGACCAGGTTGTGACAATAGTTCGTGAAAATACCTTACTTTGAGAGACTATTTTCTTGGTTATTGATCGCACAAGATGTATAGGATAGGTAAAAAGAATGCATTTTAATGATAAATTTGAATACTAAAGATTGGTGAAGCTGATATGAACTAAAAGCTGGATATTTGTTACGAAAATAACACCCCTAGCCAGAGCTGGTGCTAGGGTTAAACTTGACATACTCAATACTTGTTGAAATTTCAGTAATTTTAGTATATGAACTCACTGAAGGTTGCTCTGCCTCTGTCCCTCGCTCATAATGTAGTCATTTTTCCTTATTTGAGAAAAGATATTTTTATGAAGAAAATAAATTTCATGATTCAAATGACGGAACATTGGAAGATGATTTTTCTATAAACAGACATTTCCCGAAGTACCAAACACAATATTCTCCATAAACTACCTGACAACAACAACATACCAGTGTAATCCCACAAGTAGGGTCTGGGGAGGGTAGGATGTATGCAGATCTTACCTCTACCTTTGTGGGGTAGAGAGGTTGTTTCCGATAGACCCTCGGCTCAAAAGAAGTGTAACCAAAGCAGGATAGAAAGGAAAATAATGACAGCAAAATAGCAAAATAAACAAAGCAATTGAAGTAACATGTAGTAGTAAAATTGAAGAATAAGATACTATGCGAACAAGAACATAAACTACCTGGCATGGGGAAATAATTGTCTGCCTTGAGTTGGAAAAAGGTGCAAGCAGCTTCCATGTAAGCACAGCTGCTAACCCGAAGAAGAATAGTTGGAAGTTTAAGGTGATCAGCCACTTCAGTTGTTAAGTACATTAGGTGGTCATAAACAATGCAAGAGATTCGACCATAGATTTCTGGTTTTTCCATCATTTCAACCAAATAGTCATGGAATGGAACTCTACCATTCATATTCCTTTCTGGTATAATGTCAAACAGATTCAAGAAAGAAGGATCACTGTTTGACATGCCATCCTTCAATGGCAAGAATGTGAATTCAGGATGTTTGGAGCTATCTGGAGGATTGAGCTCCGGGTGATTAATAACAATGGAGAACCCCTTAGCATAAAGCACAAAGGCCAGTTGAAGCATAGGTGTTATATGCCCTTGGAAGGGAGATGGTACGAGCACCACACAACACCTTTCTGCTTCTTCTACAACCATCTGCCTCGTCCACAGTGGCCAATTCAAAATTTAGAAGCACTAGGTTCTCCAGTACCTGGGCTTGTGGTTGGATCAGCTACTGCTCAGCCTTCTCCGTTTTGTGAATAACTTGTGGTGGAATTTATACTGCAAATTAAAGAATTGAATTTTGACAAATATACTGTTATACAGTTTGTTTGATCTTTGAATCAGGGACCCTACATTCATATGAGAGGCAGCACATATTGTAAACTACAAACAGCGGGCTTATGCTTAACTTTACTGCTTGTCTTTCAATTAATTTATATGGTTAGACAATAGCAAAAGATAAAAATGCATGCAGCTAGCAGTTTAATATTTAATACTTAAAATAAAATTAGTACTTTACTACTTGTCTTTCAATTAAGGAAAAGGACCAAAAATATTATTGAACTATCCAAAATAGATCAAATTTACCCTCTGTTACGTTTTTGGCTCAAAATTGCCCTTGTCGTTAGTCAATTAGCTCGCCACCCAACTAGCCAATAGCTCAAAAATATCCTTCCTACGAACGGTTTCTCCAAACCAAGGGAAGAGGGGCCAATTTTGTCCTTGAATTATTCAAAATGGGGCAATTTTGCCCTCCATTTAAAGTTCGGACCAAATGCTATTAATTGTAAAACTTGAGCAAAAACTTATATTGGAGATTATGAGATTACTTTAACTATTTTAAATGACAAATTTAAACAATGCCAATTTTATGGAATACAAAGTTTAATTACCAACATTAATTTTTCAATTAAACATTTATTTACTAATTTTTTTCAAAACTATTATATCCCCCTTCACATTGGGTATGTTGTTGTTATACCCTCGACTGAAATTTGAGACGACTTAAAGTTACAATATGTAACATAATGTACCAAGGTATAATTGAAATTGGTCAACTTTACCCTCCGTTATGTTATTTTAATGTTTTTGGATCAAAAATGCCCTTGTCGTTAGTCAACTAGTTCAAAAATGCCCTCCAACTAGCCTAATAGCTCAAAAACTTTCTACTAATGGTTTCTCCAAAATTATTCTACTAATAGATGTCCAGCATGTGGCATGCACTCTTTACCATCCTCCTACTTGAGGTAATATAAAAGGCAAAAGCAGCGACTTTGAATAATATATCAAGTTACAAAAGTGAAGTGATAAATCACATTAGATAATCCAATTGTTGAGAGGCTTAAAAGCAGTAATAAATTTCTAATTGTACATTTTTAAGTGGTGTTTTCATCTCACAGAAGTGTAGAGCAAATTAAAGGGAGCCTGCAGTTCTAACTGCAGTCAGTTGTTCTCGTCTTTGCAAGCAAAAGCTCAATTTGTGGTTTAACATTCTGAAACATCTCTTTTGTAAAGGATTATGTAGCAATCTAATGCACATATTAGGAATTCAATTTTAAAAATGTAATGCGACTACAGAAAAATGAGTATCATCTGATAAACTCCGAACTACCATAAAAGTTTCCCTTTTATAGTTCCTAAAGTATGATAAACAGTGTAACCCCTTCGAGAAGGTAATGTCATCTTCAGAGTACACAGAAGACTAACAATTAAAATAAAACTAAAATGATTAACTTTATAGAGTTATTAAAACATCAAAGTATGAGTAAGGTTTACAGGAAATGCAAGAAATAAATAACAGAAGGAACTTACTTCTAGGTGTGCTTTGAAAAATTGATGAGTCCTTGAAAATTGAAGCAGGTATGTAATGGATGATTTGGAGAACAGATATGAGACAAAACCACGAGATAAGCCCTTATACATCATAGTTTTCTTTAGACCACGTATATTCTAAATTTATGCACCAATCTGCCACATTGATTTCTGGAACAATATCCCAATTATAGTATTATAATCTGTAGTCAGGTCCATCAAATTTTCCTAGGCCCTCAGCCAGTATATTGCCAACAGTATCCTGTGTGATAAATTTTTCAAAGGAAGGCTTTTTGGTATCTGTGTCATCGTCCACACTAGAACCTACTAATAAAGCATGCGTATTAGCATCAGGAACCCAGCCCTTTTCCAACATAAAATCCAGTAAGAAAGACGCCTTGGTTTTGTATCCCTCTTTCAATAGACCATTTATCAGCATGGTGTACATGGCCGAATCAACAACTTCGAATTCTGAGACAAGCTTATCTATTGAAGAAAATATCATGCGGACCTGACTGTTTCCCACCAGATACTCCAGAAGTTTAGCAAGTGTTTCTGAATTAGGTGATAGACCCTGACTGAGCATTAAATCCAAGAATAGAGCAGACTTCTCTATATGTCCAAGGGAAATCATGCCCCGAATAAGAATGCACTTTGTTTCCTCGTCCGGCATACATCCATCTACGACCACTCTAGAGAGCACTATAAAGAGATCACTTGCTCTTCCTAAACTAAATAGGCCTTGCATTACGCTGGTGTAAGCAGCAACAGAAGACAATGTACCAGAATAATATGCAATTGGTAGCAATTTGATTGCTCTAACAGTGTACCCACGAGCACAAAGTCCTTCCATAAGCTTGTCAAACGAGGTCGATTGAAGAGAACATCCCTTTGTTGACATGAAGTAAAATACTTCGGCGGAATCCTGAATCTTTTCCTTCTGGCAAAGACAGTCAATAAGTTGAGCACATGATACCAAATCTATTAACCCATCCTTGTCCCTAAGTCGATTTAAACAATGTCAAAGCATGCTCACATTCACCTAATCTACAGTTGCCACAGATAATAGCAGAATATGTAGATGAATCAGGGCTAACGGAGGAAACAATCATTCTAGCAAGATATTTCAAGGCATCTTTCAGCCTTCTATTATCACACAAGTACCGAATCATGATACTCCAAGAACGATGATCCGTGGTGTTTCTATCAAACATTTCATCAAACAGATCTCTTGCCATATTTAAGGTGCCATCAGTTAGAATAGCTTCAAGAAGTGTGTTGTAAGGCAATACGTTCGCAACTTCTTTGTCATTCAAAAACTACTTAGCTTCACTCAACATATTCAATTCACATAATCCGTCTATTATACTCATGAACACACCATCATCTGGCCTAACATCACTATGCACCATCTCATCTACAAGTTCTACAACATCATCCACAAGAAGATTCTCACACAAACACTTTACTATTGCCCATAAGTTGGTGAATCCGGAAGAACCTTACACGCTTTCATCGTAGCAAACAACCTTCTTACTACATCTAATTTATTCATATCACAAAATAAAGGAATTATATGAGCGTAAAAGCTAGAATAATCCGGTTCACTCTGTATTCTAAACATATCATCCAAAATTAAAAGTGCCTCATCCACGCTACCCCTTGCAACAAGTTCGCCAATAATTATCTGAAAAGTCCTACTTAGGACTACAACTTTTTTTATGAAGTCGTTTGAATTGATCTAATGCAGAATCAGCGCGATCAGCAGCAAATAAAGCCTCCATCAGATAATTAAGTGTACCAATATCGGGACCAATTCCAGCTTTCACAATCTCGTTATACACGAATAGTACATCCTTAAATTTTTCTTTTCCTTGATAAGTGCACCCAACAATTGATTAAATACAGCTATAGAGGGCTTTAAGCTACACAAATTTATACAAGAAAGAACACATAAAGCCTCACTAAGCCTACTATTTCTAACAAATGTATCTAACAAAGCAAAAGAACCTGTTCATAATTTGAGCATTTCTCCTTTGCCATCTCATTACAAAACCCTTCAATTTCTTCTACTTTTCCAGCCATACCTAACTTCAATATAATCCGAAAATACGTATCAGCAGAGTGATGAAACCTTTTTTTAAGGGAAGCCCATTTGAATACCTTCAGTGAAGAATCCAAATCAGTTGTGGAATCAAGAATGCCGGATAATGTTTCTGGGTGAAGCTTATTCTTTAAAAATTGAATCTTTGTTTCAAATTCAGAAGAAGTGGTGGAGGGTTGATTTGAATTCTACAAGCACTAGAAAGTGAAGAAAGAGAGGGTTTTGAACAAACCCATTTGGGGATTTTCTTGGTAAGGTTTAAAGTTGTGAGCTTTATCACCATTGAAGTTGCTCTCTAGCCTCTTCCCAGTGGCCACTTATGTTTCAACGTAAAAGAAACATTAAGCAAAGTAAATGACAACTAAGTACAAACATTTGAATTGAAGGAGAGAATCTTGAAAGGTACAATTGAATCCTAACCTGGGAACAGAATCATGGGGAACCAGAAAGGTGAATGTTGAAACATGAAGGGAAAACAGAGCAGCAAACCAAAGAAAACTAGAAAAAGGTCAAAACAAGACTACAAAAAGGGTGTATTTGCTCTTTAAGCCATGAAATTTGGTGACTTAAGAACTGGCTCCCTCATAGTTTTCAAGTTTGTAAAGATAACCCCTCATAGAGTCATAGTCTCTCTCAATACTCTCTACATCTCAAATTTTTTTTTTTTTACACGTATCTTACAAAATATTCCCTCTGAATCAAAAATAGTGTTCATTTAGCGTTTATTTTTTATTCAAAAAGAGTGTTTACTTATCAAATCAAGAAAAAATTAACTTTACTTTTTCAGATCTCCCCTTATTAAGTGTTAGGTGACAAAATCTCAATACTTATTTAATTAGGAACATTTTAGTCAAATTACCGATTTTCGCATAGGAGTTAGTATTTTTTTATAGAGTATTCAAATGGCTAAATGAACACTCTTTTTTTATCTGAATGGAGTATTAATTAGGAGGATATTTAAATACTTTATTTTTATTTATGTCTAAGTTATAATTTCTCTCATTAAATATTTGCTTTATTTATGTGTCATCTTCATTAATGACAAAATTCTACTAAGAATAAATGAGAATAAATAATTAATTGTGTCTTGAACTTCTAAAAAAAATTGAGATAACTATTTTTAATAATCACGACAGATAATTTGAAACGGTGAAAGTAGTATATTCTTTCCATTTTCAAACAAATGTTCATGTTCGACTTGTATACGTGACAGTTCACTTGGACAGCAACTAAATGCGTGTAAAACATGAATTTAGCTTCAACGTGACAAGTGAGATTTACCATTAACGTTGTAAAAATATTGTCCGCTTCTACCAAACTTCTGATCGTTTTGTAACTGAACAACTTGATTCAGTGAAGTTGGACGCCTTTATTGTTGTTCCCAAAAAATTGAAAAATGTTTTCTAGCGAAAACAAAAAAATTAAAACTTCTGAGTTTTCATAATTTTATTTTTGTGATCATAAATAATTGCTAACAAGAATTTGATTTTCTTGTTTTGGCATTGATTGAAAAATGTGCTTTGCAATAAACAGAAAACTTTAGCAAAAAATCCTCTCCAAATTTCGAAACAAACGCCATGCTCAATATTTACTACAGCATAAAATAATTGAGGAATTCCCAAAAGTATGGCTCTATTTTTACCTCTCGGGGGTCGTTTGGTGGGAAGGATAGGATGAGACTGGATTATTAGTCTCATGGAATTGGAATTAATCTCATGTTTGATTAGTGGGATAATTTTTTGGTATCCCACCCAATCTCATGTACATAAGATAAAAGGTGGGATAAGTTATCCCACTATAGGGTGGGATAAGTTATACCCATCTTATTATCTCACCCAATCACATCTACATGGGATAACTTATCCCTCCTACCAAACTACATGGAGGACTGTATGACTTAAATGATCCAATTACACTTGATTATAAAAATTTAGTACTCCCTCCGTCCCATTTTAACTATCATTTTATTTTTTTTCACGATCATTAAGAAAAAACAATAAATACTAGTTAAATGGAACGGAGGGAGTACTAAATTTTTATAATCAAGTGTAATTGGATTATTTAAGTCATACAGTCCTCCATGTAGTTTGGTAGGAGGGAGAGGTGCTGAATTTCAGAAAGACGGATCTGCTTAGTAGAATTTCTTCAATATCAGTTATTTGGTGAGCACCATCTCTTCATTTCTTGAAGAGGTTATTCATGACAAATATATTGTATGATAAGTTGTTTTCCATCTATTGAGTAATGCTATTCTTGATCTGTTTGTAGGTTGTGCGTGATACTCCGCTTCAAAGATTAGTGGCTCAAGTGAGTTGTTTTCAAGAAAAAAAACTGGGGTGCATCTGTGAAGGAAATTTAATCAGATCAAGTTTAGAATTTCTCATTAGTCGAATGATCTTGTTTGTTTCACGATCATTAAGAAAAAACAATAAATACAAGGTGTAAAAAAGAGCAATTCGGTGCACTAAGCTCCCGCGTCAGACCACAAGGGTTTATTGTACGCAGTCTTACCTCACATTTCTGTAAGAGGCTGTTTCCATAGCTTGAACACATGAACGCCTGGTCACATGACAGCAACTTTACCAGTTACTACAAGGTGTAATTTACTAAATTTCCTTTATTTATTGGATGTGTTTTTAGAGCAATACTAAGAAGAATTGCGTCTTTAATGTTAAGGGTATAATTGAAAACAATTGTCAACTTTAGTCTTGAATTCTTAACGTGAAAACTATTTTAAAATATTTTTTTTTGCTAGCGACAATTAAAAATTTAAAATACAACAGAGGGAGTAGTTTTTTACGACCCAACAACTTTTGTGTTTGTGATCATAAATTTTTTTTCGTTGTTTTGCATCAAACATGTCACTGAAAGAGGTTTCTTTCAGATGTTAAACATGAGAGCAATGGATGGAATTATTTGCCTTCGTCGTCACTACACATTGCCAATTGCCAAATGCCTGATGGTGTTGGTAATTTGGAAACCTCTTTGATCAGTCTTCTTCCTTTTATTCAACCCATTTACTTTCACCTAGAAAATTCCTTCTTAATTAGTGTTTTCCCATCTCATTGGGAGATCCAAAATTTGAAATTTATAAATTATTACAACAATCTCAAGTTAATTATCAATAAATATCTTAATACATACACTGGATCTGGACAAAAACTATCGAGTCCGACATAAAACCCACGTATTACATAGTATATCAGCTCTTGCCTTTCTAGCTGTAAGAAACCACTTTATTCAGCTTACATAAGGTAAGGACACCACAAACAAAAAAGACAAACACTGTGACTCAAACATTTGCTAACTTTTGAGATAGACAATGTTTTTGAAGTAAACCATGAATTCCATATTCCCACTCGTATCCGACGTCCCACCTGAAGCCGCTGAACCATTCTTAAGCAGGATAGTTTTAGAACGTTCTATTTCCCTGGATTATGAATTTGCACTAGTTTCATTAGTTGTGGTCCAGAGTTCTAGCATTCTTATAGATGGATTCTCTGTTTACAACCCTCCACCCTGTTCGACACGTTTAGAAAGACATAAACAAGGAAACTCTGCACAAAAGAATGAAAGACCACATCGCCATAGAGGCCTTATCTCTGCTTCTGATATGGAGAAAAACACCAATCAAGAGTTTTTCAAGTTGTTTCTGTTTTAGCCTGGAACAGGCCCCAGACCAAAACAGCAAACAGAAACATATATCTATGCTCAGTATTATATTTAAAGGATGAAATTCAAAAACCCGTTAATTTTAAGGGATCATTTGTATCAAAACTCAGGATTTCTAAAAAACTCCCAATCTTGATAAAACATCAAACGAAACCAACTCTTTTCAGAAGCAGAATTGTTCCCCTACAAGTGAATCAACCACCAGTATATTGAAAGATGAATGTGCAAAATTATACTCTAGTCATTTTTGGTATTACCAAGTAATTAGACAGAAGAAAAAGTCACTGCAACAAAAACGAGAGAAAAAACCAAGGGAAGTTTTATTTTAAAAGTTACTGCTGAAAATGAACTTCTTCCAAGTTCCAGCCACTACAACATATATCTACAATAATTTAAAACAGCAGGGGAAATGAAACCTAAAGCCTGCGTTGAGATGATAGCATACAATTCTCTTTGTATGCAGTCAGCCTGATTATAAGTAGAATAAATAATCCATCATTAGATTGCCATACCTTCAATGACAACTGGTGTTCGGTTACCAAGGATGTAGTCATTTCTCTCTAACTTCTTGCATAATTCCAAGTGAAATGTGATACGGTTGAAGGATTTATCAGTCTTCGCACAAACTCTGATTTATGCATAATACCATAATCTGCCACATATTTTTTGTTCGTCTAGTCCCGTTTGTTGAAACACGAGGGTCTGAGGCATTAAATTCTCTGCCCGGCAAGCAAGATCTGAATATCTTCATACTTTCACGATACACTACTATCTTACAATAACCCAGCTCCAAGCCTCCAACAGCTTCACAGTCTTTAACTCCAGTAATTTTGACATTAATATAAACAAGACATGTATGTCCTTTCTCAATGAATTTAAATGCGGTGATGCCTGCCCTGAGATGCCTAAAATCAAAATGTACATGCTTGATACAAAAGCAACTAGGATATTCTCACATATGTTACACGAAGAGCTTCAGAATCACAGTTCTGGACTTTCCACATATTTTTGAAACTGGTTCCACATATATTTTTGAAACTGGTTCCACATATATTTTTGAAACTGGTTCCACATATATTGATTCCCCTAGATCAATAATCAACCGGGCAATGAAGCAATAGCCCAAAATACGAAGCACCAACCACCCATGTGATAGTGATCTCTCGCTTAAGGTAGTCTAAAATTCCAGCCAAACCCCAACGTCTTAGAAGGTTTTCTTAAAACATCCAACATAAGTTTTCATCACAGTGCTTTCTGATTTCCCAGGAAAACGATAAAAACAGCCAAACTATAATTATATCTACTCCAGAACAATCTAATTAACCATAAATACAGCTACTTAACCTATTGCGACACTTTAAGAGGAGAAATGGGCTAGATTGACCTGTTACCAGTTCAGTCGATAGGCGCGCGAAGGAACTGATAAAAAGTACCTATAAGTCATCTCTCCCCATCCATAACCAGATCTTACAGATCTTATGTCGCAGCTACCACCCCTGAGTTGGGGACGATCTCTGCGAGAGTAATCTTAATTGGTTGCCACCCGGATTGAGATTGTACAAGCCACTTCTTCATGTTAATAACCATATGCAAAATCTGAAGTATTTCGCCTAAAGTGAGCTCCTTTAAGCACATTTTCTTAATAACTGTAGCTGCTTCAAACCTAGTGAAGGATCAAGTAAATGAGAAAGTTCAAAATTATATTATATCAGCCAGACACACACCAGGAAGCATCTTTTTTTTTTTAAAAAAAAAAAAAAGGTGAGGTAAAACCAGATGAGGAACCATCTTTATAGGACCTAACAAAGATAAAAGTATGTTTGGCATTATCCTGACCTAAATGCTTTTTACTCAATACAACTTTATATTAACTTTAGATACTTCACCAAACATCCACCAAAATCGAATAAGGTTCAAACTAATGAGAACCCATTACCTGCTCTGAGTAGCACTTATGGTGGCTCGTCCAGCAGAAGATGATAGAAATTTCTGGAGGTCATCCCATGCTTCTTTGGGATATCGTTTCATTTTACCAACAATGGGATTCACGTACCTCCATAGGTTCTCATTTTTACCAACATATAATTGCAAAGCACCTAAATTCCGTGTTACTACCAGCTGTTGTTCAACTGCACTGGCGAGAGCCTTCTTAACATCAGTATTGCGATGTTTTTGATCTCCATATTTGATGCAATCGGCGATGTTTACTTCAGTAGGCATAATCTTCTCAATTTTTAGGGTGTTCAATGCAAGTAAAACAACTCCAATAAGGCCTTGAATATAATCAGAAGGTTTTGGGCATCCTGGACCTCCCCACACACCATTGAGAGGTCCATTACTGTTATTTGCTATCGATGACGGTGGCGGTCGTGGTGGTATCTCAGGGCTGGGGTGTGGATACCTGTTTACCTCTTTTCCAAAATAAGATGGTGCTTTCTTCTGCAAATTGTGTCCTTTATGAGGCCCATTTATTTTTGTAATAGAATTCTCAATGTTAGGAAGTTGTCTCGATTCTCCATTCCGCGGTTGAGAAAAAGGACGATTATGACCATTATTGGAGGTTTCACTGATTTTTAGCTTACCCATATCAGGTATAGGTGTTTGAGAGCCTGAGGTGAAGCCTGGTGCGTCAGATCTAGGAGGCATTGATTGCAAACGATGCACATGCGAATTAGGTGGTAAGAAATTACCAGGTGGAGTTACCAGTGATACTGGGAGGTTGTTTGGCCTTACTGGAGCATAATTATTTTGATAATTGTTCTGGGAGTTGTTTCCATTTGTCCAGGAAGGCTCGGGATTACCAGGAACACAGCTAGAGGCAGGTACAGGCCCACTAAAAGGAGTTCTTGAATTATGAGCTCCAGGCAACTCCACTGAATCATTGAACTGCTTAGGATATCCATATCCTGGTTGATGAAAATTTGCAGCACTATGATTTTCTTGTGCGCCGGACATTGCAGATGAAGTTCGTGATATATTGGGCTGAATCACACTTCTACGAACCAGTTTGCCCTTCAGTTTAATATCTGTACCCCTTCCCAAATTGTTAAATTTCATTTGCGGGCTTTCATGGTAAGTGTCAGGCTGGCTTATCAGATTGGAGTCACTAGATGACGTAGATAATACGTCCAAAGTGGGTAAAGAGCCGTAGCAGCTATTTACAAGTTGAGTTGATTCACTATTTGTGAGAGGCGGTCCTCCAGCTGAAAGGCTTGTCCAGAGCCATACAGTCTTCGCAGCAGCAACAAGTGGAACAGATGCTTTTTGGGGTTGTGCTAGAAGAATATTATATCGGCGCATGCGTAATTGATGAAGAGCGTTTGAAAAATCACGGTCTCCCGAAATCAACAAATAATTAGCAGGTGCAGGATTGTCAACCGCCCAAAATAACATGTCCACGAGAATCTTCTTATCACTTGCATCTTTGACACCTGTTCACATTTGGTCAAAAATTAGTCGTGATGGAGTCCAAGCAGTTTTAAACAGATTTAATCACGCTACCATAAATGTTAAAAACAAGAATCTTGACAACAATGGTTTTCACTTAGTTTATACACCACCTTAAAAGGTTAGCTTAAATCCCTGATACCATATATGCTAAATTTTGTTCAAGTCCAAAGATAGCAGAGAGAACATCTTATTTACACGTTTAAGTGGAACACTAGATCAGCGCAATCAATCTCATAAGTGGATCCACCTATTTAGAATATAGTCCCGGATCAATCTATAATACTTGAAAACGTTTAAAAAACACTTTTTTTACGTACTCCACTCCCATTGCCATGCAAGTGTATGGACTGTGCAGTAGTACTCGCACCCAATAACTTAAAATCCTGGATCTACCCCGGACCACTATTTTGGTTTCTTCACAATCTAGATAAAATGAGCTCCATAATCTGCGGGGGGTGAATCAGCAACTCAAAACAGCTTTCAATCTGTGCTAAACAGACTCTTAACACCCCATTTCTATCACTGATAGTGGATTTAACACGAAAAGTAAAACAAATAACCACGATCATTACTTTTTTCTAAGTAAAAATCCTTTCTTTTTCCTAAATTGGATAACATGCCTAAATTGGATAACATGCTTATTTTTACAGGGAAAAAATACAATTTTGCATCTATAACACATGAATATGTAAATCCGATTAGCACATGCATCTATTACAAGAGTCAATCAAAGACTCTTCATTGACTTATATATCATCACCAACAAGACAATCACAAAGGCAAAATTCAACAAGATCTAACCAAATCCTGTCCAGTCACACAAATTGATCAACTTTTAAACATAGATCAACTAAAAACAAGTCATTTAATCTCAATTACACAAACTAACAACAATATACACATTAAAAATGTAACTTTATACCTGCAGGAACATGATTAAGGCCAATTCCAGTACTATTTAGTGCGTGTTGAACAGATGAAGAGATTTTAGTAGTATCACCGTAAGCGGAAATGGAAACGGGTCCACAATAGTTCATATTAACAAGTGCACTACTTATATTCTGAGCGATCGCATGAGGATCAGATCCTCTAGATACATGACAGTTTTCTATATCCCACCACACCGATATCCTCGCCCCTGAGTACAGTGGCTCCGCCGCACCCGGCGGTTGCTGCGGCCCTCCTCCCCCTCCACCGCCGTTCCCGTTTCCACCGGCACCGCCCATATGCGCACGATAGCGAATTTAGTGTTATTATGTATGTCTGGTGCGTATGGTTAGTTGAGGAGTGCGTAGGATTAGAGAGTAGATGATGATATAGAAGATATAGTGTTGGAAAATAAGGGGATATTGAATTATTGATGAGTGGGGGATGCCGTAGTGACTGGGTGGAAGATTCATGAGGGGTTTATGAAATGACGGTTGTGTCCTTCTATTTTGTCGAAGAATGAGTGCACATATTGGTAATTTCAAATAGTGGAGTCGTTGGACGCGACGAATGGCCTGACTTCGAGTCTTCGATAGAGGAAAGAGCTGAGTAGGAGTAGGGGTGAGCACGGTTACAGGGTACCCAGATATTCGATCGGAACCGATTAATGTCGGGTTCGGTTTCGGTTTCGGTTCCGACAAATAGAGACAGGGTACTCGAATTCGGAATCGATACCCGAAACCTATAAAATATTAAATATTTTTATTTTTTAAAAAAACATTTGGACCACTTTTAACTTTCTCCAAAATTATTTGTTGCACGCGTGCACATTGATTTTCCCCACCCAAGACGTAAATATTTTAGCTTTTTCACCCCTTTATTCTAGAATGCTCTTTGTGCCCTAAGAGAAAACACCTAAAACTCTCTCAATAACAATGGTGTTTTAGCTACACCACCAAGCTTCATCGTCGTCGTTGTTGAAGCTTTCTCTCAGGTAGTTTCATCGTTGTCGTCATTGAAGCTTCACATTTGCCTCTTTCTCTCCTTTGGTTGTGTTCACATCATTCCTAAAATGCATATGGGTTCATATCTAACTCTTCAATTTCTTTTTAATATCATATGCTTCTGTTCTATTTCAGGCGATACTCATCTTCAATTTGTATTACTTTTTTATTTGAAATGTAAATCTATTTTTAAAATTTGTGTATATTTTTGTAGTTGTAAAGATGAAATTTAGGAATTTACTAGTATAATAAAGCTTTTCTTTTGTATCGAAGAGCTTATGAACACAAAAATAAGTTTAATTCAGATATTTTCAAATTTATTTTGAAATCAACACGTTCAATTAATTGAGTGTCAAATTTGGCTTGCAATTTTAGGTTTTGGTAACAAAATTAGTTTTTCTACAATGAATAAGTTTTCTAAAACTTCTTATAAGGGTACTAAAAACTCCGATTGCAGGCTAAAAAACTACTTGATGAAATTATTTTAGAACTCTTTTTTATTTTCATGGGCTTAAAAATTGTTGCTTAATTTGTGTTTTTATTTACAGGGTACCCGGGTAGGTTCCGGGTAATGATTGCTACGGGTAGGTTCCGGGTAGTAAATTTAGGAACCGATCTTTTACCGGGTAGGGTCCGGATAGTTAAAAAATGTTAGAGTACCCGGACCCGCTCACCCCTAAGTAGGAGTACTAATTTGTTTTTATTTTTAATTTTTTAGTAAAACTCTCTTTTATTCCAAAAAGATTTTTCCAGTTTGATTTGCCGTAAAGTTTAAAAATTAAAGAAATACGTATGATCCAAAATAAATCTTAAGTATTTGTGTGACTATAAATTATTTTATAAAATTAAATTATTTTTAAAATGTAACAAGCTGTTAATTTTTTTGAGATAAATTAATAAAGAAATTATCACAATCTTCGTGGGATGGAGGAAGTAAGTTTGATCATCGACTCTTCGTCTTCGACTATTATTGCTGTCTTATTTGAGTATGCAATTTTTTCTATTCCAATCTTACATGTATTGCCGTTATTGGATATGTCTACTTCATAATTTATTTATTTATTTATTTTTGGAAAAGGATGAAAATGTTGTATCATGAAGAAGTGTATATAAAAGAAATAATCATTCTCGCTGTAATTAGAATTCAATACTACTTCATTATGAAAAATAATTACTCCATTTTGCATTTTGATGTTTACAGTAAAGCATTAAATATATGATGTGTACTTTTTTATAAATATATTTATTATATTAAGCTTAATATAACGACAACCTTTAAATTACTTATTAGAAATTTTATTTAGACAATCGGACTACGGTTTGTCCAATGAAACACTCAAAACACGTGATTAAGTGAAACACTCAAAACACGTGATAAAGATTTTCGATTAGACATTCGCATCTTAAATTTAAGAAAAAATTTGTATGTGTTCTCATACATTTATTAGGTAGTTAAGTTCACCACATATTATCACATTTACGGTTTGTTTGGAAAGTCACCTCGTAATTGAAATTGGTGTAGTTACTAGGGTAGTAATTATGCAGCCTAGCAATTACACGGTATTGTAACTACAACGACATGTTGTTTGTCATAGCATAATTACAGTGTAATTACGCAGTTAATTTTATTTAAAAATAAAATTTAATTATCAAAAAATTTAAAATAAAAAATAATCACACAAATTAATTAAATAAAAAATAATCACACAAATTTTTTCTAAGAGTTTTTCAAGTTTTTATTCAGAGAACTTCAACTTTATTCTGTATGTTCATAGATAACTTCATCTTTAAGTATCCTTTTTCAACTTCAACTTCAAATGCTATTTTTTTCTCAAATCTCAAATAAATCATATCCAAACACCTACTTCATGTCTAAACATAATTTTAAATTTCAAATACTCTTTTTTTTTTTTTTTACGTAAACTTCAATATTATCTTTTTTATTTTCTCAATTCATGTCCAGACACTTACTCAGTCGTAAAACATGTGACACAGATATATTTTTGTGTGTTTATAAGAGTTTCTCATTAAGAGTAGAATAAAAAGTGTTATTTAATTTTTTTATTTAACAACACATTGTTTCTTGAAATATATTAATTAATATCCATATATTTGTAACTAATATTATAAAAATTAATTGACATATATTTTTCAAATTAATAATATTTTAATTCTAGAAATTAAAAGCAGACTTTTTTATGATAACATTGTGGATTGGATATTTGACAGAAAAAATAATGATTATAAATATAATGTCATATCATTATTCAAATATGGGGGGGAGGGAATCTAAGAAACCTCAATGCTAAGAAACCACATACAAGAAAAGAGATCTAGTGAAGGATACGGCATCACCAACGAAATACTTAATATATGAAGCATAGCTCCAGCTATGAATGAAAAGTTGCAACAAAGGGAACTCAAGGGATCTGATTAAAGATTCAAAAACAAGCACTAATGCATGTTACAAAGCTTTGGAATAAGAGTATCAGAACTAAAATGGAAAACGGAATAAGGCCAATTGAAAGTTGTGTCATGGTCAACCATTCTGCCTAATCTTCGGATTATCTCCCTGAAACAACTGATTCACACTGCTACCTATCCTCCTTCAGGAGAAGCAAGATCAATAGGAAGCTAAGAATCTATTGACAAAATTCATGTCACAAAGATCTATATGGAAGGGCAGTTTTCTTGATATATTCCTCTTGGGAATCTTTTTTATCAGACATGTCAAAAAAAAAAACATTACAAGGACTGAAATCCAGAGCAAATCTGCAACTCACCAACATTCTAAAATCTCCTCCAAATCATTATGATAAACAAATGAACATCTTGCTTGGCTATACTCTACTAGGATAAAATAAAAGAAGAAAGCCAAATCACAAGAAACAGCCTGAGCTGAATAAGAAAATCTCAATTTAGTTCCAAGGTAATGTCACAAGCACATGAAAAGGCATAACACAACCTGCAAAAAATGATGCCCACCCTCTCAGTTGTATATCTTCTTCCCACAATTCCTTTGAGCTTTTGTGACATAGATTTCTTCTAATTGGCACAGGCAAAAAGTAGTTTATACGAATTAAAAAAGATGACAAGTTTTCATAGGCTAAAATTCATCTTGAACGCACACACTTATAGTATTCTGCTCAGTAGACATTCCTAGGTTCAGATCATATACTTCATCCAGGAAACTGCTCAAAAGAATGCCAAAAAGTACAAACAACAGGCCATGCATCCATTCCTTCCACATTCAGATGTCAAAATCGAATTCAACCAAACTTCTAGAACATCAAGCAAAAAAAACCTTTCAGAAAAGGAGGGTGAGGTTTATCATAGCTTTGCAACTTTGCTGCAATTGAAGTACACTAATAGCAAGCTCAAAGGTAGCACAATAACAAATTGATCAATGCCAGTAAAATAATGTAAGAAAGTATCAAACCAAGCCTGAGCAGATTTAGGGAAGCACTAACGCATGGAACTGACCTTTCATTAGATAAAAGTACAAAGAACATCTCTACACAAGAAAATACTAAAGAAATACTGTACGAAATAATATCCTTAGTCTAACAAAACAACCCACACCAACCATGTCCCAGTCTTCACATTCAGGTCATTTAAATGCCCAGAACTAGCCTTTAGTGAACCAAGTAACCTGCGAAAAAGGCAATTACGCCACAAGTAACCGCAAAATCCTAACTTGATTACACAAATCAACATCTTTTTAAACCCCACCTTGATCTTACCATTTTTCCTCCTACAAATTATAGCTGCTGGATACTACCATTCGGTTTCCCATCCTTTTCAGCCACCTTTCCATCGTTTACCATCTCCGTTTGGCCATTATTCTCACGCACCAATTCCCCAGACTTGTCGCCCTCAGCTCTAGTAGCACCACCGCCATTCATCTCCACATCCATCACAGATCCGTTACTACCGCCAGCTGGCAACCCTTTAAGTCCACAGCATTCAACGCTTCTAAAACATCAGACGACCCATCCAACCTATCCGCATTCACACCATTCTGCTCTTCCAATGGCACAGCTGCCACCACCATACTAAGACATCCATCACCGCCTCTATTGATCACATTGCCACCACCAACCAATGCCGGGCCAATAGAAGGCGGCAATGGCAGTGGCAATGGCAATACATCCTTTTTCTTCATCTTATCCCTAGCAGCAAGATAAGCAACATGTTCTAAAGCCTCTCTAGCACGTTTCCTCGTAAACGCAGCCTCCTTCGCCCTCCTCTCAGCCTCGACCCGAGCCGCCAAAGCCGCTTTATTAACAGTCCCAGCAGCAATCTTCGCGGCCGTTAACAACACCTTAGCAGCCTTCATATCAACAACCCTAGAATTCCTAGCCCCCTCATTACTATCCAAACCAACATCTTTTCCCTTCTTAAGGTTAAAAAGAAGGATATTAGGGTTAACACAAAGGGGACAAAGGTAAGGGTGAGGAGGGTTGGGACCCACACATGAGTTGTGTGAGTAGGAATAACATTTAACACATGAAACGAGGCCGTTTTGGGTAGGTGGAGGTGGAGGGTTATATACGAAATAGCAAGTAGGGCAAAATGATTGAGTGTGGAGTCTAAGGACACAGTTAGTGCAAAGTCGCCGGAATATTCCTCTGTGACGGACGTTGTGGAGGAACCACCGTTCCTCAACGGAGCAGTTGCCGCAGGTTGTAATAGGGTTGACGGTGGAGAAGGGTTGTTTTGTCATTGGAAAATGTAAAGGGCCAAATTCAAGACTAACTTCATGTATATGATGAGACAGATTGTTATGATATTCTCAGGGGGCTTTTTGATTCGCTAGATCAGCCAAACGATGTCGTTTTAGTCTATTCCTTTCTCAGTTACTCACTCGTTTGGTGTGCATGATTCTGTTGGGAAGAATAAAATATTGACTATTTCAGTTCCGAATGTTAAATATGATTTGCAACTCACCACGACTAGTGTTTAGAAATCTTCAAAGTTTTCCTCAACAATCGGGTTATATGAGATTCACCGATTTTACATACATCAATCTTCAAAATTTCATTTTTGAGGGTTTTGTGAATTCCACTCACAAAATTTTAAAATCTGATCCAAAATTTATGATAAAACAGATATTTAAACATATATTTTAAAAATATGAAATAAAATCGGTGAATCTCATGTAATTATCTCTTCTAATATATGATATTCGGTGAAACACATACATCAATCTTCAAAAGAAATTCAAGTTCAAAAACGGGTCTAGACCATTTTTGAGGGTTTTGTGAATTCCACTCACAAAATTTTAATATTTTTTTTAAGAAAATGCATGTCCAAACATAATTTCAAGTTTCAAAAATCACAACTTCAAACACTCAAATTTTTAAATTTCAAATTTCAATTTCAAAAATCTATGATCAAACAGGAGCTTGAAACTTCTAGTTTTGAAAATTTCTAACTCACTTTGAAAGATAAATAATTTCGTAATATTAAAACAAAATGAGCTTCAATACAACAGTTTAAAAATTCGCCTTAGATGCTTGATTGATTGATTTGATAACAAACAAATTGTGTAGTTGACTGATTTGATTTGATAGCAAAACACATTATCTTCACATCATCAATATTACTCCCTCGATTTCTTTGTATGCCACTTTTTTATTGCCAAGAAAATTATGAAAGAAATAAATATTTTTAAACGTGTCATAATATTATTGCAGGTATAAGAATTTTGAAATTTATGATCTGAGACGAAAAGGAAGAAGTTAAACGAAGGCAGACATTTATACATGACATCTACTCGAAAGTCATATATTTCTCATGTTCTTAAGAATTGTTAGGTAAATGAAATCTATATACGAGTGTATGTTAAATCGTGAGTTTTATAGCATCTGTTGCTCCTTTGTTTGCTTAGAACTTTCAATTGTTTATCGTGTTTCAGTTTTCAATGTATAAAATGTTCAAGGTCATTTGTTTAATACACATTGACCAGAGGTCATGGGTTCAAGCCGTGAAAATAGTCTTTGCAGAAATGTAAGTTAAGGTTGTGTATAATAGACCTTGTGGTCCGGTCCTTCCCTGACAAAGGTGCATATCGGGAGCTTAGTGCACCAGATCGCTTTGTTTAATACACATTTATATTAAATTCAAACATAATATCACTCACAGAAAAGATAAGAGGGCAACACATCATTGCAAGAATACACAATCTTTCAACTTAAACCTTGATCAGAATGAAGAGATGAATTCTGTTAAGAGTTAAGACTCTTTAAGGAGTTATGTGATGAGCCACCATCTCGAAAAGACATCTGGAGTTCTTGTTTCACATCAAGTACTCTCTGCCTCAATTCTTTGCCTTCTTCTTCCACCATAAGTTTTCTTATTATACTCTTTATGACACATCTAGTCAAATCATCAGGTCCTAGTTCAAGGCCTACCTTCCATACATGAGTCAAGTATCGCGTTCACATTCTGATCACCAAAACATGGCCTGCAGATCATGGGAACCCCTTCAAGAATACTTTCTAATGTTGAATTCCAACAGCAATGACTCCAAAATCCTCCAACTGCAGGATGTGCCAAAACTTCTTTTTGCGGTGCCCATTTCACAATATGACCTCGATCTCCAACTGCTTCGATGGGTAGGTCATGTTCAGTAGCACTTGGCCTAACTACCCACAGAAAAAGTTGGTTGCTATTGAACAATCCCCAAGCTGTCTCAACGAACTCCTCTTTATCCATAACTACTATACTACCTAGACTTACGTAAAGAACAGAGTTAGGGGCTTGAGTATCAATCCATGAAATGCAGCTGGTATCTTGCTCTGCTAAACTCATGTGCAACGAGGAGGTTATTTTATGTAAAGGCCCTATTGTGAAAATAGGAACTCGATCATGTTGCTGAAACCATGACAGTGCTTGATTCTCAAGGTTTTCGATAGTGTTCCAAATGATAGCTACAGAAGATCCAACATTAGCCACCTTTTCAGCTAACTGCAATATATGCTCCGGAATTTCAGAAGAACAAATAGAAGATCCTTGAACCTGAGGGTAGGTACTTTTGGCACTGGATCAGCAACTGAGACTCTGAAATTGTACAAGTGGGTAAATTAGTCTTAAAGCTCAGGACCAGGTTGTGACAATAGTTCGTGAAAATACCTTACTTTGAGAGACTATTTTCTTGGTTATTGATCGCACAAGATGTATAGGATAGGTAAAAAGAATGCATTTTAATGATAAATTTGAATACTAAAGATTGGTGAAGCTGATATGAACTAAAAGCTGGATATTTGTTACGAAAATAACACCCCTAGCCAGAGCTGGTGCTAGGGTTAAACTTGACATACTCAATACTTGTTGAAATTTCAGTAATTTTAGTATATGAACTCACTGAAGGTTGCTCTGCCTCTGTCCTCGCTCATAATGTAGTCATTTTTCCTTATTTGAGAAAAGATATTTTTATGAAGAAAATAAATTTCATGATTCAAATGACGGAACATTGGAAGATGATTTTTCTATAAACAGACATTTCCCGAAGTACCAAACACAATATTCTCCATAAACTACCTGACAACAACAACATACCAGTGTAATCCCACAAGTAGGGTCCGGGAGGGTAGGATGTATGCAGATCTTACCTCTACCTTTGTGGGGTAGAGAGGTTGTTTCCGATAGACCCTCGGCTCAAAAGAAGTGTAACCAAAGCAGGATAGAAAGGAAAATAATGACAGCAAAATAGCAAAATAAACAAAGCAATTGAAGTAACATGTAGTAGTAAAATTGAAGAATAAGATACTATGCGAACAAGAACATAAACTACCTGGCATGGGGAAATAATTGTCTGCCTTGAGTTGGAAAAAGGTGCAAGCAGCTTCCATGTAAGCACAGCTGCTAACCCGAAGAAGAATAGTTGGAAGTTTAAGGTGATCAGCCACTTCAGTTGTTAAGTACATTAGGTGGTCATAAACAATGCAAGAGATTCGACCATAGATTTCTGGTTTTTCCATCATTTCAACCAAATAGTCATGGAATGGAACTCTACCATTCATATTCCTTTCTGGTATAATGTCAAACAGATTCAAGAAAGAAGGATCACTGTTTGACATGCCATCCTTCAATGGCAAGAATGTGAATTCAGGATGTTTGGAGCTATCTGGAGGATTGAGCTCCGGGTGATTAATAACAATGGAGAACCCCTTAGCATAAAGCACAAAGGCCAGTTGAAGCATAGGTGTTATATGCCCTTGGAAGGGAGATGGTACGAGCACCACACAACACCTTTCTGCTTCTTCTACAACCATCTGCCTCGGCCCACAGTGGCCAATTCAAAATTTAGAAGCACTAGGTTCTCCAGTACCTGGGCTTGTGGTTGGATCAGCTACTGCTCAGCCTTCTCCGTTTTGTGAATAACTTGTGGTGGAATTTATACTGCAAATTAAAGAATTGAATTTTGACAAATATACTGTTATACAGTTTGTTTGATCTTTGAATCAGGGACCCTACATTCATATGAGAGGCAGCACATATTGTAAACTACAAACAGCGGGCTTATGCTTAACTTTACTGCTTGTCTTTCAATTAATTTATATGGTTAGACAATAGCAAAAGATAAAAATGCATGCAGCTAGCAGTTTAATATTTAATACTTAAAATAAAATTAGTACTTTACTACTTGTCTTTCAATTAAGGAAAAGGACCAAAAATATTATTGAACTATCCAAAATAGATCAAATTTACCCTCTGTTACGTTTTTGGCTCAAAATTGCCCTTGTCGTTAGTCAATTAGCTCGCCACCCAACTAGCCAATAGCTCAAAAATATCCTTCCTACGAACGGTTTCTCCAAACCAAGGGAAGAGGGGCCAATTTTGTCCTTGAATTATTCAAAATGGGGCAATTTTGCCCTCCATTTAAAGTTCGGACCAAATGCTATTAATTGTAAAACTTGAGCAAAAACTTATATTGGAGATTATGAGATTACTTTAACTATTTTAAATGACAAATTTAAACAATGCCAATTTTATGGAATACAAAGTTTAATTACCAACATTAATTTTTCAATTAAACATTTATTTACTAATTTTTTTCAAAACTATTATATCCCCCTTCACATTGGGTATGTTGTTGTTATACCCTCGACTGAAATTTGAGACGACTTAAAGTTACAATATGTAACATAATGTACCAAGGTATAATTGAAATTGGTCAACTTTACCCTCCGTTATGTTATTTTAATGTTTTTGGATCAAAAATGCCCTTGTCGTTAGTCAACTAGTTCAAAAATGCCCTCCAACTAGCCTAATAGCTCAAAAACTTTCTACTAATGGTTTCTCCAAAATTATTCTACTAATAGATGTCCAGCATGTGGCATGCACTCTTTACCATCCTCCTACTTGAGGTAATATAAAAAGGCAAAAGCAGCGACTTTGAATAATATATCAAGTTACAAAAGTGAAGTGATAAATCACATTAGATAATCCAATTGTTGAGAGGCTTAAAAGCAGTAATAAATTTCTAATTGTACATTTTTAAGTGGTGTTTTCATCTCACAGAAGTGTAGAGCAAATTAAAGGGAGCCTGCAGTTCTAACTGCAGTCAGTTGTTCTCGTCTTTGCAAGCAAAAGCTCAATTTGTGGTTTAACATTCTGAAACATCTCTTTTGTAAAGGATTATGTAGCAATCTAATGCACATATTAGGAATTCAATTTTAAAAATGTAATGCGACTACAGAAAAATGAGTATCATCTGATAAACTCCGAACTACCATAAAAGTTTCCCTTTTATAGTTCCTAAAGTATGATAAACAGTGTAACCCCTTCGAGAAGGTAATGTCATCTTCAGAGTACACAGAAGACTAACAATTAAAATAAAACTAAAATGATTAACTTTATAGAGTTATTAAAACATCAAAGTATGAGTAAGGTTTACAGGAAATGCAAGAAATAAATAACAGAAGGAACTTACTTCTAGGTGTGCTTTGAAAAATTGATGAGTCCTTGAAAATTGAAGCAGGTATGTAATGGATGATTTGGAGAACAGATATGAGACAAAACCACGAGATAAGCCCTTATACATCATAGTTTTCTTTAGACCACGTATATTCTAAATTTATGCACCAATCTGCCACATTGATTTCTGGAACAATATCCCAATTATAGTATTATAATCTGTAGTCAGGTCCATCAAATTTTCCTAGGCCCTCAGCCAGTATATTGCCAACAGTATCCTGTGTGATAAATTTTTCAAAGGAAGGCTTTTTGGTATCTGTGTCATCGTCCACACTAGAACCTACTAATAAAGCATGCGTATTAGCATCAGGAACCCAGCCCTTTTCCAACATAAAATCCAGTAAGAAAGACGCCTTGGTTTTGTATCCCTCTTTCAATAGACCATTTATCAGCATGGTGTACATGGCCGAATCAACAACTTCGAATTCTGAGACAAGCTTATCTATTGAAGAAAATATCATGCGGACCTGACTGTTTCCCACCAGATACTCCAGAAGTTTAGCAAGTGTTTCTGAATTAGGTGATAGACCCTGACTGAGCATTAAATCCAAGAATAGAGCAGACTTCTCTATATGTCCAAGGGAAATCATGCCCCGAATAAGAATGCACTTTGTTTCCTCGTCCGGCATACATCCATCTACGACCACTCTAGAGAGCACTATAAAGAGATCACTTGCTCTTCCTAAACTAAATAGGCCTTGCATTACGCTGGTGTAAGCAGCAACAGAAGACAATGTACCAGAATAATATGCAATTGGTAGCAATTTGATTGCTCTAACAGTGTACCCACGAGCACAAAGTCCTTCCATAAGCTTGTCAAACGAGGTCGATTGAAGAGAACATCCCTTTGTTGACATGAAGTAAAATACTTCGGCGGAATCCTGAATCTTTTCCTTCTGGCAAAGACAGTCAATAAGTTGAGCACATGATACCAAATCTATTAACCCATCCTTGTCCCTAAGTCGACGAAACAATGTCAAAGCATGCTCACATTCACCTAATCTACAGTTGCCACAGATAATAGCAGAATATGTAGATGAATCAGGGCTAACGGAGGAAACAATCATTCTAGCAAGATATTTCAAGGCATCTTTCAGCCTTCTATTATCACACAAGTACCGAATCATGATACTCCAAGAACGATGATCCGTGGTGTTTCTATCAAACATTTCATCAAACAGATCTCTTGCCATATTTAAGGTGCCATCAGTTAGAATAGCTTCAAGAAGTGTGTTGTAAGGCAATACGTTCGCAACTTCTTTGTCATTCAAAAACTACTTAGCTTCACTCAACATATTCAATTCACATAATCCGTCTATTATACTCATGAACACACCATCATCTGGCCTAACATCACTATGCACCATCTCATCTACAAGTTCTACAACATCATCCACAAGAAGATTCTCACACAAACACTTTACTATTGCCCATAAGTTGGTGAATCCGGAAGAACCTTACACGCTTTCATCGTAGCAAACAACCTTCTTACTACATCTAATTTATTCATATCACAAAATAAAGGAATTATATGAGCGTAAAAGCTAGAATAATCCGGTTCACTCTGTATTCTAAACATATCATCCAAAATTAAAAGTGCCTCATCCACGCTACCCCTTGCAACAAGTTCGCCAATAATTATCTGAAAAGTCCTACTTAGGACTACAACTTTTTTTATGAAGTCGTTTGAATTGATCTAATGCAGAATCAGCGCGATCAGCAGCAAATAAAGCCTCCATCAGATAATTAAGTGTACCAATATCGGGACCAATTCCAGCTTTCACAATCTCGTTATACACGAATAGTACATCCTTAAATTTTTCTTTTCCTTGATAAGTGCACCCAACAATTGATTAAATACAGCTATAGAGGGCTTTAAGCTACACAAATTTATACAAGAAAGAACACATAAAGCCTCACTAAGCCTACTATTTCTAACAAATGTATCTAACAAAGCAAAAAGAACCTGTTCATAATTTGAGCATTTCTCCTTTGCCATCTCATTACAAAACCCTTCAATTTCTTCTACTTTTCCAGCCATACCTAACTTCAATATAATCCGAAAATACGTATCAGCAGAGTGATGAAACCTTTTTTTAAGGGAAGCCCATTTGAATACCTTCAGTGAAGAATCCAAATCAGTTGTGGAATCAAGAATGCCGGATAATGTTTCTGGGTGAAGCTTATTCTTTAAAAATTGAATCTTTGTTTCAAATTCAGAAGAAGTGGTGGAGGGTTGATTTGAATTCTACAAGCACTAGAAAGTGAAGAAAGAGAGGGTTTTGAACAAACCCATTTGGGGATTTTCTTGGTAAGGTTTAAAGTTGTGAGCTTTATCACCATTGAAGTTGCTCTCTAGCCTCTTCCCAGTGGCCACTTATGTTTCAACGTAAAAGAAACATTAAGCAAAGTAAATGACAACTAAGTACAAACATTTGAATTGAAGGAGAGAATCTTGAAAGGTACAATTGAATCCTAACCTGGGAACAGAATCATGGGGAACCAGAAAGGTGAATGTTGAAACATGAAGGGAAAACAGAGCAGCAAACCAAAGAAAACTAGAAAAAGGTCAAAACAAGACTACAAAAAGGGTGTATTTGCTCTTTAAGCCATGAAATTTGGTGACTTAAGAACTGGCTCCCTCATAGTTTTCAAGTTTGTAAAGATAACCCCTCATAGAGTCATAGTCTCTCTCAATACTCTCTACATCTCAAATTTTTTTTTTTTTACACGTATCTTACAAAATATTCCCTCTGAATCAAAAATAGTGTTCATTTAGCGTTTATTTTTTATTCAAAAAGAGTGTTTACTTATCAAATCAAGAAAAAATTAACTTTACTTTTTCAGATCTCCCCTTATTAAGTGTTAGGTGACAAAATCTCAATACTTATTTAATTAGGAACATTTTAGTCAAATTACCGATTTTCGCATAGGAGTTAGTATTTTTTTATAGAGTATTCAAATGGCTAAATGAACACTCTTTTTTTATCTGAATGGAGTATTAATTAGGAGGATATTTAAATACTTTATTTTTATTTATGTCTAAGTTATAATTTCTCTCCGTTAAATATTTGCTTTATTTATGTGTCATCTTCATTAATGACAAAATTCTACTAAGAATAAATGAGAATAAATAATTAATTGTGTCTTGAACTTCTAAAAAAAATTGAGATAACTATTTTTAATAATCACGACAGATAATTTGAAACGGTGAAAGTAGTATATTCTTTCCATTTTCAAACAAATGTTCATGTTCGACTTGTATACGTGACAGTTCACTTGGACAGCAACTAAATGCGTGTAAAACATGAATTTAGCTTCAACGTGACAAGTGAGATTTACCATTAACGTTGTAAAAATATTGTCCGCTTCTACCAAACTTCTGATCGTTTTGTAACTGAACAACTTGATTCAGTGAAGTTGGACGCCTTTATTGTTGTTCCCAAAAAATTGAAAAATGTTTTCTAGCGAAAACAAAAAAATTAAAACTTCTGAGTTTTCATAATTTTATTTTTGTGATCATAAATAATTGCTAACAAGAATTTGATTTTCTTGTTTTGGCATTGATTGAAAAATGTGCTTTGCAATAAACAGAAAACTTTAGCAAAAAATCCTCTCCAAATTTCGAAACAAACGCCATGCTCAATATTTACTACAGCATAAAATAATTGAGGAATTCCCAAAAGTATGGCTCTATTTTTACCTCTCGGGGGTCGTTTGGTGGGAAGGATAGGATGAGACTGGATTATTAGTCTCATGGAATTGGAATTAATCTCATGTTTGATTAGTGGGATAATTTTTTGGTATCCCACCCAATCTCATGTACATAAGATAAAAGGTGGGATAAGTTATCCCACTATAGGGTGGGATAAGTTATACCCATCTTATTATCTCACCCAATCACATCTACATGGGATAACTTATCCCTCCTACCAAACTACATGGAGGACTGTATGACTTAAATGATCCAATTACACTTGATTATAAAAATTTAGTACTCCCTCCGTCCCATTTTAACTATCATTTTATTTTTTTTCACGATCATTAAGAAAAAACAATAAATACTAGTTAAATGGAACGGAGGGAGTACTAAATTTTTATAATCAAGTGTAATTGGATTATTTAAGTCATACAGTCCTCCATGTAGTTTGGTAGGAGGGAGAGGTGCTGAATTTCAGAAAGACGGATCTGCTTAGTAGAATTTCTTCAATATCAGTTATTTGGTGAGCACCATCTCTTCATTTCTTGAAGAGGTTATTCATGACAAATATATTGTATGATAAGTTGTTTTCCATCTATTGAGTAATGCTATTCTTGATCTGTTTGTAGGTTGTGCGTGATACTCCGCTTCAAAGATTAGTGGCTCAAGTGAGTTGTTTTCAAGAAAAAAAACTGGGGTGCATCTGTGAAGGAAATTTAATCAGATCAAGTTTAGAATTTCTCATTAGTCGAATGATCTTGTTTGTTTCACGATCATTAAGAAAAAACAATAAATACAAGGTGTAAAAAAGAGCAATTCGGTGCACTAAGCTCCCGCGTCAGACCACAAGGGTTTATTGTACGCAGTCTTACCTCACATTTCTGTAAGAGGCTGTTTCCATAGCTTGAACACATGAACGCCTGGTCACATGACAGCAACTTTACCAGTTACTACAAGGTGTAATTTACTAAATTTCCTTTATTTATTGGATGTGTTTTTAGAGCAATACTAAGAAGAATTGCGTCTTTAATGTTAAGGGTATAATTGAAAACAATTGTCAACTTTAGTCTTGAATTCTTAACGTGAAAACTATTTTAAAATATTTTTTTTTGCTAGCGCGACAATTAAAAATTTAAAATACAACAGAGGGAGTAGTTTTTTACGACCCAACAACTTTTGTGTTTGTGATCATAAATTTTTTTTCGTTGTTTTGCATCAAACATGTCACTGAAAGAGGTTTCTTTCAGATGTTAAACATGAGAGCAATGGATGGAATTATTTGCCTTCGTCGTCACTACACATTGCCAATTGCCAAATGCCTGATGGTGTTGGTAATTTGGAAACCTCTTTGATCAGTCTTCTTCCTTTTATTCAACCCATTTACTTTCACCTAGAAAATTCCTTCTTAATTAGTGTTTTCCCATCTCATTGGGAGATCCAAAATTTGAAATTTATAAATTATTACAACAATCTCAAGTTAATTATCAATAAATATCTTAATACATACACTGGATCTGGACAAAAACTATCGAGTCCGACATAAAACCCACGTATTACATAGTATATCAGCTCTTGCCTTTCTAGCTGTAAGAAACCACTTTATTCAGCTTACATAAGGTAAGGACACCACAAACAAAAAAGACAAACACTGTGACTCAAACATTTGCTAACTTTTGAGATAGACAATGTTTTTGAAGTAAACCATGAATTCCATATTCCCACTCGTATCCGACGTCCCACCTGAAGCCGCTGAACCATTCTTAAGCAGGATAGTTTTAGAACGTTCTATTTCCCTGGATTATGAATTTGCACTAGTTTCATTAGTTGTGGTCCAGAGTTCTAGCATTCTTATAGATGGATTCTCTGTTTACAACCCTCCACCCTGTTCGACACGTTTAGAAAGACATAAACAAGGAAACTCTGCACAAAAGAATGAAAGACCACATCGCCATAGAGGCCTTATCTCTGCTTCTGATATGGAGAAAAACACCAATCAAGAGTTTTTCAAGTTGTTTCTGTTTTAGCCTGGAACAGGCCCCAGACCAAAACAGCAAACAGAAACATATATCTATGCTCAGTATTATATTTAAAGGATGAAATTCAAAAAACCCTTAAATTTAAGGGATCATTTGTATCAAAACTCAGGATTTCTAAAAAACTCCCAATCTTGATAAAACATCAAACGAAACCAACTCTTTTCAGAAGCAGAATTGTTCCCCTACAAGTGAATCAACCACCAGTATATTGAAAGATGAATGTGCAAAATTATACTCTAGTCATTTTTGGTATTACCAAGTAATTAGACAGAAGAAAAAAGTCACTGCAACAAAAACGAGAGAAAAAACCAAGGGAAGTTTTATTTTAAAAGTTACTGCTGAAAATGAACTTCTTCCAAGTTCCAGCCACTACAACATATATCTACAATAATTTAAAACAGCAGGGGAAATGAAACCTAAAGCCTGCGTTGAGATGATAGCATACAATTCTCTTTGTATGCAGTCAGCCTGATTATAAGTAGAATAAATAATCCATCATTAGATTGCCATACCTTCAATGACAACTGGTGTTCGAAGTTACCAAGGATGTAGTCATTTCTCTCTAACTTCTTGCATAATTCCAAGTGAAATGTGATACGGTTGAAGGATTTATCAGTCTTCGCACAAACTCTGATTTATGCATAATACCATAATCTGCCACATATTTTTTGTTCGTCTAGTCCCGTTTGTTGAAACACGAGGGTCTGAGGCATTAAATTCTCTGCCCGGCAAGCAAGATCTGAATATCTTCATACTTTCACGATACACTACTATCTTACAATAACCCAGCTCCAAGCCTCCAACAGCTTCACAGTCTTTAACTCCAGTAATTTTGACATTAATATAAACAAGACATGTATGTCCTTTCTCAATGAATTTCGTACGGTGATGCCTGCCCTGAGATGCCTAAAATCAAAATGTACATGCTTGATACAAAAGCAACTAGGATATTCTCACATATGTTACACGAAGAGCTTCAGAATCACAGTTCTGGACTTTCCACATATTTTTTTGAAACTGGTTCCACATATATTTTTGAAACTGGTTCCACATATATTTTTGAAACTGGTTCCACATATATTGATTCCCCTAGATCAATAATCAACCGGGCAATGAAGCAATAGCCCAAAATACGAAGCACCAACCACCCATGTGATAGTGATCTCTCGCTTAAGGTAGTCTAAAATTCCAGCCAAACCCCAACGTCTTAGAAGGTTTTCTTAAAACATCCAACATAAGTTTTCATCACAGTGCTTTCTGATTTCCCAGGAAAACGATAAAAACAGCCAAACTATAATTATATCTACTCCAGAACAATCTAATTAACCATAAATACAGCTACTTAACCTATTGCGACACTTTAAGAGGAGAAATGGGCTAGATTGACCTGTTACCAGTTCAGTCGATAGGCGCGCGAAGGAACTGATAAAAAGTACCTATAAGTCATCTCTCCCCATCCATAACCAGATCTTACAGATCTTATGTCGCAGCTACCACCCCTGAGTTGGGGACGATCTCTGCGAGAGTAATCTTAATTGGTTGCCACCCGGATTGAGATTGTACAAGCCACTTCTTCATGTTAATAACCATATGCAAAATCTGAAGTATTTCGCCTAAAGTGAGCTCCTTTAAGCACATTTTCTTAATAACTGTAGCTGCTTCAAACCTAGTGAAGGATCAAGTAAATGAGAAAGTTCAAAATTATATTATATCAGCCAGACACACACCAGGAAGCATCTTTTTTTAAAAAAAAAAAAAAAAAGGTGAGGTAAAACCAGATGAGGAACCATCTTTATAGGACCTAACAAAGATAAAAGTATGTTTGGCATTATCCTGACCTAAATGCTTTTTACTCAATACAACTTTATATTAACTTTAGATACTTCACCAAACATCCACCAAAATCGAATAAGGTTCAAACTAATGAGAACCCATTACCTGCTCTGAGTAGCACTTATGGTGGCTCGTCCAGCAGAAGATGATAGAAATTTCTGGAGGTCATCCCATGCTTCTTTGGGATATCGTTTCATATTACCACCAATGGGATTCACGTACCTCCATAGGTTCTCATTTTTACCAACATAGAGCAATATACTTTTGATATACACTGCTGTATATTGGGTGTATATCACTGATATATTGCTATGTTTAACATAAATATCTACATAAAAAAAAATGTTAGATTGCAATAAGCATTTCGATCACATGAAGAAGATCAAAACAAAACAAAATAAAACAAAACAAAAAATATGAAGATTAGAGGAATACGGGAATAGAAAGACCACCAAAGAAAGTGTCCCGGGGGGGGGGGGGGGACAGTTTGGAGGAGAGATATAGTTAGATGAAGTGTTTGAAGGAGAGACACAAGAGCACTCTAATGTTTAATTTTAGAAATATGAAAAGAATGGTAATCTGCGAGGCAAATTTTTAGTGTAAAAATATTGTACACCGACGGTGTACAAAACTCAAACTCATGGAGTTTAGTGCTCTACTCACATTACGTGCTCCGTTATAATTTGCAATAATAATTGATTGAAATCATTAAACATGTACACACCGAATTTACTATATTAAAATGCAGCTCCTCTTTCTTTAATCATTAGTTGAGACTTGAGAGCAAAACGTGTTCCACTTTAAGAAAATGTTTGGAAAAAAATGTGATTCCCAAGTATTAATTGAACACTTAACTACGCATGATAACTATATATTATATATAATTATTTTGTGAGCTGTGAGATTTAAATCAACTCCCGGTCCCTTGTTGATGACAGTCTTCAACTTCAGAAGGCCATTTATTCAATTAATTTCAGACGTTATTGGAAAAGATTATAGAATAATTGACTCAAATTAACCATTCCAGCTAAAAAAAACAACTTAGATATTATTTTAAAAAGTTACCTATCAAAATGATAGAGTAAATAAAACTGATATTACCAATGAAACTGATTTTAGTTAGAAATAATTAATTAAAGTCATGATAGCTAAGGTCCATCGAACTAATTTCAATAGTGATATCAATTGTTTGTCTTGAATGGATATTAAGCATAAGACAAGTGATAGACAAATCGGAGTGAGTTTATAGTTTATACTACAAATCACTTTAAATGGAAAATATTTTTCAAAGCGTAAATAATTGACTCACACTTCCAACCACAAATAATTAATCATTGTGTTCATGTTGTTGAACCACTACAGCAAAGCAACTCCATGAAATTTCCCTGTGGATGTACAAATAATTTGGGAAAATTTGAAATCTGCTTTAAATTTGAAGTTCTTAAAATTTCCAAGCACAGCAAGAAAAGAATAAGAAATACAAAAATTCTTTATTATAATTATTTCCAAAATTAAGGACACGACAAGAGTTGAACATCCTAAACAATTTTGCTTTGACGAAAATGGGATTAATACTGACCTTTCACCGTTTCATATTTTTCTTCTTTTTGAGTTGTGATGTTTGTCATATATCCTCTTGTCTTATTCTAAATAAATAATACAAATGTATTTTTTGTTCATTTTAATTTGCTCAGGCTTGACCTACCTGCCTGTAAATCAGACAAATATTAAAAAGCTAAGGCCATCTCTAAAATGCGCCATATAAATAATAGGGAAAAGGGGCAAATATATCCCCGTTAAAAAAAGTGAAGGATATATACTTTCGTCGTTATACAAAGGGTGCACATATATGTTTTTGATAACAATCCAACATTTATTGAATATAAAAAAAATCAAAACTGGTTTTCTAATTCCAAAAATGCCATGTGACATTTAAATATTACAAAACCCTTTTTTACCTCTCCATAACCGACCCAAATAAAATAAAACATAAGCATAATCCCTCTTTTATTCGGTCTATCACCCATGTTTCTTAAAAAGTGTTAATTATCTTCGATATGAAGAAGGAAAGAAGAATTCAGTTAGATGTAGCAGCCATTGAAATGTGGCCGAGAAGCAGTGTGCAGAAAAATGAAAACGAAGGAAGTAAAGAATTGAAAGTGTTCGATTAATTACCTCAAAAGGGAAATGATACAATGTCCAACTATATATACAACTCAAATCATCTAATTTAATTACTACTTCAACCAATTCTCAACCACCTTATAACTAACTCTAACTAATTCAACAAACTTAACTAACTTAACAACTATCTTAACTAAACCAACAACCCTCTAGAGATAGGTTCCCACGTACCACACCTCATGGCACTTTGGTACATTTATCCAATTATTTCACACACACGCCCATGCTAGGAGATATGAAAATGTTCTTCATTCCTAACTTGGACAATAAATGAGAGTGGTGTATCCTGCTAAGAGCTTTGGTGAGTAAGTATGCAGGTTGATCTGCATAAGGTAAGTATGCAACATGAATGAAGCCTGCATGAATCTTCTCCCTAATGAAATGACAATCTATGTCAATGTGTTTGGTACGCTCATGAAAAATTGGATTAGCAGCAATTTAAAGAGCAAGTTTACTATGTGTAAACACTTAAACATGCAGCTCCACCACAACACCAAGTTCCCTATACAAATCAATGAGCCATACAACCTCAGCAACTGAATCAGCTAAAGCTTTATATTCAGCCTCAGATGAGCTTCTAGAAATAATAACATATTTCTTAGACTTTCAAGAAACTGGAGAAGAATCAAACATCATCAAATACCCTATAATGGATATCATACAATTAATGCAAGACCCCCAGTTTGCATCACAAAACACATGCAGTTGAGAAATGCTGGAACTACTCATAAGAATTCCTAATCTCGGAACATTTTTTATATACCTAACAAGTCTTAGGCCAGCTTCCCAGTATGAGGTTTTAAGAGCATGCATAAACTGACTTAAGCATTGAATAGAAAATGTTATATCAGGCCTAGTATTGGTGAGCTATAACAATCTACCAATGAGTCTCCTATAAATGTCAGGATCTGGTAAAGGCAAATCATGTATTGAATATGAGGTAGAAGTTGTGTCACATGATGTGGAAATAGAAGTAATATACTGATCAAATTTAACAGTGGTAAATTTTTAATGCAGTTCCATGGGTGAAAGAACAGGCTTAGCACCTGCTAGGCCTATGTCAGAAATAAGTTATAATGCATATTTTCTTTGATGCATAAGAATTCTTTGGGAGCTTCTTGCAAATTCAATTCCAAGAAAATATCTAAGCTCTCCCAAATTTTTTATCTTGAAAGTAGTCTACAATGCATCCTTAGTAGATTGGATAAGCTCAGGATCATCACCAGTGATCAACAAATCATCAACATACACAAAAAAAGTGTCGGGGCTCGAACTCGGGACGGGACCTTGGCTCGTCCCGCACGTCCCGATCCCGACCTGACCCGCCCCAACCCGACCCCGTCTCTCCCTGTCCCGCCCCAACCCGACCCCGTCTCTCCCTGTCCCGCCCCGCTAGCCCCCATCCCCCTTTGCAAAAATAATCGTTGCAACAACGATCAAAATTTTGATTTTTGCCGTTTTGCAACGGCTATAACGATCATTTTTTGCCACCCCACCCCATAAATCCCCGCTACCCCCTTAATATTTATTTTAATCCTTAAGTTAATATATTTACACTTTAACCCTATTTCTCTACTATAAATACCTCATTTTTCTCTTCATTTTTTCTCACAAATATTCCTACCATCTCTCTAATCTCTCAATTTATCTCTCTACAATTTTATTGCCTACTAAATATTATATATTTTTTACTCATTTATATCAAAGTTCAAAAATTGGGAGTGAGGTTGACAACTAGCTTGAAGATCATCCATCGAGCAAAGTTTCAATTTTCAACCTCGATTACACGTCCGCGTTTGGTACCTTCGTTCATTCTTTAAATTATTATTATTACTTAATTTTAATTATCGCACTTAATTTTATTTACTTTAATTATTTATTTGTATAATTATAATGGAACGCTTTGGACGTATGATTAAGGGTAAGGGTAGTGGTGCTTCTTCTAATAGGGGTAACAAGAGTAAGGGTATTTCTTCTAGTAATCTTATTCTTAGTCCCGGTGATTTGATTGATTTAACTCATATAGATGAAATTGTTTTTTTTAATGATATACCATTAGATGATGATGTATATTCTGCATCTGAACCAGACTTTAATTTAGACGATAATGTAGATGTAACACTCACTAGTGCACCTCAACCTCAAGTTCAGATTGAGTCTCAACCTCAAACTGAAATTGGAATGTCTCTTATTCCCCCTAGTATGAGTCGAGGCCCCACACAATGAAAATTAAAATCAGATGCATGAGATTTTTTTGATAGAGACCAATAGAATCAAGTAGTTAGATGTAAACTTTGTAAAAATGTTTATAAATTTAAAATCGAAAAAAGGTCAAGGAGGGCGGGAGGTTTATTGAGACATGTACAAGGCGATCACACAGCTAGGTGGAATCAACACCAGGCTAAAGAATCGGGTGTGCCAATGCCATATGAGTCGGGACAAGGTTCACATAGTGTCCCCCACCAAGTACATGGTCAAATTAACCCAACGACCGGGGGGGGGGATTTTTGGTCCTAAATATGATAAAAACAAAGGTAGGGAAAATATGGCAAAATTAGTTGCGGTGGATGGTTTGCCTTTTTCATTTCCTTCCTCTCATGGTTTTATTAATTACATTCGAGAAACATATAATCCTACTTTGAATGGTTTCCTAGATCAAATGTTAGAAGTGATGCTTTTAAAATTGCAAGTGAATATCAACAATATTTACGTTATGCATTGTATCATTTTAATGGCAAAGTGGCTATCACTTATGACATAGGTCGTAGTACTAATAGTAATGATTATTTAATGGTAACATGTCATTGGATAGATCAAAATTGGTCTATGCAAAAATGTATTTTAGCATATAGATATATTGATGATAGGCACACTGAAAGTTTTATTGCACAAAATATGAATATGTATTTTTGTAATGAAAAAGAAGAAAGAAAGTTTTCGCCATGGAAAAGTTCATTGCAAATGATTAATTACCTGATCTTAGTATAATATTTTCTTTTAATTAGATTGGTCCATACGTTATTGTTGTAAACAATGTGAAATCAAGTCATTTCCTTATTTGCTTCTTTAGCATGTTATTTAAAGTTAGACCAATAAATTAATTCCTTCATTCAGAATTTATCTGTTTTGTTTTATATTTTCTTCTTTTTCCCTTCGCGAACGAAGTTCAGAATCAACAAGGCTTCGTAAAATGAAGGGAGTGTATAACTGGGATTGAATTCCATTTTTTTGTGCTCGAGGATGCACATTTGGGATTTGACGATAAAGATCGGACAACAATCTCACTTTCCTCTTCATATTTGGTTTGACTTATGTTCATTCGCTCTGCGAGCAGAGCGGTATACCGAAAAAAAAATGACCACCTTACTTAAGCAATTATTCTTATTCTTCTTCTTTCTTAGTTGAAGTTCCCCTTCTCCGGCAGCTAGTTCAATGGTTTCTAAGCTGGACGATTGGTATTCTCTGGATGGACGGTAAATCCAGGTATGCTGTTGGTCCTTAGAAGTACCAAAGGAATCTTGATCTTCTCTCCTAACGAATTTCCCCTTTGCTACTCCCTTTCGCTACCTAGAGCCAGGTTTTTTCTTATTCTAGATAACGTACGCACATGCGATCTATCTAATTAATGGACTAGCTTCACTAAGATTCATTCGATCTTCTATAGCGACTTTCGGACCATTCCATTCATTGTCTTCTTCTCAACCTCTCCTCGATCGCTGAACTGGGTTACTGAACTCCACCTTCTCGGAATCCCATTTCAGAAAGTCAGGTCGAAGGCAAATGGATTCCCTTGCTTGGGCAATAAAAAAGTCTATGATTCTCATCTCGAAAAAAGAGTTTAAAGCTACGGCACCTCCTATAACTACACCACCAAGATCGGGTAACAGAACATCGGCCAGAGCAGCAATTTCCATAGCCGCGGTTCTTCCTCCATCAAATGGCTCTGAGCCTGCTACGTAGCTAGGCTATGAGATTGATTCTCTGATGATAGAAAGAGAGAGGATAGAGGATCACGCTTACAAGCAACCTTTTTCATCGTCTTTCACTGACCCTGGTTCTATCAAACCAGCTTCTTCAATTCTGGTGTAAACTTCTTCCTGCCTTCTTACCCAAGAGCTCTTATTCCGCTTAAATAAAAGCAACTTTTCTTCCTTGCTCTTTTGAGTAAGCATTTTGAAACTTTCTTAAATATCTCTTTCAAAGAGCAAGCCTAGTCAAACAAATCTCTGACAGGGTGTCAATTGAGTAAACAAATCATTGAAGAGTCTATATAAGTACTCCTCCTCCCAAACTTCCAATTGCATGTGAAAATAGCCAAGTTTTTTTTTTAAGTAACACATCTAACGGTTGGAAATAACTCACGTGGAAAGATCCTAACAGTAAATGAAAATTTTAGATTTGCCGCGCTGAGGTCATTTTATGCCAAGGTTCGAAATTTGTCCTTTGTCCCAAAACCCAAGGCTCGGAAAACCCGAACCTGCACCCGTTTCCAAAGCAAAATCCTATCTGTCAACTCGATAAACCAAAGGCTCGGATACTCCGAACCTAAAGTTTAAAATCCGAACCTCCACATCACCTTCATCTCTCTTGTGTCTCTGCTTAGACATGTCACTACATCTCAGCTGACCTTATTTACTGCTACATTAAACTCTCCCACCCACCCCTAACATCACCCCACCCCCTCCTCCCATCTCTTCCTCCACCGTCCGATCCATTGACTCAGATCAACCGTCGCCGGTAAATCCCCACCACCTACCTAGACACAAACACAAACACAAACACAAACACAAACACAAACACAAACACAAACATGTATATATATATATATACACATAATGATTAAAGTTTTAATTTTTTTTGGTGTGATTAACATCATCAGTTACAAACCCCTTCTATTCCTTCTCTATGTAAACTCAGGTGTTCATGCATGTTTGTGTGTGGAGAAAAGGATTATTTTTTAAGCTGTGTAGGGAACGTGTTTCTTGATTGTTCCTTAGAAGTGTAAGAGTCGTGTGGATTTAATTTAAGCAAATTGAACCTCCATTTGACTGTCCACTTGCTTCTCTCTCCACTGATCTGTCATTTTCTTTCTCTCTCCATATTTGAAATTGGTAAATGGAATATTACGAACCATATAAAAAAATAATTTTGAAGTATTATAACACATTATCTTACAATTATCATTATTATTCTGTTTCCATTATTGGTATTGGAATATCGATAAATTGAAAATTCTAAATTGGGTCAGCGTATTAAATGCGCACCCTACTTATTCACATGCAAATGGTGATAGGTTGTTAGCTTTAATTGCTAAGTTCATAGGAACAAGTAACTTAGTTTTATTTTTTTCCCTTTGTGGGTTTTATACGCTTCACAGGCAAATCATTTGTAGTTTAACGGTGATGTCGATGGAAGAACGGCCGTTATCGTCATCTTCAACGTCGTCAACGACGTCGTGTTATGTGGTGGATCCGTTACTGAAGGATCTCAATGAGAAGAAACAGAATTTCCGGCGAAACGTGGTGTCGCTAGCGGCGGAGCTAAAGGAGGTTCGTAGCCGTCTAGCTTGTCAAGAACAGTCTTTTGTTCGTGAAACCCTAACCAGACAGGTTAAATATAGTTCTTGATTTATGTGAAATTGTTTTTTTTAACTTTTTGTCTTATTATATGTGAAGTAGTTGAAGTGTGAGGTGATTCTTGGACTTGGGTCTGATTATTGTGTTTTTTTAACAGGAAGCAGAGAGTAAAGCTAAGAAAATGGAAGAAGAGATAAACAAATTGCAGAAAAATTTGGAGGTGAAGAATGGAGAGCTTCAAGTTTCAGCTTTAAACACTGAGAAGGTAATAGTCATGAGTGTCACTAGAAAAAAATTGAATCTTTTTGTTCAATATTGGGTTTGATGGTGTTGGATTTGAGAGTAATTTAGTGGATTTAGATCAGGGATGAGTTGGGTTGCAAGATCTTGTGTGTGGGGCATTTGGGTTAATTTGTACTTCAATTTTTACTAAAAGAAAAGGTACTTGAAAGGCATGGATATCTTTTGAGGCTACTTTCTGGCATTTCTTGTTTGTCCTTTTGGGAAATAGAGGAATTAATGGAACATTATTGTCTCTAGTAGTTCGGTCTGAGTGAAGTGGTCCAAGGACTTTGTCTGTGTGTTTCAATGGTTCTAAAACTTTGTTTCTTTTAGCTGAGTTAGTGAGATAAAGAGGAATCTTGGACAACTTACCATTTAACAAATCAGACTACTTTTTGGATTCACATGTTGGTGGAATTTAGATGGGCAGCACTGGGTTGTTAACATAACTTTCTTCCCTTTGGTTGTGCATTTAACATTAAGTATACATATATTAATTCAATGAGTCCACTCGGGCTCCGAATCTATGGTCATCACAACTGTATAGTTTTTTGAGGATTAACATGATGCCATGATTGAGTTTTTTTGTTTTGTTTTTGGGAATCATTAAGCTAGCAAATGAAGCTCTACCCCCCATGCATGCCTTTTATCTAACCAGCTTCTATACAGTTGGTATATATATTATGAGAGTCTGGTTCTCTTGGTATTATGTATCTTGACACCTTTGATATTGAGGCATATATCATTGCTCGAACTCTGGATATACTGGTCGTCGAGAATCTTGTATCATCAGATTGTTGCAAAAGTTTGCAAGTGATTGACTGAAGTGATTAAAACACCCCTAAACTTGGCGTGGATTGCAACTTTAGTCCCCAAACTATGGCTAGTCTTCAAGACACCCCTAAAATTGGCTAAGTGAATTTTAATATACCCCGAGCTCATAAACTTAGAGTGTAGTTACTCTCGGGTTCAGCTGGAATTCAGGTGATGTGTCCTCCATGTGTATAATCTTAACACCAAATAATAAAGAAAAATTAAATCCGGGTAAATAACCCGACCCGATAACCCACGGTCAATTAAATCGCCCTAATCCGTGTAGAACTATCAATTTGAGCAAAATCATATTACATTGTTAATCAACATATCTTCAACCTAATTAATACATAAATAGAACTTTCAACCATAACCAGATTGTGAATAGCACACTAATACAGAAAAATCTTCAATGTTCTTGACCACTTCAACTCTTGCTCATATTTGTTTTTCTTCTTCAACAACCCCAAATAACAATTTTAGCTTGCTATGGAAATGTTGGTTCATACCACTCAAAAAGCTTGCAAGAACATCGACCTCTCACCTATACAATGTCTACCAAAATCAGTGACAAACCCAACAAATTAGATGCAAAATTGACCCACCAAAAATAAAAATTACATACCTTGTAGTTTTGACTACCCCAAAATCTCCTTCCTGGATTGTCATCGGACCATGAAATCCTCACCACCGCCAGAAATTCACATCTACAAACTTTAGTCATGAACCCAATTGAGATAGAAATCAACTAAGAAGACAGAAATTTAGCAATTACATAAAAAATTATTAGAGAAAATCTTGACTTTTAAGTTGGAATTTTAATGAAATAGGTTTAAATATAGGTGAAGGGGCTTCATAGCAGTTGAGATAGGGGAAGAATAAATGAAAAAAAATATATGAAAATTTGCCTTTTTTAGCCGTTTGAGTGATGTGGAAGCTCTCACTCGCCTGGTGGAGTTTGAGCACACTTGCAATGCCATGTGGTAGCTCGGGGGGGGGGGGTATTAACATTCATTTAGGCAAGATTATGGGTGTCTTGAATACTAGCCATAGTTTGGGGATTAAAGTTGCAAACCGTGTCAAGTTTAGGGGTGATTCAACCACTTCTCTCAAAGTGATTAGGTGAACTTAACATGGTTGTTATTCTGGCTGATTCAAATAAAGTGTGCTTAAATGAGCATCTTCGGTAGCACTTCTAGTATATCCGGTGCTTTCTTTTTCTCCTCCTCCTATAGTTTATAGTTTCTTTTTTGATGTAAATAGGGGTAACTTATGTGCTGACTCTGTGTAGTTCAGGACGACTTCATTTAACATTGTCATTTATGTGTGATAAAGTTAAATGTATATACGCCTAGGACAACCTGGATATTTGTAGTTGACTTCATATTTTTGACACCTTCGTGTGACCTATAGGTCACTGTTCGAGCCGTGAAAGCAGCTACTAATGCTTGCATTAGTTTAGGTTGTCTAGATCACACCCCTAGAGGTCTGACCCTTCTCCGGACCCTGTTAACACGAGATGCTTTGTGCACCGGGCTGCCTTTTTTTCCGTCATATTTTTGACACCATAGCGGTGTCTTAGGAATGAATGGTTTGAGTTGATAAAAAAAGATGTGTAATGAAGGTAAATGTATGAAGATACATCCCCTTTAGGTAGAGTAAAGTGAACTTAAAATTAGTGTGATTAACATATAATGGCAATACTTCCTTAAACTCCTAAAGTTTGACTTAAAAAGTGACACGCTCCAAATCTAAATAATAATAAAGTATTCTTAATTAATCCAATTCCTATCAAATCCTTCACTTATTTTTTGTTCTTTTAAGATTGAATTGAAAAGTCAAATTCTCCGGATTGCACAAACGTACTTTGTTTTGTTGTAAAGAATATGTTCTCGTCCAGTTAATTTAAGATACTAACTAATTGTTCACTTGAGTTTGACTTTTCCTTATCTTTAAACATGCATAGTTACAATAATTATGTGTTAATTAATGTGGAGAAAAATGACAGTTCCTTTGTCCCTGGTGCAAATAAAAGGAACAATTACTGCACGATGAGATAATATGCATAATTATCAATTGAAGAAGTTGCATTGAATCATTTGATTAACCTATTTGAGTAACGGGAATCTACCTCTCAAAGGTAGGGGTAGATAGAGGTAAGGTCTGCGTACACTCTCCTCCCCAGACCTTGCTTTGTCGGATTTTAGTGGGTATGTTGTTGTTGATGTTATTTGCTTTTCAGCCTGCTTGGGTTTAGCTTCTCTCACTTCTAAGTTCTATCATAAAGTTTCTGTTTTTTTTTCCTTTGGGCGTGAGTGGTGGGTGTGGTGTAGTTATTGGAGGCCAGACTTGTTTTTCTTCATTAAATTTTGTAGAAATTTTCTCCAAATAACTTTAGTTTCCTCTTAGCGTGAGTTCAAACTGTTACTGTTTACGCAATTCTCACGATCTAGTTTCCTCCTGGATATCTATTGCTGAATTTTATTTTTCTTTTATATTCTACTACAGTTTGAGGAAGAGCAGTCAGTCTGAAATTTGCACAACACACGGTAGATTGAGCTTTTTAAACTAAAAACTCAACTGGTTATTATGAGCCAGTTATTTAGGTATTTAAACGAGTAAATTGTGCTCATTCATTTAGTTTTATTTATTATTATCAATCTTAATAAACCCTCACAAGAATAACATAAACACAGTAATCTGGTTTCCTAGGATATTGGTATGCATTTAATAATTTGAGGTCTAAATGTGATCCAGTATGTCAAGCAGTTGGACGATCTTACATCACAACTTTCTGCTACTCAAGCAACTGCAGATGCAAGTGCTGCATCAGCTCAATCTGCACAGCTTCAGTGTTTCACTCTTGTGAAAGAGTTGGATGAGAAAAACAGCTCACTGAAGGAACATGAAGTTCGTGTTAATAAACTTGGTGAGCAATTAGATCTTTTGCAGAAGGATCTTCAAGCAAGAGAATCATCCCTAAGGCAATTGAAAGATGAAGTCGTGAGAATTGAGCATGATATCATGCAATCATTAGCAAAATCCGGAGCAAACAAAGATTGTGAATTGAGGAAGATTTTAGATGAGGTCTCACCAAAGAATATTGAGAAGATGAACAAGCTGTTGACGAACAAAGATGAAGAAATTACCATACTCAGGGATGAAATCAGAATAATGTCTGCACACTGGAAGCTAAAAACCAAGGAGTTAGAATCTCAGGTTTGCTACATATTTCTGGGCATCTAAATTACATGATACATTTATGAGCGATTCTTTCTCACGATTTTCAAACCTCTTTTCTGGACAGTTAGAAAAGCACCGCAGGGCTGATCAAGAGTTGAAAAAGAGGATTATGAAGTTGGAATTCTGTCTCCAAGAGGCTCGAACTCAAACTCGCAAGCTCAAAAGGGTAATTCTACTCTTTACTGCTACATTGATAAAATAATGTCTGATACAGCAAAACATATTTGTTTTGATTAAGCTTCTCAGTTCAATTCTTTTAGTTTTCCAACTAATTTGTTAAATCATAATGGTAATGTCATTCATGCGAACATAAACTACAGATGGGGGAATGGCGTGACAAAGCTATAAAGGAACTGAGAGACCAATTAGCAACTAAACAAGTCGGAACTTCCAGCAACAATAATCAGAACTTCTGGGATACCTCAGGATTCAAGATTGTTGTTTCAATGTCCATGTTAGTGTTAGTCCTCTTTTCAAAGAGGTAATATTTATTAGTATACTTAATGATGTACAAAGGAGATGTGTAGCTAGTTTCAACTTGGGGAGAGATTAGGGAAAGCTGTAGAGCTACTGTTTTATATGTAGGAAAGTTAATTATACTTAAATGGGTATCTTTTTGTACCTCAGAGGCTATCACAGCTGAACCCATCACACTGATCCTCAATTATTAGATACATACATGCGGTAGTTAACGTTGTATAATCATGTTTTCACGTGGTATCATTGAAACTTCGTGGTACTACTTATTTAAGTTAGCTCCAATCTGTCGGGCCCGTTATTTCTTGTCTCTTTGTCGTATCTCTACTTGATCTCTTTCTAGTGAGAAAGCCTAATTTTCTGATGTTAATTCCTAAAGCTACTGAATGAGTCAAAAAATCGAATCAGCATCCAATGTCATAGATGTATTGACATATTGGAAAACGCTATCTTGGTGACTTTATTTATAATTTTTTACTACATAGGATTACTAGACTAAACACGTACATATTCTTTAACGAGTTTAACTTTTATATACTGATCTAAACCACCTAAAAGATAGTTATTAGTAGGACTACAAGTTAATTTAGCCAATATAAAATGCTTACACTATTAGTGCAAGTCTACATGGCTGATGTTGATAGTTGTAAAATGCTTTTGACTTGGTCCTACATGGCTGTACCCAACTTAATTCCCATGAAAGCAAACAGATAAAAAAACTGATTTTGCTAGGCTATATAATACATTTTATGTAATTGAAATATAGACCTAAGTCTATTATATCATATTAAACCTCGCAAATTCCCCCTATAATAGAAGTAACCTGCTATAAATGATCATATGAGATCTAGGACTAGTAACCTCTCCGTCATAAGCAGGGAATAATATAATATAGCAGTGTAACATCGGACCTATAGTACTTGCTATAAGAATTACTTAAAAGTGATGGTAGATAATGGACTCTAAAACTAATACATGAATTTTACATGTAGGTAGCTGGTATGCAGGATATATTAACTATACTAAAGCAGTGAATAGGTGTGTCATGTCTAAACCTCTGAGAATACTCCCAACTGTTTCCATTTTTCCTCGAGAACTGTACATAGCTTGAAACCCAAAATCCAGCTTCTCACTTGACAATTGAGCTTCTCTTTTCCTTAAATCTCCAAGATAAGCTTACTAGTCACAATCGAGGCGATTAGAATTATGAAGCCAACTAGGGGTTGTAAACCATTTGACATGGACAGTGAAGTGGTAGTAGTGGGAGGGATACCATCACCGATGCCCGACGGCATCAATCCAAAACCAGAGTCGTTCCCATTCGGCACTGTTGGAGGTGCTACGCTGCAAAATTGTAATGCACAAAGTTAGTGAAAAAAAACATATGGATTACTTCATCCGTCCCGTTTTATATCTCTTTATCTTTAGTTTGTTAAAAAGAGAATGACATATTTCTGTATACAAGTATTCATTTCTTAAACTCCTTGCTTAGTCAAACATTTTCATAGAAAATGAAAATGAAACGAAGGGGTATTTTTAGACTGATGGAACGAATGAAAATTTCCTTACCCTGGTACTGCAGCACCTGTTGTCGAGGATGTTGTCGGCGTGGGAGTTCCAAACGTCGGCGTGGTAGTTGTTGGAGTAGGTGTTGAAGGTGATGATGAAGAAGACCCTGATGCAGGGAAAACACAAGAACCAGTGCCTGTATGTCAGCATGTAAATGATCAGAAAACAATAATTAAGAAGCTGGTTTATAACAGCAAGGCGAGTCAATAAAGAATCTTTCTTTGCTTACTTGGGTTTGAGTTGGTTATCATGGCAGCACCCCCAAAATCACAGCTCGTTTTTCCTGGATTCTTTTGAAAGTAGCTATTGAAGGCGTATGATGCATGACTTTGCAGACTATTGGGATTATAACAACTTCCACCCTGCTGGATGGCTGAGCAATCTGCTCCCATCCCACAAGCATAATCAAGCGCTGACTGAAGTGCAGTCTGTCCCGCTCCATTCTTAGCGACACACCAGCTCCCCCCTCCAGTAGCAGGAGAATTTGTGATTGAAGGAGGCGTTACCGGGGTGGTGACAGGAACACCACCTACGGGGTTTGGATTTGTTGTTACAGGATTACTCACTGGTGAATTTGTGCTCGGGGTGGTAACTGGATTAGTAATTGGCCCCGGAGGATTGGGGTTCGGGTCAGTTACAGGGGCTGCAGGAGGTGTAGACCCAAGATTTGGAATCCCAGGATTAGGATTTGTGGATGGGACAGTAACAACTGTTGGAGCTGAGTTATCTGGAGGCATATTGGTTGGAGTTGTGACAGGATTTACGATAGGGGTTGTAGGAAATCCAGTTGTTGGTGGATCTGTAGAGTCATGTTTATATGCTCCAATGGGTAACAACTCAAGCAGTCCTTTCGCGAAAATATGGAATTTTTGTTCTTTTCCCCTCTGAAGCTCTTTGTGCTGGAAGCTAAAAGCTGGGGATAATCCTGCAAAGAACATAACTAGATCTTTAACTTGCTGCAACTTGTTGCCATAATTTAAAATAACAACAACAACATACTCCGTGTAGTTCCACAAGTGGGGTCTGGGGAGGGTAGGATGTATGCAAAACTTAACTCTACCTTTGTGGGGTTAAAGATGTTGTTTCTGATAGACCCTCGGCTCGAAATAAAAGACAATTAACTCGAGTTCAAATATGTTTCCTAGCTCTTATAATATACAGATCTCAACCAAATGTAACTCATATTCTAACTGACCATGGTAAATCTAACATGCTTGGTTTACTATAAACATGATAAATCCTAGCTCCTCATCTTCTTTGCTGAACATTTCTAGAATAAAACTGATTATCCAAATAAAATCAGTCTTATAACTAAAAAAAAAAACAATCAGCACATAATGATTTAAAACCTGGGGCTTAAGGGTTCTATTGAAAAAGAGAGGAAAAAACAGATCTTTAGTCTAAGAACGAACTTGCATAACTACAGAAATCCACACATTCCAGCCCACAATTGTTATAGTATCAACCCATTATCATCTTGATCATGAGAAAATAAAAACAAACCAACAATAATCATACCTATAGCTAAAATTGGGAAATGCATTGCAGAATCTTAAACATGAACAAAAAACAGTAGTGATAGATTAGATGAATCAGCAAAAAACAAGAAACTTGATCTTAACCAACATACAAGACCCCAAATATAGGAATACTAAACAGAAACATCATATAAATGCTACAAATTCCAAATCATAAACTTGGACAGAGAACACAAAACTCATATAATAGAAAAATCAGCTTTTAACCAACATTCAGACCCATTTTAGTAAAAAATAGGAATACTCAAACAGAAGCATCACAAGAATGCAACAAATCCCAAATCAAGAAAGTACACTTACCAGAAATGCAGGCAAGAAGAATAAACAAGGAGAATAAAAAGATGAATTTTGTAGCTCCCTTGGTCATTATAATGGTGGGCATTTTCTTGAATGTGTGTTACTTGAGCAAGAGAAACCAATGGAACTATAATAGGAATTATATAATGCTGGTATTTTGACACAGAATGAAAAAAGTTGTACTATATAAATAGCAAAAGGGAGAAAGGGGAAAAAAGGTATGAGTAGGAGATAAACAATGGTGGGGCAGGAGAGAAAAGTAAAAAAAGAAACGAATATATAACTTTCTAGTGTATATGTATAAAATAAGTAAATAACATAGGAAGAAATAAATGTGATTACTTTGTGCTGAAGAAAAAAATTGAAAATTGTTTTTGCTTCTCTACTATGGAAAAGCATAAATAATTTCATACTAAAAAGTAACACTTGGCAAATTGCAGACAATGCTACATGCATGTTGAAAGCAAAGGGCGGAAACCTTATCTTTGAATGGGGCAAAGGATCATGCTGCCTAATTTAGTGATTAATAAAGTGAACAAAAGTAATGAAAAACTATGGGTTTTAATACAAATTAAAAGCACTAGGTAACTTTTCAAAGTTATTTTGTAACAAAATAGCTGGTAAAATAATCAAGATATAAATTGATCGCAATATTATTATAAGTTACGCGTTCTAAATATTTTGTGCACCAGATAACCCTTTTATAACTTGATTCAGATATTACTATTATAATTCAAAAATTTGAGAGGGGAGGAGTTGTGGGGTGGGGACATTGACAGTGGTCGGTGGAAGCCATGTTTTAGAGTATTCAGAAAAGGATGGGAGTGGCAACATGAGACCAGGAGATACCATGATATTCTAATTTGTTGTAAATCACACACTTTCTTCCCCAGATTCACTGCACCATTTATTGTGTACACGATTATTAAGTTACATTTCTCCAATATTATATAACTTAAGTAAAAGAGATCTAATGTACCTTAAATATATATATAAATAAGAATTTGAATTTTCTTATTTGTTAAAATAGCTTATGTAGTTAATTAATGCTAATTTTGGAATAAAACAAACTGTTGGGGAAGGAGACAAAGTGGTAGGACATGCATACAGAAAAGGGAAAAGGTGACAAAGGAAATTGGACTGAAGGAGTAGATTTAAATGAAAATGGGTTGAAAGTGAAAATAAATTTGAATCTAGGAAGATATTAACATTGTTTAATTTAAAAGTAGGTAACAACAAAAATAGTAATTTTGGTAACATGGTAAAGTCGTAAAGAAAATGTTTCTCTTTAAGAGAAATATTATCATAATTTTGGACAATCATTTGGTATTAAGGAGTGTTGTAAAACCAAGAACCAAGGTACGTAAATCATCTACATTAGAAACTCTATAAATTAATAATTTTGGAACTACCAAAATTTATTAATTAAAAGAAATATTAATTAATTGATAAATTAATAATTATTAATTTATATATTAATTAATACTTTATCAATTTATAGATAAATTTATAATGAAATACCAATTTACAAACGCCCTTCAATTTTTCACTTCATTATTGTTCAATGTACTATATCAAATGAAGCACCCTTCAATCTCCCACTTTATTATGTTTCTTGTGTTCAATGTACTACTTTATGGATATTAAAATATATTTTCTATATAAACACAAGATCAAATCATGCTAACACAAACCACGGATGTCGAACATGTCCTGAACTACCAAGAAGAAAATGTAGTTGCACAGTTGTTGACTGATGAAGAAATAATTGAGAGCGTTATGAAAATTGATAAAGATGATGATGAAAGTTCTATAGTAGAGCCCCCTTTGCGAAACGAGGCTATTAAAGCTGCAATCACATTGAATAATTTCTTGATAAACTATGAGAAAACAACACCAGAAGTTCTTACAATGATAAGAAAAAATAGAGATGAGATTCAATGTGACATTGATTTCAACAAAAAACAAAAGACAATTGAGTCATTTTTCAAGAAATCTTCATAAATCACTCATGTATTATGTAGTATTTAAGGAATTATTAATTTATATTTTACATGGGGTCTATATGAGTAATCAAAAATGTATTATCTTATAGTTTTAGCGAATTATTAATTTAGCACGTTATCCTCGAGTCAGGACCGACCAAAAATATTTTCTAAGAGAGTTTATTAAATAATCGAGTATTAATTAATAGAATTTCTACTATATTATTACTTTGGAATTTAACTAAAAACATCTGATTATGTAGACAAAAATAGTGACAACAACAACAAAATAGTGACATACTATACGCGGGATTTGGGTGCTTCACATTTCTTACGGCCTCAAGACTAAGGTTACTCGCTCTGTCTCAATTTATATGACATACTTTACTTTTTAATTCGTATAAAAAAATGACACATTTCTTTATTTAGTAATAATTTAACTTTAAACTTTATCTTTTATGCTTAACGAGATAACATATAACCACACAAATATCTTTAACTTATTTTAGACCATAAAATTTAATTTTTTTCTTTATTTCTTAAATTCTATGCCCAGTCAAATTATATCATAGAAATTGGGACGCAGTGAATATAAGATTTATTTCATATGCCGAATTAATATTTACTTTACATTATCTTCAACGCCATGTTGGCATATTATATGTAGACATATTAATTTAAAAAAAACATTATAGGTATATATGAATATAGATTTTTTATAATGAGGTGTTGGATTACACCCCTTTGTCAAATTCATCGGCGACTCCTTGTGATCGTTAAAATCTTTCACTTAAACATCTTAATTAAATCTTATTTTTTTTAGACATCTGAGGTGTACCTCCATTCTGTCGTTTAGACACTATTCGCTGACTTGACAAGTTGTGTGGATCACATCAAACATGCATGTGGAAAGGCCAAAAATCATGTTTTTTTTGTTTTGTGTGTAAATAATGTGTAGCGTTTAGAAAATAGAGTTTTCTTTTCTTTTTTGAAATATTAGTTTTCCTCAATTTATTTTTTATATTATTATGGGATCAAATGACACATGTCATAATTTAATTTGCTATTTTGACATGTCATCAGTGAGTGTGTTACACACATTATATATTTGACTGATTTAACGAAAAATGTCTAAATGACACAGTCATACCCTACATCATGTGTCTAAATGAAACAAGATTTAATTGAGGTGTCTAATTGAAATTTTTGTTAACGAGCACGAGGGCCACTGATGGATTCGGCCTGGGATAATTTGTAGTCCAAGTCTACATAAAGGAGGTATGTACAGTATCATCGGATGCCCTTGTCCAGATCCATTTTGATGACCTCAAAATCCACATTCTGCTTTGCAAAAGCAAAAGTTGAATTGCAGGTACACATGCAAGAAAAAAAAAATTGAGGTGGGTCAATTTTTTATTTTTAAATGGTCAAAGATTATCAGATTTATGTTTGGTATATCACAAGAAGTTCAGCTGCTGACACTTTCTGTTTGCCTTTTTATCTGTTACTCCTTTTCTTGGCAAAGCAAAGTACACTGTTTTGAATTTTAATTTCTTGTCATAGCGTTAAATTAAAACATGTATACTTTCTTGAAGAATTATCCACACAGCGGTGCAACAAACATTAATCGCAGCATTAGCAGCATCATATTAGAATTTTTTGTTTAACCATGTGTTTTATTCGAAGCTTATCCACCCCATTAATTTTGATTCGGATCGGACATTACAACTTATAGCGTAAAACGCTCATCACCGAGAAATTTTATAATTTTCAAGTTTGAACCTGAAACTTTTGATTAAAAATGAAAAAAATTAGAACCATCTCACCGCACTTTTGGTGGTAAGCGTCATGTTACATAAAAGATTTTTTGATAGAAATGGTTAAAATTTTCAATCTGAAACATATGAAAGTAGTTGAGAATTCACAATTTGAATCATATTATTACAAGTTTGAATTAGATGACCTCCTCATGATTGTAAATTTAGTTGGATATCATCTTTATCGAAATAATCCCTTCATTATTTTCATTAATAAAATAGTATATATACAATTTATATTTTTTCATAATAGAAAAAATCACATTTCTATTCTACTCCCAAAACTCTATTCTAATTATACAAGAATCCTATAACTATGATAAGTGTACAAGACTAATTTAATACAGTAAATATAATATTTATATTACATAAAAACTGTAAAAAACTGTGATATACACGGGTTTGTATACCGTGTATACCACGGTTTCACATATGGTAAATTGCCATGTGAAACCGTGATATACATGGTATGCAAACCTATGTATATCATGGGTATAACTAACACACACCCGCAGTCATAGCGGACGGTCTTCGTACGTTGAGACTGTCTCTAAAATCTCCAAAGAGTACTGACGGAAGACCTTTGGTAAAGATGTCTACAATTTGATACCTGGAAGGGACACGGCAGACGCGTACTTGTCCACGAGCTACCTTTTCGCGAACAAAGTGAATATCCATCTCGATGTGTTTAGTGCGTTGGTGTTGAACCGGATTACCAGAAAGGTAGATGACACTAACATTATCACAATAAACCAAGATAACTTTCTGTATACGACAATGAAGCACTAAAAGAAGATTACGTAACCAACATGATTCATAGACCATATTGACTACCACTCGATACTCGACCTCTGTACTAGAGCGTGATAATGTAGATTGTCGCTTCGCAGACCATGAGACCAAGTTATTACCAAGAAACATACAATAGTCGGACGTGGAACGTCTGGTATCTGGACAGCCACCCCAATCATCATATGTATATGAGACAAGTGTCGATGTCGATGACAAATATAAATGTAAATCATAGTCAAGTGTTCCCTGGAGGTATCGAATAATCCGTTTGAGCGCATTCATGTGCTCAACCCTTGGATCATGCATAAACAAACACACCTGATGTACGACATACATAATATCTTGTCTTGTGAATGTAAGATACTGAAGAGCCCCTGCAAGACTGCGACAATGGGTCGGATCCTGGTAAGGTGAGCCAGTCGCAGCACCCAGATTGGGTTTAGTATCAACGAGAGTGAAAGTAGACTTGCAAGAGGATATACCAGCGCCCCAAGTCCTTCATAGCAAACTCAGAACTGAGCATCGTCATGATAGACTTGCGCAATGCATAAGAATAGGCAGTCAGGATAATATCATCCACATATAATAGTATATAAGCCAGTGAAACATCACGACGATATATGAACAACGAATTATCAGACCTGCTGTGTGAAAACCCAATAGGTGAAATAAAGTCTGCAAATCTCTTATACCAAGCTCGTGGGGCCTGCTTAAGCCCATATAAGGACTTCTTCAATAAACAAACATGGTGAGGATATTTGGGGTCACGAAATCCCAAGGGCTGATGCATGTAAACGGTCTCTATAAGATCACCATGTAGGAAAATATTCTTCACATCTAACTAATGAATGGGCCAAGCTTTCGAAAGAGCCAGACTGAGAACAGTGTGAATGGTAGTCGGTTTGACCACCGGACTAAACGTCTCACCACAATCCACGCCAACCTGCTGAGTCTTACCATCATCTACAAGACGAGCCTTATGCCTCGCAAAAGAACCATCAGAATTATCCTTATGAGTAAAAATCCACATAGATCGATCATAGCTAATTTCCAATAAGAGCATCATATTCATCGATCATAGCTAATTTCCAATTCGGGTCATTTAAAGCGGCCAGTGGGTTACTGGGTAGTGGGGATTTATGAACATTAGAATTTAGATTAAAATGTCTTTTTGACTTAAAAATACCCCGTTGAATACGAGTGACCGGTCTGTGACTCGGGGAGAATTTGGTGGATTTTGGAACAAACACGGAGGGGTGATGGACTGGCCAGCAGGCAGTGGGCCTGCTGGCCCAACACATGAAGCCGAAACAGTAATTGGACCCGAGACTGGAAGGGCAGAACTGGGCTGAATATTTGGCCCAGTTTCTAGACCCGAAACAGTGGCAGGAGGTCCAGCGGGCAGTGGGCCCGCTGGTGGATTTTGGGTACGGGGTAAGTTTGAAAATGGTGGATAATATATACAGAGAGACGGCGTCATCCAAAAAATTATACGAACTAGGCACGACACTACTCACGTTAGCAAATGGAAACTGAGTTTCATCAAACACAACATGACGACTAATGATGATTTTATTAGAGGATAAATCAAAATACTTGTAACAATGATAATTACACAGATAACCCAGAAATACACACGGGGTAGAACGGGCTTGAAGTTTGTTAATTGTAGTGGACGGAAATATTGGATAACATAAGCACCCAAAGACCCTAAGATGTAAATACGAAGGTATCTTATTATATAAGATTTGAAGAGGGGATGAATATGCGAAACCTTTGGTAGGAAGTATGTTAAGAAGATATGTAGTCATTTGTAGAGCATGATGCCAAAAGGAAGAGAGTACGGAAGCATACACCAATAAAGTTCAGACAATATTATTAATGGAACGAATTTTGCGTTCGGCTTTTCCATTTTGTGAGGACGTATGAGGACAAGAGAAACGAAAATTTATTCCATTTGCACCACAAAAATCCCGAAACAACCCATTAACATATTTCTTGCCATTATCACATTGAATATTTTTAATTTTCCGTTCGAACTGGGTACAGATGAATGCTCTAATTTTTTTAAAAAATGAAAAACACTTGAGATTTTTTCGCTAACGGAAAAGTCCATAAAAAATTAGAATAATCATCCAAAAATAGAACATAGCAACGATGACCCAAAGAACTGAGAACATGAGATGTCCATAAATCACTATGAATAATATCAAATGGCATTAAAGTACGAGAATTCGAGTCTACAAACGGTAATCTAACAAGTTTTCCTAGAGGACAAGATTGACAAATTGGAGTACTACGCGTACCCTTACAAGAAATAAAATTATTTTTATTTAATGAAGAAACAATAAACGGCTCAGGGTGACCCAAACGTGCATGTCATAAGGAAGGAGCGAGAGCTGCAAAAGTAGTTGGCAAGGCTTGACTCGAGAGACCGGATGTGGGCATGATAAGATAAAGATCTCCCCTACTATCACATCTAATGAGAGGAATCCCCGTCTTGAAATTATTCACAGAAAACCCAAAAGGATCAAAATCAACAGAAACCCAATTATCAATGGTGAATTTACGGACATACACCAAATTTTTAATTAAGTTAGGGGCATGAAGGGCATTTTTCAAGACAAGAGATGGATGGGGGGAGACAAAGTTTTATGACCGTAACCACAGATTGGAATTGAGTAGCCATTACCAACAATTATGCCACGATTATTGCTCAAATTGGAATAAGATGAGAGAGAACCTTGGTTGGACGTCATGTGAGTAGTGGCTTCGGTGTTCATGTACCAATTTACGTCCGGAGGATTTAAACCAAGTGTGTGCATCGTGGCTTTAATGTCGGTAGGGGTGGGGCCCACTGCATGGTGGACCTGCGGAGGCCGAGGCCCAAGCACAACCGCTTGCTGCCCCGGCCCAGAACTGCTCCTCGAGTACCACTGCTGACCCGGATAACTGGGCCTGTTGATGTTGGGATTTTGGGCCCAATGTCCCGGGTAGGCAATCGACGAGTAATAGGGGTTGTTGGGCCCATTTCCACGGACATGGGCCCAGTGTTGTGGCCAGAGTTGGCTTGCGACCCACTGCCCCGAGGCCCATTGCCACCACCGTTGTTGCCACCTCGGTTTCCACCACGGGTTTTACCATTATTTTTGCGATTATGACCCTTTTTGCCGCCACCGTCGTTGCGGTTTTGGCTGAAATTGTTGGAGACAGAGGGAGAAAAATTGGACTCAGTCATCATGACGATAGACGGGGCCCCAGTGGCTGCTTTCTTAGCCAATCCTGATTCTTCGAGCGTGAGCATGTAATGGGCTTGATAAAACTGCGGAAGAGGATTGCTCTGACGAAAAAGCGTATCGACGCCACTGTAGGCCTCAAATAGGCCTGCAATCATTTGAAGGACAAGGCGATCGTTGGTAATGCGCGCACCAACGTTGCGGAGTTGATCCGCCAATTCTTTCAACCTTTTGCAGTATGCAAAAACGTTGGGGAAGTCTTTCATATTGACGTGGGAGAATTCCTGCTCAAGGGTAACATCATGAGAATTTTGATTATCTTGGAATATATCACGCACTCTATTCCATGCATCCATCGCCGTAGCGTCTGGTTCGATAATCGTTTGCAACAGGTCGGTAGAAATAGTGTAGTAAATCCACTGAAGAACGGTAGCATCAAGGGTCGTCCATAACTTAGGATCATCCTCGGGTTTGGGTACCTCTGTATCCGCAGGGGCCGCGGGGATAATGTGATGGAGGACTTGATGCGAGCGTGCCTGAACTTGGAACAGTTCGGCTCACGTCGCGTATTGGAAGTTTTCTATTTCAAAAATGATAGAAATGTGATTCTTGATGTTAAAAACAGTAAGGGCAGGGTGAAATGTGTTCTTAGCCATAATAGCAACACAAGACGTGATGTAGGGATTGGGAAGAAAAAAATGGGAAGGAGGAGGCACCACCGGGCACGAAAACAGAGAAAGAATGCTCAGAAATCGATGCAAGAGTGGACGGAAATTGGAGAGAAATTTAGACATAGACTTTTGATACCATAAGAGGAATAATCCCTTGATTATTTTCATTTATGAAAGAGTATATATACAATTTATAATTTTCCATAATAGGAAAATACTATTCCTATTATACTTCCAAAACCCTATTCTAGTTGTACAAGAATCCTATAACTATGGTAAGTGTACAAGACTAATTTAATACAATAAATACAATATTTATATTACATAAAAACTGCCAAAAACCGTGATATACACGGGTTTGTATACCATGTATACCATAGTTTCACATATGGTAAATTGTCATGTGAAACCGTGATATACATGATATATAAACTCATGTATATCACAGGTATAACTAACACTACTAATTCTGCAAGATAAAAAGTGAACTTCACAATTAGCTTTAACATGAGGTGGGCTAAAGATCATGAAACAATTATAAGGTCACGAGTTCATTCTCATTTAATTAAAATATTATTGAAACGATAGTTAAAGGAATCAAGCATTTTCTTGAAATATTATTGATTTTGTCATAGTTGCTACTTAGATATCACAGCACTAAATGAAGTTAGAATTCTTTAAATGGTTATCGAAGGAAAAAAAGAAAGAATATTACAGCTCGAGCTATGGAACCAACCCTTTTCATTTAATCCTGAAACAAAGTGTAAGTTAATATTCAAAGGAGAAAGAAAGAAATAAAGAGAACAATCAAAATAAAATATGATAATCAAGAACTGATGCATTAGCTTTAGGATCATTGGACCAGAAATACATGTGCTGGGTCTCCTTTAACAAAAAGGTTCTTCATGATCATGCAACCAGCACTAAGGAAGGTTTTGTGGATTCGACTTCTCTTTTTGCTCTAGTTGTCTGGATCTTAAAATATGGATTTTACATCTCTATTTAGAATTTAAGTTCTGTACACTGATCATGTAAAAATATTTCAATAATAAAACTAATTTAAAAGCCAGTTAAAATATTTATGAATGTATATTTTGAGCACTAATAGAGCAAATTCTTGCCGATTTGATGTATAACTACATGTAACTCTCTGTATTAAATCTGATGTGGTAACTTGACAGTAATAAGTTGGTCGAACCAATTAAAAGTGGCAGTGTTAAAATCTTTACACCATTAATGTATAAAACTTAAACTTTGAATTAATAAAAGCTGAACACATCGCAGGCTCGTTGTGATCGGCAAGAACTTTCAGTTAAATACTTCAAGTATCCTTTGTTTCATTTAGACACCTTATGTGGGCTCCTACTGATCCATTTGGATACTTTTGCTCAGCCAAATATGTAAAGAGTGTGTAACACACTTCTGGTGACGTGACAAAGTAGCCAATTAACTTATTACATTGGGTATTTTGGGTCCAAAATAATAATTAAAATGAATTATGAGAAAAAAAATCAGCAAAAACTAAAAAATAACAAAATAACAAAATCCACATAGTTTTCGCTGGAAAACGAATAACTTTTGCCGGAAAAAATTTTCAGTTAACTTATTTTAAAATTTTCAGATCTATGCTATTATTAATACTAGTCCCACTAAGCAAACCAAATATTTTTTTTGAAATATCATCTCATTATCAGCCCGACAAAATAACAAAAGAGCAGCAGTCGGAGCTTTTGAGAGGACGATTAGCACGTCTGCCAAAAAAATTAATATTTTTTTATTTAATTAAAGTTATATGCCAATAAAAGAAAAAAGATGAAATTTTAATCTAAAAAATATTATTTGAAATCATTAACGTCCTACATGCGGATTTTTTTCTTTTGGTTGAATTCTTTTTTTAAAGTTAAAATTCTTTTTTGATATTAACCTTAGACAAAAAAATGTCACATATTCTCAAAGAATGGTGATGATCTTCATTTTTTTCGGTGAGCAAGATTGCAATGGTGAAAATCACACAATTTGCCAAGTCAAGAAAAAATGTCTAAATGAAATAGTAGGGACCACCTAAGGTGTCTAAATGAAACAAAGCTTACTTGAGATTTTTAAGTGAAAAATTTTGACGACCATTAGGGACCCGCAATGAATTAGCCTTAATAATATAAAATAAATGATAAATAACTTTTTAAAATATAGTAACAAATTATACTAATAATGTAAAAATTCGTGGAGAACTTGAATCCTTCAAATGCATTATGTCAAATCAAAAGGATCCATTCCCACGTGAGCTAATTTGTAATTCCTTAAATCTGAGTCATCCGACAGCTGAAAAAATTTGATCAGTCTATCTGAATTCAATAAACACCACTCGCAAAGAAGTCTGCTCTCTTTTCACAAAAAAGAGAAGATATAAGGCAACAACCAATACTACATACTACTAATTTTTTCTTTGTATTGCTTTCAATTTTGATATTTAACTAATAGGTCGGCAGAAGTGTTATAGTCATCCTACATAAGTATTTTAGTCAATTGATTAAAAGGTCGAGATAAGTGATATAGTGTTACAGATAAGGGTAAAGTCAAGATAAGTGTCGCTCTAATTGTACAATTATAAAATTGTTAGTGATTTATAAAGTTCAGGTTTAAACTTTGTGACTAGTGATGACGAAAGTTGAGACTCAATACAATTTGTCGTAAAAGGGATTACGATAGATTTCTTGTCAAAGTTTAGCTTCAACCAAATAGACCATATTAATAATATATATATAAGAACCTCTAAAGTTTCAAGAAAGTAATTTTTGGGGGAAAAGATGATAGGCATGAGTTGTATTCCCACAACTTCTGGGACACAGCACGAGAGCTTACGGTTTAGTGGATAAAAAGGTTGCTGAGTTGATCCTTTGAACAGTTGATGTTTGGCTGGTCACTGCAGATGCTAAAGGGAAATGGCAACCATTTTCACTTCTTTTTCTTTCTTTTGTTAATAATAGTGTCCGGACAAACTTGCTCGCACCTTTAATTATTCCATGAACGGCTGTTACCTATCATTGACACATAGACAGATAACTATGCAATCAAAGCTTACATAGATGGGGGAAATCATACAGATTCCAAATGACAACCACACGAATTCAACACCCTATGAGGGATGGTTATCATTTCCCAACTACTTGAGATGTACTAACGGGTCTTAACATTACATTAACAATCCAAAATACGATACAGAAGAAAAATGAAATAAAATAAAGACAAGAAGAAAAAGGAAAGGAAGCAACATTTCTGTTTCTAATGCTTGTTAAGGGAAACCAAGTTGGTTTCTTGATACAAAAACCTCCTACAGAAACTGCACTTTCACGTTCGTGGAAGAGAGCATAGTCACATCAATGCCTTATTTTCTTGAGGTTCTTTGCCATTCAATATTGGAGGTTAACGAACATGTCAGAAAAGAAAGCATCTGATGTTGCTTCTCTTGCAGAACCATAGCTATTCAGGCGCTTTTTCAGAGAACGTAGATCCCTCTCATCTTTGGAGGTCCTTTCCTGCAATGTTTTCATAAAGTTAGGCCACTTAAATTTGAACCCAAAAGAATATATTGTGAGCTTGATTTAAATCCCGAACTATCAAGTATCAGACTATCAGACAAAGGATAGCAACAGAAGGAGATTGACTGATCAGTTTGATTTTGTTTTTTCAATTTTCTTAGTCTTTGAAGAGGATGGAATTACATGGTCACAATCAACTATTAGAATATCAAACGGCATGCAGCTGAAATTGAAGCAACTAGACACACATAGCGGCAATTATGAGGAACAGAAAGCCAATTGCATAAATGAGGACATACTACCCCTTTATAATACTATACAGTTTCGACAATGTGATATGAACTGATAATATGGAACCAATGATGTTGTAGAATACTCACGTATGATTTCTTTAGCAGCAGTATGTCAACCAAGTATTGTAGCCATAGCGCATTTGTCTTGGGGAAACTGTACATACAAACAAAAAAGAAACAAGGCAAAAAGTCAACATCTGTAGACAAATAATCCAGTCACTAAAAGCCTTGGTGATTTTGCATGACAAAGATACTTCTTATATCATAGATGCTAGGGTTTAGGTCTCAAATTCACTCAAACCATTATAAAATGCTAGTACTTCATTTATCAACTAGTGTTATTACCAAAAAATAGACCAATCCACAATGTTATGACAAAAAACAAGCATGATCTTTGGCAGTCTAAAGCATACAAATGCTCTAGTACTAGAAGGCCCATTAACCTCGCCTAGAACTCTTTTGTGCCTCTGAATCACCACTAGAAAATTCCATGAATAGTAAGACAGAAAACACCATTAAACAGGACAGCCTCTTCCCCTGATGGTTCCTGTGATTTAGAAAACTGGCCACCAATAGTGTGCGTCAGTGGTCATTAAGCAGCAAAAGCTAACTGATTACAGAGATAAACAAACTTGCACAGTTGTAATTTTGGTTCAACTCAAATTCTCTGACAGCAGGTTAGACAAAATAGGATGTCATTTGAGTGGCGAATTCCAAACATCCAACATGCAAACAGTTTTATTAGGCTGAAGAATCCACAATAGTTATGCGGCAATCATAAACTTTGAAATGGAAGAAAAATTCACTATTGTGATAAGCCAAAGGCAATATTCCACCACTGAAACAATTTGTTACTAGGAAGTGAAGGGAATAGTATTTATACCTTCCTTCCCAAAATTCGCCTGTGACATCTCTCATTTTCCTGTATGTATCAGACTGCAAACATGCCACAAAACAATGAAAGTAAATATGTACCAAACCACCTGAATATACATGGGACTTCTTTTGCTTCATACCTGCTTATCTCCTTTTGGACCTTCAAAGAGTTCAGGGTCTGATGTCAGATCCAGGAAAAGTATATCTTCACCTGTGATCAGTATGTATATACAGGGATAAGTATCTCTAAGCAATTCAAATACAAGATCGTGAAGGGAGAAACAGGAACGGTGAACACCTGTATTTATCCTTGAAAGAGTGAAGTCAATTATGGAAACTGATAATCCATATGTTCTGACATGTATTTCTTTTCCCTCAAGAGTGTATTGCACTGTATCTAGACCTTTCCGACTTAATAGAATATTTCCCCTATGATAAGAAAATTGTTAGCACACAGAAATGCACAATAAAGCAGTGTACCACTCTAGATTGTAAAAATGATGAACAAAATAATCACATGGAAAGACGAACCAGTGCAAATCGCGATGTTCAAATTCATATGCGGCCTCAGATACAGCCATAGCAAGAGTTATCTGGAGTGCAGATTTTGCAGTCAAGTAATTGATAATGAATGAAATATTTGGTTAACAAAGACAAAAGAAAAATATTCAATCCCTTGCCTGGGACAATAAACTCCTGGCTTCGTCAAAGTTTAAAAGCACAAAACTTTCAAGATCTTCTCCTCCATGTTCTTGAACGAATACAACATAGCACTGGAACATATGTAACAGTTTAGTCAGTGGCACTTAAGATATGTCTAAGTAATTATCCTCTAGCTGCAAAAGAAATACCAATCTGTCTAAACACAAGATCCACTCAAACAACAGATGAACAATGGGAGGCAACTATTAGCAATTAGGAGAAAAGGAGTAATTTGCTTTGCAAGAAACCTGCTTTTCTGGAAATTCCTTCGGATGGTCATTTTCTGAACCATGCTTCCCATCCCAGTCTTCCCATGCTTTTAATAGAGATGCATCATAATGGCCTTGGCACACCCTCATGCTGCAGAAAGGTGAAACCAATTGTACATAAGTGGTCAATGATTATTTTTTTCCTATTCTAAGAAACATTATATATGTGAGAGTGCAGATAACAGCACGCAGGAGAAACTTCTTTTTTACTTCACACTATATCAGTCACTAGAGGTGACAGTTATATATGGATGCTTATTTCCAGACTCATTACCGATAAGGTTTCTACAAGAATTATTCATTGGGTAGCAGAGATAGTAGTTTGCATGAAGATACTGAAGCTAAGCATACACTTAAACCAACACAGGAAAATTAAATCAGATGAACCTTTAGATGTTCCTAAACGCAGCTTGTGTCTTAACACAGGTTGCAAAATTGCTTTAAGATAAACTAAGAATATATGAAACTTACTCCATTGTCTGTATAAAGGTGGAACAGGAATTGAGGAGATGACCCTCATGAGCTCTTAAGCTATTAAGGGTACCAGATAGTATGACCTCCTCAAGTAGTTCTTCTGATTTCTGAAATGTATCAAAACACAGATTTTGAATCAGATAACTTAAATATTTTCAGAAGATTGGTTATTGATCCTATGATCGTCCTACTACACAACTTTAGTTTGCTGACGCAAGTTACTTGGGCCATATCTCAATTTAGTGGAATTGGAACCTGTTCAATTGCACAAGAAATATAGTTGAACTGGATACCTTTTGAATTTCTCCATTTACTCGGAAATCTCCATCAAAAGGGACAATTTTGCATACATTTTCACCAACCTTAAATGCCTCCCCGTATGTCCCTTCACCAACCTTGGTAATTGTTTGTGTCTCACTGCATTTGACAGAGTTCAGTTTACGAAACTAGATGCTTTGAGAAGTTATGATTAAGAGCCAGATCAGACTGAATTAAGTATACTGCCAACACAAATATGAATTTGATTCTTCATGAAAAGGAATGGGTACTGATTGATAACGTCAAATTAGAAAAAATATTAACTAAACAGACATTCAGATATAGTTCAAAGTTAAGATCACGCACACCAAAGGAGAGCCCTAGTACATGAGTTTATAACAGTACTAAGCTAAAAGGTGTGCCAGTCAAGGGAAGACATATCAGTAGTTATCCTCATCCGTCTCGTTCATGGTTCAAAAGTACCATTTCAGGAGCACTCTCACCAAAAGAACAAAAAAAGAGATATAGAATTAAGCAACCACAGCCAGATCTGCGTGCTTAGAGTACCAAGGTGGGCAACATCTTTCTTGCAACTATAAATTATTAGTGTAATTCCTTGTTAAAATTTTTCAAAAGGAAGAGTTTACAGTTTCTGGTGATTATTGTAACAGCTGAAACCAAAAATCTTGTTAAACTCACTGCTCCACAAGTACCAAAAGACAGCAGAAGTCCGACTAAGAAGAACGATATGCCTAAGAAGATACTCAATTTGAGGAAGTAGAACAAAAGTGGAAGGGTCATAGGAGCCGCACCAATACTTAGATAATATCTCCAATAGTGTTAAAGGAGCAGATTGTCCACATGCTGCCAACAGAGCCAAAAATGGATCCCAAGTGTGTCCATCCACTGAAGAAGGCCTGGAAGTCAAAGAAAGTTTACTAACAGCTACATCGATATCTTCGCAACCTTCCTCATCCATGGAACATATTTCTCCAATGCCTCTTTCTGATAAAGGCTGCCCTGTAGACACATCTTCATTTGTAAAACCAATGCGTTTATTCTGGGTGGAGTACAAACCAGAGGGAATTCGTAATGATGTTTTTTCTGGGGTTTTCACATTTGAGGATCCATAAATTAATCCAATAGCAGATTCTTTACGTGAGGCTGGGGTTTCTAATATCTTCGATAATGAAGCGGGGGGTGCATAGCTATCATTAAGTTTTTTAGAAATCAACCATTTCTGTAGTACTGAAGACAGGCGTGATATAACGACATCATCAGTTTGGATGCCCACAGTCCATGTACTGCTTTTGTTTGGGGAGGGGCTTTCCACCATTAGTTCAAAATCATCAACTTCTTGAAAATATGCCCGCTCCTTGTCATAATTCGGAGCTTGAACCTTTTTACCCTACAAAGTTCAGAATACCAGACATGTGATTTTGAATGATAGAAAAATATTCGCTAGCTGATGCCTTCTGAAAAGAACAACAAGTACAATTTGGATTTGTTGGAGTTTGGAAAATCTTTCAACAAATTACCCTTGGAAGAGGTGGTTTTGCTTTTCGTCCAGGCTTCCTTTGTTGAGGATGTAATTCGGCACATACAGCAGCAATACTGGTTCTCCCTCTGTCAACAAAATAAAGGGGGAACCTCTCGTTATGGAAGACGAAAGTGGAAGAAACAAATAGCTAACGGAAATTTGCAAATATGACAAAGAAAGAGAAGGCATGTACTAGTAATTACGAGGGCTCCCAGAAAAAAGTTCTCAAAAGGAGACTAAACATAAACAAAAATCAGAGAACTTGTACACCTTCAAGTCTTAAACCGATTTTGTTGACCAAATGAGAAATCGATGGATAAGACAAATGTTCTTTGCAAGTAACAATAACATCTTGGTCAGGTAAGTTTGTATTGTTCTGTCAATATATTTCCGCAAGTGTGCTTACAGTTTTCTAGAATCCCGTTCTCAAACACATACCTAAAGTCCCAATTTTGGAAGAGCTCATTTCTAGTTGTATTAGCCTATAAAAGAAGCTTTATTACTGCATAAAAAGAACATTGACGATATAGTATACATTTTACATCTGCCTAACACTGGAGGCACGGGATTTGCTAAATGATAAATGAAATTTAGAATGCCTTTAAGCTTCTTACAGGAAACATTCCTCAAACTTGCTGATTGTTTGTCGTCATATTATTCATAACTACACATTATGATAAGATATAGAAACTCAGCAGCTTGATGGACACTAGATTATTTACACAGATCAAAAAGTCAAAAGAAAAATGCATATGCCAAATCAGCTGATAGTGACAACTGGAAAGAAAATCATCATAGCTAACAATTTCTTAGGAGAGGGTAAGCTATAAGTGTGTAAAACACTATAATATGATTTCAATTATAGGGCCACGGTGCATAAGCATCAAATTGAAAACCTCGCCAACATAGCTACAAAGTTTACTTGAACCGAGGGTCTATCAGAAACAACCTCTCTACCTGTCAAGGTAGGGTAAGGTCTGCGTACACTCTACCCTCGCCAGACTCCACTTGTGGGACTACACTCGGTATGTTGTTGTTCTATTCTTTTAGTGTGGGGAGGGGTTCGGTTGTAGGGTCTACTATACAAAAAGAGTCCATGTTATTCATCCCAAGAACAGACTCTTAAAAAGAAAAACAAAGTTATAGTTTAGATTAATGCTTGACAATTTTACACACTCTTCTTCTCTTTTGTTAGTTTTCTTATTTTAATGAGTGTTGACCTTGATCTCAATACTCTTAATTGGTGGATTTACTTTTTTGAGCTTCACCTCAATTAATAAATTCTAGAATATCTTTTTTTGAATAGGTAAGGTAATTAAATGTATTAAAAATAGTAAACTGGTGCCAGGAGTTCACACGAGAAATTCTAGAAAATCTTTGTCTGAATGGTCACAACTATCTTGATAAGCTTAAGCATGCAAGTCAACAGCACCAATTAACTGATTAATGAATAGACTAAACTGTTGCTTGTTTCAGTAAATCAAAGTATATGCTTCCTAAATATCCTTATCCATATTATTTCCATTTCAATGTACAAGCATAATCCTTTTTAAGTATATCCAATGAGATTGATTTTGCTATCACGATTGTAATAAAATTGATGTCGACGCAAATTTAGGGAAAAACTATAAAATTAGGACAAAAGGCAAAACCTGGTTGAAAGGGAACGATTCCAACTGATTCGTTTAACAGGAAGAAAACTCAGCCGATTTTCATTACCACAAGTTGAAGTTGATTGCCTCCTGAATAAACAAATCAAACTAAAAAAGTTAAAACATTCAGTGAAAAACAAAAACAACAAAAACGGAATTTTGGAGAATGGAAAAAAGAGAACCCTTCAGCATCTTTGGGAGTAATACTAAGAGGTTTTTGCCGCCGATATACAACAGCAATATTTGGTTCCTGAGGTTGTTCGGAAGGACGATCAAATTGGTTTTGTTCATCAGCTATGAGTTCTGCCCACAAATCAACTGTTTCGAATTCGACCATTGTTAGTACCCTAGGAATTAGTCTAGATGGAAAATTTAATGGAGAATTAAGAGGATTTCTTTGTTTACCTGCTCGAGAAGTCATGATTCTGAAGATTGCAAATGTCTTGTCACTGTAATTTCAAAAGGGGAGATTGAGCGGGAAGAGAAACAAACTTTCGGGTTTGGGTCTGATTATTATATGGGCTGATCTTTATATTTATCTACAGATGGACCAACAACAAAGCCCTTTTCTTTTCTTCTTCATTCAAAGAGGCCAATGACGGGATCTTAAATTTTTGAACTCTCTCCAACATCATTTTTGTAAATCACCAATAACGAAAATATTAGTCGAGCCGTTTTCACCAATTATCCTTTATCAAGAAGATTTTTAGTAAATGGTCATTTTATATTTCTCTTGTAATTTATAGATCTTTTAGACCACGGTCGGGGAAGGGGGACTGAGAATTGGGGAATGAAAGAGTAATATATAAAGTTTATCAGAATTAGGACTCTTCTCCGACTTGGGTTGATCTTTTTTCTTTTCTTTAATTAATTAAATAAATATATAAGAGTATGTATTCCTGTAATAAATAATACTTATTTTATGTGAGGTACTTGACTCTAGAGAATTTAAGATGGACTTTAGTTAGAGGGTATTTAGTTAAGTTTGTAAGCTGGTCAAGGTGAGAAAGAAGAGAATGAAATGAATTGCAGAAGTAAGCTCCATTGAAAATTCAAGAACAAATAATAGGCATTGTTATTTTGTAAATATTTGAACTCCGTGGATTATTTATGGAGTTTGAGTTAATAAACATTCAAATTTCTTGAATTTTATGCAGTTTGAATTGTACTTTTCAAACTATAAAAATAAGATATATAGTTTAAATTGATAAATGTTCAAACTTAAGAGTTAATTGCCTGAATGATCATTCAATTTATGGTAATTAGCTATTAAAAGTCGTGTATTCTTTTTTGTCATTCAAAAGTCATCTTACTTTACCAGAATTTGTATTTTCTGGTGAGACTTGATGGCATAGCAAGTTTAATTTTAAGAAAATTTAGCTGCAACACTAATTTAGAACTTGGACCAAATTTAAACCCAACCCACACTAAAATCGACCCACTACCTTAAACAACACATCCTTTTATTCTGAACAAATGTCCAAGTGCTCATATTTTTGCTCTCACTCTCAAGTCTTCTTAAATATAAGCATTTAGGGTGTGTTCGGTATCGAGAAAAACAAAATTCATATTTGTTTGGTCAAAAAAATTGAAAAATATTTTATTTGGGAAAACAAGTTCCTCAAAAATGAGGAAAATGATTTCCCTAATAAAAGTAATGAAAACAAATCTCCAAGTGACATTCAACCAACTACCCTACCACCATCCAACCCACCGCCCAACCACCCGATGCACTCCCTATCCACCAGGCAACCCCCTCCCCCCCCCCACATTTTTTTTTAAAAAAATCTAAATTAATTTTTGATTTTCTACACCAACACCCCACCCCAGTGGAACTCCACTCCACTCCCACCCATCACCACCACCACCACCCCGACTCCCTCCCCTGCTGGAACAACCCCACCCCATAATTATTTTTTTAAGTTTTAAATTCTTTTTCTGGTTTTCTACACCAACCTCTCGACACCACCTTCCCTCCAAATTAGTTTTTTTATTTCTACACCACCCACCAATCGACCACCCCTCCCCTACCCCATCCTAATTTTCTATTTCATATATTTTAGTTTATTTTATAAGAAAATGAAAAAAAAATCTTACCCCCGCACCCCACACATATACATCAAATTTAACCACGCAATTTTTTTTAATGTTTTATAAAAGTAAAATAAACATATGAACTAGAAAAATTGAGAGGGTAGAGGTGCGGGACACAAGAAGGAGGGGGTGGGGCGGCGGATTGGCGGGTGGTGTAGAAACAAAAAAAATTAAAACTCTTTTTACAAAAAATAATTTTTTTTGGAGGAGATGTGGGGTCGGAGGGGTAGGGGTGGGTGGAGATGGTGTAGAAAAAAAATTAAAACTTCTTTTTTGGGGGAGGGTGTAGAAAACCAAAAAAAAAATTATGGGGTGGTCGAGTTGTTGGGCGGTGGGTGGGTGGTGGTGGGGTAGAATTGGGTGTGGTGGTGTGGAATAGGGGTGGGGTGAAGAAGAAGTGCGTTCGACGGTGGTAGGGGTGGGATTTGATCGGGTGGTGGGTCGGGAGGGTGCCTTGGGGTGGGTGGTGAGTGGAATTGGTGGCGGGGGTGGGGGGTTGGATGGGGCTTGAGTGAGTATTTTCTCAAAAATATTTTATACTAACCAATCGAACATGAGAAAATAAGTAAAAAATTATTTGTTTTCCAAAAACTCATATTGCAGGAAAACATTTTTAGTGGAAAACATTTTTCTCCATACTGATCACACCTTTTTTTTTTTTTTGAATAAAAAGGGAGAATGAAAATATGAGAGTGTCTGGGCATTGTTTATGAAAAATGAGAGCGAAAATATGAGTGTCTGGATTTATTTTTTTGGAATAAAAAAGAATGAGCCAGGTCAGGTAGTGAGTGGGTTTTAGCTTTGGGTTGGTTTAAATTTGATCCAGGTTATAAATTAGTGTTTAATTATTATTATTTTAAATAAAACTTGTCACGTCATTGATTCTGTCCAATAATGTAAAATTCTGCTAAATTGATCATTGAATTTGAACTAGGGAAGTACGTTGACATTTGAAAGTAAAAAAAAAATGACATTGATGGCCAATTACTATAAGTTGAATAACCATTCACAATCAAATCTCAAACTTAAGTAGTTGAGCTTTTCCGTGTTTTAGTTAAATATATTTTTATTTAGTTTTTTTTATATTAAAATTTTTAAAAATAATAATTAATATTTAATTAACGGTGTTAAAAATTAAATTATTTGCCAACTTTTTCTAGATACTTGCCAAATTTTCCCAAGTTTAGATTGATTAAGTAGTCTCATATTCCCAATCCGAACCTATTAATGCCCAAAGACGAGTGGGGCCAAACCTTATCATCCTCTAGGGTTCTTACTGCAAAATTACATTCCCCTTTCATCATTCTCCTATATCAAAGCACAACAACAACATCTCAATGGTAGTTCTACAAAGTGAGGTATAGGAATATTAGAGTGTACGCAGACTTTACTTTTATATGTGAAGATAGAGATGGTGTTTCTGATAGATTCTCGGCTCGAAGAATCACAAACTAAATCAATCCAAAAGGGGGGGGAGGGGCGGAGGGGGGGGGGGGGAACAATATAGAGTCATGGCAAAATACTGAGTAAAGCATGCTACACCAATATGAAAAAGTAACAATAATGTAACTACCGCGAAATCATACAACAACAACAACATACCCAGTGAGATCCCACACCGTGGGTCTGAGGAGGGTAGAGTGTACACAGACCTTACCTCCACATTAGTAAGTAGAGCGGCTGTTTCCGGGAGACCCTTTGCTCAAGACAAAGCATAATCATAAGCAAGGCAATCAAAACAAAGCAAGAGTAAAGAGTAAAGAGTAAAGCAAGATAAACGGTCAGACTCAGATAAGGAATTAAAATAGTATAAAGTGCATTCAAACAAAAGGGAGCAGTAGCTAACACAACTAAATAAGCTAAACAAAATACACCAAAGAACACATGGCAACATAAATCAAACTACGGTGGATTATAAAGCAATAATGTGCTTATAAGTGTGATAATAGGACTTACCAAAGAACACATGGCAGCAGAAATATGAGTGTTTATCAAACTACGAGCCTATAGTAATAACACTACAACTATCAATTTGTAAGCACACGTAGGACTACGCTCGAGTACCTACTACTCTTCTACCCTAATCTGTGTCCTCCACAACCCCATATCTAAGGTCATGTCCTCAGTAAGTTGCACATGCGTCATATTCCGTCTAATCACTTCTCCCCAATACTTATTTGACATACATTTACCCCTCATGAACCCGTCCATAGCCAACCTCTCACACCTCCGCACTGGGGCATATGTGTCTCTCCTCTGCACATGCCCGAACCATCTCAACCTCGCTTTTCGCATATTATCATCCACCGAGGCCACTCCCACTTTCTCTCGGATATCATCATTTCTAATCCTATCTCTTCTTGTATGCCCATATATCCATATCAGCATCCTCATCTCCGCAACTTTCATCTTTTGAATGTGCGAAGTCTTGACTGGCCAACACTCTGCCTCATACAACATAGTCAGTCTAACCACCACCCTATAGAACTTGCCTTTAAGTTTTGGAGGCACCTTTTTATCGCACAAAACTCCAGATGCGAGCCTTCATTTCATCCATCCTACCCCAATACGATGTGTGACATCGTCATCAATCTCTCTATTCCCTTGGATAATAGACCCTAGGTACTTGAAGCTTACTTTCTTTGGAATGACCTGAGTATCAAGCCTTACTTCCACACATATCTCAGGGTCGCTCACGTTGTTGAACTTGCACTTCAAATATTCTATCTTAGTCCTACTCAACCTGAACGCTTTAGACTCCAGAGTATGTCTCCAAACCTTCAGCTTGGCGTTCACTCCGCTGCGAGTCTCATCAATCAGGATTATGTCGTCTGCGAATAACATACACTATGGTACATCCCCTTGGATTTGTCGTGGCAGTCCGTCCATCACCAAGGCAAATAGGAATGTGCTAAGAGTTGATCCCTGGTGCAGCCCCATCATTACTGAAAAGTACTCCGAGTCTCCTCATACTGTTTGTACTCTAGTATTGACTCCATCATACATATCCTTGATCGCCCTAGTGTACGCCATAAATACGCCTCTAACCTCTAAACATCTCCATAGAACATCCCTAGGGACTTTGTCGTATGCCTTCTCGAGGTCGATGAAAACCATATGTAATTCTCTCTTCCTCTCTCTATAGTGTGTTGGAAATTTATGTGAGATTGAGTTTTTCCCGTCTTTAGTGACTTAAACACGTGGGCTCCGCATGACAGAAATATCATTTCTTCGCACATGACTAATCTACTAAATGAGAAGATAATGCAAATGGATAAATATTTTGGCTTAAAATTTTCTAAGTTTCCACCAGTGCACCAGTTTGTCTTCAATGATCAAAGACGTGGATGGTTTTGAATTAAATATGTTGATATGGTTCATGGCAACGACAACAACTTCGTGATGGAATTATAAATTCGGCAGTATAACCGGGTTCTATTACCTTAACCCTACTCGTTAATTTATTTATTTCTACCTATAGTGAAATTCAATTTTCATGAATATTGGGTAGATATTAATTAAATCATGATCTCATATTGCATATTTGAAACAATGGTTGTTTTTCTCTGCCATCATATTTGTTATTATATAAACTGTGGAAGACATTTACTAACAAATGGCGGCAGCAATAAAGAAATTTAAACGTGTTGGTTTCATTACCAACTACTAATTAAATTTATTTGTCTCGTTTGAGAAAGAGGTCAGATCTATTTTGGCCTCCAATATTTGACAAGTATTGAAAAGAATGGTATATTTCTAGGAAGGGGCTACGCGTATGACAACCTCTTCAAAATGAATGCTATGTCTGTAATCTGTTCACCTAATGGAATAAAGTCTACTACCTACTTGCTTGAGTCCTCTAATTTATGGCATCATAGATTAGGACGCGTTAACTACAAATTCATTCAAAAGTTAGTAAAGTTGGAATTGTTGCCTTCCTTCGACATAAAACCTCAACATAAATGTGAGGTATGCGTAGAAGCAAAATTAACCAAATCATATTTCCATTTAGTCGAAAGAAACATCGCTCCTCTAGAACTTATTCACATCGACATATGTGATTTAAAGTTTGTGCAAACTAGAGGGGGAACAAGTAATTTGTGACTTTCATTGATGATAGTACAAGGTATTGTTATGTTTACTTGTTGAAAAGTAAAGATGAAGCGTTTGAAGCATTTAAACGTTACAAAACAGAAGTTGAAAATCAACTTAACCTATGGAGTAAGGCAATTCGTAATGATAGAGTGAGAGAATACATATCACAGTTTCAAGAATATTGTGCTCTATTCGGCATTGTTCATCAAATGACCGCTCCTTACTCGCCCCATTCTAACGGTATTGCCGAGTGAAAAAACCGTACGTTAAAGGATATGATGAATGCTTTACTTATCAATTCCGGGTTAGCTCAAAACATGTGGGGAGAAGCTATTCTTACGGCTAATATAACTCTCAATAGAGGTTCGCATAAGCGTAAGGATAACACTCAATATGAATCATGGAAATGACAGAAATCCACTTACAAATATTTGAAAGTGTGGGGCTGTTTGGCAAAAGTCGAAGTACCTACACCAAAACAGATCAAACTTGGACCTAAGACTGTAGATTGCATATTCATCGAATATGTAAATAACAATAGTGATTATCGTTTCTTAGTATATAAGTCAGAGATACCTGATATCCACGAGGGTACGATCATGGAATCAAGGAATGCTGAATTATTTGAACAAATCATTTCCCATAAAGGAAAAAGAAATAATTTCGCGCAAACGAAGTGATGAACCAAATGCTCAAGACCCGGGAGTTTCTGATTATCCGGAACTAGACGTTCCAGATCTACAGGACTCAGTAGTTACTGACTATCCGAAACTCAATGTTCCAGACCTACATAACTTAGAGGTTCCAGAGGTTGAACCAAGACGGAGTAAAAGGGCCAAAAAAGATAAAACCTTTGGTCCAAACTTCATATATAGTTGAAAATGAACCGAGGACAATTAAAGAAGCATTGTTAACTCCAGAAGCACCGCTTTGGAAAGAAGCTATAGAAAGCGAAATATATTCCATCATGCAAAACCATACTTGGGAAATGGTTGATCTTCCTCCGGGAAGCAAACCTTTGGGTTGTAAGTGGATACTCAGAAGAAAGTACAAAGCAGATGAAACTATTGACAAGTATAAGGCCAGATTAGTAGTCAAAGACTACAGACAAAAAGAAGGCCTCGATTACTTCGACACATACTCTCATGTGTCTAGATTAACATCCATAAGGGTATTCATAGTCATTGCATCTTTGTGTGACCTTGAGATACATCAAATGGATGTTAAGACAACATTCCTAAACGGAGAGTTGGAAGAGGAAATATACATGGAACAACCCCTAGGGGTATGTAATTCCAGGACAAAAAAGAAAGTATGTCGACTTGTTAAGTCTCTGTACGGACTCAAACAAGCCCCGAAACAATGGCATGAAAAGTTTGATAATACTTTATTATCAAAAGGTTTCTCCATAAATGAATGTGATAAATGTATCTATATCAAATGGAACTCTGACTCATTTGTCATGATATGCATTTACGTAGATGACATGCTCATCACCGGAAGTAGTCTAAACTTGATCCTGGAAACCAAGAATATGTTGAATCAATGTTTCGACATGAAAGATATGGGTATTGCAGATATAATCTTATGAATTAAGATTTCTAAGACATCGAACGGGATGGTCTTATCTCAATCTCATTACATTGAAGGTGTTTTGAGGAAATTTGATGTATTTGACAGTCCTCATATGAAGTCACCAGTGGATATGAATCATAGAATTGATAGAATCGTGGTGCACCTGTATCCCAAGAGCGATATGTGCAGGTCATTGGTAGCTTAATGTACATTACAAACTGCACCCGACTCGATATCACTTATCCAGTCAATAAGTTGGCTAGGTTTACTCGTAATCCTGGAAATGATCATTGGAATGCGTTAAATCGGATATTACGATATCTGAAATATTCGCAGACTTACAAGATATCCAGCCGTATTGGAAGGATACAATAATGCAAACTGGATATCGGACAGAAAGAACACCAAATCCACATATGGGTATGTTTTCACAATTGGTGGTGGGACTGTGTCTTAGAAGTTCTCTAAGCAAACATGCATCACCCCGATCCACGATGGAATCAGAATTTATTGCTTTGGATAAAGCAGGAGAAGAAGCAGAATGACTTCATAACTTCTTAGATGATATCCCTTGTTGGGATAAACCCGTACCTTCGGTGGTGATTCACTGTGATAGCCAATCAGCTTTAGGAAGGGCACATAATAGTCTGTACAACGGCAAGTCTAGACATATTCATCGGAGACATAAGACCGTTAGGCAATTGATCACTACGTGTGCCATTTCCATTGATTACGTCAAATCAAAGGATAACATAGCGGATCCATTAACTAAAGGCCTACCCAAAGATCAAATATTCTGCATGTCTAGGGGAATGAACTTAAAAGTCAAACAATAAGAATCTTTATGGTGGTAACCCAACCTTACTGACTGAAGATCCCAAGAATTTGGTTCAATGGGACAACTAAACTGTAGAGGTTCAGTCTTAGCGCTTCACTTGAAGTAAGAGCACTTCAGATTACTATTCTTTAAAGAAATATAACTCCAAAGTTGTTCCCGTGATAGACATTAAATGCTACATGCATAATGGGTAAATGATAAGTTTCTAAAATTTTTAATGATTCCTAACACTTGCGAGTGAGGTATAGCAGGATACCTTATAGGAGATCACCTATTTAAGTTCGAAGACATGCCGCTTCAAATGTACGCACTTAAGAATCCAATAGTTGTCCATGGCCACAACGGATAAAAAACTATAATAAGAAATTAATAAGGGGAGTTATTGTGTTGATATCATTGTCTTGGTTTACACTAAACACTGACGGCTCAAGACATCACGTTCACCGCGCAGTAAGTAAAACCGATGGTAATCGACTAAGGAAGGTTCAAAGCCGAAATCTACCTCTCCTGATACAATATCTTTCCGCTGAAATATTGCTGAAATTTGGCTCCCCGTGTGCACAAATTCTCTTTCAAGAGGGGATTGTTGGAAATTTATGTGGGATTGAGTTTTTTCAGTCTTTAATGACTTAAACACGCGGGCCTCGCATGACGGAAAAATCGTTTCTTCGCACATGCCTAATCTACTAAATGAGTAGATAATATTAGTGCCAAGTATCATCAAATTTAGTTAAGAAATGAAAGAGATATTGGTACACAAAGTAAGGTGTTTGAGACATGAATAGATGAATGATATTTTTGCTAAACAACAAACCTCCTACATAGGTAGAAGATGGAAGGATTGAGTAATATATAAGCTCTATTTTTAGTAAGGGTTTGAGACCCCAAGGGATAACCCATGTGTTTAGAAGAGGGAGGATCTAGGTGAGCTTGGGTTCGGGGCTAAGCCCCACACGCGCGCTGCCGCCCGCCCGGTCCAATCCGAGTCGGGGTTCCGAGTTCTCGGCCTCGGGTCACAGGTTGTGGGCTGTATTTCAGAATTTTCTTTTTGGTCCCTGAAGTATTTTTATTTACACTTTGGCCCCTGAAGATTTTGAAAATATTGCAACGGTTCGAAAGACTTTAGAAAAGCTGCAACGACCCTCCTCTTCAACTATAAATTGAACACTAACGTTCAGTTTACAAAAATATACAACATAAACTCTTCTGTTCGAAATACAGAAACATAGAACACAAAAACCAGAAACTCAAACAAAATCCTCTCCTAGAATCAACATTCTGTTCTATATTTATTTCTTCGCTAGAATCAACTTTATTTGTTTTGTATAGTTGATTGTTGTTGCTTTATCTTGGGAGACTATTGTCCATCACCGTAAAAGCATCTATACGGGGCAATTTTGTCTTAAAGACAGAGAGTCATCTCTCGACTCAGCCGTTTGTTTTGTTTAATCTTTCTGACACCATTTTTACCAACATAGTGCTCCACCAACCTCCTAATAAGATGAATGACTTCGGTAGTCGAACGACCCGACATGAATCCAAACTGATTCTTGAAAATAGACATGTCTCTCCTCACCCTCGTCTCCACGACTATTTCACAAACTTTCATAGAGTGACTAAGCAACTTGATACCTATATACGGCAATCAAATTACAAAAAATAATAAATACTAATAGAAATCAAAGAATAAGAAACTATCATAGTACTACTAGATGTGACAACGAGCAACTACCTACCGTGATCCTATGTCAAAACACATGGCATGTTATTACCAAAAAAATAACGTTCACAAAATTCCGCACGTGTGAGTGAGCAAATAGCAGGTGAATTGCAACAAGTGAAAATGCTATCGGCATCATTTTATAATTTCCAAAATTAAAGGAGTCTTCCCCACACCACACGCGCCTGTTACCATCACTTCCCTCTCCACCATTCCAATCACTCCTTTGCGGCGGCGATTTTATCTCTTCCCACCGTAAACCTCCGTCTCCGTCTCAATTTCCGCCGTCAAAAGTGAAAACATGTCGGTGATGCAGACGTTTTTCCTTCAAGGCTCCGTTTCAACTCTCATTTCTTCTCATTCATCAGTCACTAGCTGTCGCAAAGTTTCCGTTAAATTCGCCGTCTCATGTTGCTCGGCGGCGTCTCCGATGACCGTCGTCGTGAACGGTAATGTGGAGAAGACACCTTCCGATAGAAATGAAGTTCGCCTCGGCTTGCCTAGTAAAGGCCGAATGGCTGCTGATACTCTCGATCTTCTCAAGGTATACAAATTCCTTCCTCGGTTTGCTTTTTATCTTCTTGTAAGCTAATGTATACGTGCAATTACAATGAAATGCTGAATTTAACTTGTTTTATCTTCTTGTTGGTGAATTACAGGATTGCCAGCTATCAGTTAGGCAGGTGAATCCTCGGCAGTACGTTGCAGAAATTCCACAGGTCTGCGGCATTTCTGCTTTTTCAATAATTGCTTATTGAAAAGAATGTGGATTTTAAATTAGCTATTTGGATTCAGTAAGATTGCAAGGTTCAAGAGGGTAAGAGAGATGTTAGTTTTTAGGAAGAATGTAGGTGTTAGTTTACCGCACTATTTCGCTGTTGTTACGGTTCTCTTTATCTGTATGCTCTGATCTGCTTTCCCTATTAATTGCAATGTTTTATTCACTGCCGCATTTCCATTTTCATAGCTACTCTGATTTGCAACACTTGAGCCGAGGGTCTTTCGAAAACAGCCTCTCTATCTCCATGAGGTAGCGGTAAGGTCTGCATACACTCTACCCCAGACTCCCACTTTGTGGGATTATACTGGGTATGTCGTTGTTAAGAATGTAGGTGTTGCCTTCTCTACGTACATGGATATATTAGCTAATAGAGGTGTCTTGAATTGAACTCTTAACTCATGAACTTTTTGGTAGTTACAATGTATCTAGGTTCTTACTTTTTGTGCTTCAACGACATACCTTTTTGACATGGCTCATGAGAAAGATCCATGTGTGGTTTACATCACCGAGGGAGACTTTTTTTAATGAGTGTGCCCATTTATTCCATGTCTTTTTTATATTTTGTTATTTTTCCTTTCTGGCCACTCCTATACACTTCAGTTTCCCATAAGCAGCTGGAATATGTCATTTCATAATTCCATTTCTTTCACATGCATTATGAATGTTATTTTTCTAATTTCTTTTCCTTAAAAGCTTTGTTTATACATAACTGTTGGGAAATATATTGAGGATTACGATATCTATATTTGACATTTTTACACGTATCGAATGCTCTCATTTGAGCATTGCATTTTTCTGCGTTATGTCTTTGGAACCGAGAGCTTACAGTTCAGGAGAACACATGATTTACTTGGGTTACATGGCAAATTTTCTATCTCTGTTGTAGATATCCAATCTGGAAGTTTGGTTTCAACGGCCAAAAGACATTGTGCGTAAGTTGGTATCAGGAGATTTAGACCTTGGCATAGTTGGTCTCGACACAGTTTATGAATTTGGGCAGGTAAGAACTGAGTGTTTCATCTTGTTCGTTCATATGAAAGCATAATCAAGAGTCAAAATGTTTATAAATTTGAATAGTAGTTTAAACAACTTAATGTTATGTAAGCAGATGAATATGAGATGAATCTTGCTTTCCTTGGTAATGCTTATAAACTTATGTAAAAACCCTAATGTTTAAATAGTTCTTGTCTTCTAGATTGTTATATCGTTTGTAAAATATGCTCGGGTCCTCTTTTTGATTAGTCATATGCCGTTTCTCTTATGAGATACTATAACATCTCATATCATCTCTCTTTCCAGATTGCTACTACGTTCACGACCTTGCTTCTTCTGCTGGTATCAAAGATTTGTGATGTTTTAAGAGTTAAAGCTAAGTAAAGTTAAAGAATAAATAAAAAAGATACAATTGAAGGTAGACATCATGTGAGTAGTCGTCAAATGAACATCTGTATAAACTGTCTACACTGATAGTTTAATAGTAGTTAATTTTGCTGAATCTTCACATTATTAGGAAACAAAGTTTACCTCATTTTTATCTCTTCTGGTTGGATTACTTTTGCTTCATGTTTAAATTAAATGAATAAGAAAGAAATAATTATGTAAAGAAAAGAAATGATATAAGAAGAACATCTGTATAAACTGTCTCATACCCTTGAGCATTGATAGTTCAATAGCTAATTTTTAGAGTCTTTCGGCTTATGAAAAAGGAGAAAGAGCGGTCAGCTAGAAAATTCACATTTCTGGGATGTACATTGGGAAGTTTCAGCTCACAGATGATCATCTTATAGTTCTAAGATTATATATGTTTATTTTATGACAAGTTGGATAGATGAATGGACTTTACATATCAACCATCAACTTTTGGAAGACCTTTGTATTGGCCATATTTTCTTTTGCTTTATAGAACTTTTCCATATAAAACTCATATTGCACGTTCATTAACCTTGTGACTGTTCTCTTAACATGGAAATGTGGAGTTATTTTGAGCAGTTATCTATAAGCGGCATGCTGATGTAGTAAATAAACATGTCACAAGCTCTTATTATGACTAAGCTACTATATTACTTAGATTACATTTAGTTTGTGTTGTATGAACTGATTTTAATAAAGAATGTGACCACACTTATTAATATTCTATGTAGCTATCAGTTCAAAGATTATCTCTAAACAGTAACCAAACACTTTATAGGTTTAACGAAACTTGATTAATACAGTCCGATTAGTTTTGGTAAAAGTCCAAACTGAACGTGCTCCAATTTATAGAAATTTATAGTTCACTAACTTATAAGATAAAGTTGTTAGAATTGAGTTAAAAATAAAATGGATTTGGTGGGACTGATGGCCTCATGATGATGCCAGTAAGCAATTTCGGAATCTTTTAAAAGTTGGGTTGATGGGAAACTACAATGTCATGCAGAAGCAAGCTAAAGTTGGTTTGAACGCACACCAGACGCTTTTAGCAATAACAGACAATGAAACAGCTATTGCTTGTATATACATAGTTGATAGCAAGGTTTGATAAAAGAGAGCACCTGTAAACATTTATGGTATAACATCATATGTAATCTGGTTTCTGATAATTGAACCACTCATTGGCCTATACTGATAGAGTTATCCTGCCGGCTAAAACTTATTTGCTCTGGAAGATGTTATACAAGCTATTCTTGTATAATATCCTTTGGTCTTAAGGCTTCACGAGAAGTATGCTTGTGATTTGGGCATTTTTGTTCATGCTGGATTGCAGAATGTAATATTGATAAATAGGAAACACAGCATATCCTAAGTTTTATATATTATACTATTATTATGCTTTTGTTTCTTCTAGATCTAGAAAGTCCATGGAGTCGGTTTATTCTCCTAACTAAAACTAATCCTATTAGTTGCTAACATATTTACAAGTAAGATCCTTAGAATGGATGCTTAGTACTTTCTCTTTGGCAGGGGGATGAAGATCTCATCATTGTCCACGATGCCCTTGATTATGGTGATTGTCGTTTATCTCTGGCTGTAAGTCGTCAACAGGAGAACTGTAACACGCTTATTGTACTATTCTTGCTATTTTGTTATATAATTTTTCTTGTCAGTAAGATCTACCTCAATTTTCAGATACCAAAATACGGGATATTTGAGAATGTGAACTCAATGAAGGAGTTAGCAGAGATGCCACAGTGGACACCTGAGAGGCCACTGAGAGTTGCAACAGGATTCACATATGTATAATGCTATTACTTTTGCCTATGCTTTCTTTTTACATGCTCTTTTTACGTTCTTTCTTTCTTCCCGGTTTTGATGTGCTCATTATAAATTATCATTTCCAGATGGGTCCTAAATTTATGAAAGAAAATGGGTTGAAGCATGCCACTTTTTCAACCGCTGATGGAGCCCTGGAAGCAGCTCCTGCGGTATCCTTATTCTCTGTGTGTCTGCAATAATACTCACTCTGCCCCAATTTATGTGGCAAACTTTTCTTTTTAGTTTGTCCCAAAAAGAATGTCACCTTTCTATATTTAGAAACAATTTAACTCTAAGGCTTGTTTTGGGTCACAAATTTCAAAAGTATTCCTTTCTTTCTTAATCTCCGTGCCTTGTAAAATGGTGCCACATAAATTGGGACAGAGGGAGTAATAATAATTTTTCTGTCTCTCAGTAATAGTGTTTCTGTGAATTGCCTTTAAACACGCTACTCTTGTATCCTTATTATTTGTTTCTCTGTAATGATATTAATAATAATTCAGATGGGAATAGCTGATGCTATTGTGGATCTAGTGAGTAGTGGAACCACACTGAGAGAAAACAATCTGAAGGAAATAGAAGGTGGAGTCATCGTGCAAAGCCAGGTGGTCATTCTTTCCCATTGCGATGTATCAGTATCATGGACATTCTTTTGGTATGCTATTTGAGTAGGCTTCTTGACTATTCTTTGATCTTATTTTGTCCTTCAAGGCGGTCCTTGTCGCTGGCAGAAAGTCCCTAATGCAGCGAAAAGGTGTACTTGATATAACACATGAAATGCTAGAGAGACTGGAGGCACATCTGAGAGCTGTTGGCCAATTTACGGTGTGTGTAACTTCTTTTATGTTGTTGAGATTTTTGTTATACTTGTATTGGTTGTCTTAACACATCTTTTGGCAGGTAACTGCTAATATGCGAGGAAGCAGTGCAGAGGAAGTCGCTGAACGAATACTGAGCCAAACGTCACTATCCGGATTGCAGGTTACCTAAGTCCCTGACATACACAGTTAATATTAGTAGCTTAAAGAAAAATTCTTTAAGAATTTTACCGAGCCACAACTATTAAGAAACATGATTGAAAATTAAAATTTATATGAGAACATAGTTACCTCTGTACAGATCCCAAGCGAAGATTTCTATGGCTGAACAATTCTTGGGTGGACCAGTTTTTTACACCTATTCCGATCCAGCCATTGATCTCATTGCTATAGCACGAGATCAACGACTGGGATCAGAGTGGGTCTCAAGCCCATTTCACCTAAGAATTCAATTACAGCTCATACTGTCCATAAATCTTTTGACAGCTCATTAATTTTTTCATCTTTTATTTATACAGGGACCCACCATAAGTCCAGTCTTTTGCAAGCGGGATGGACGGGTTACAGCTGATTACTTTGCCATTGTCATATGTGTACCAAAGAAAGCACTTTACAAGTCTGTTCAGCAGCTTAGGGCGGTGAGATGCTAATTCTTTCCCATAATATCTTGACAATTGTCCATCTCAAAAAAGAATATTTTGACAATTGTACAACTGATTTGTAAATTGTGATGGTCTTCCAATCTATTGCTGACCAAATCCAGAAATTGGGCTCTGGATGGTCTGTTATGCTGTATTTGCTTTCTTCAGTTGTTCAACAAACAGCATGATGAAGCATATTTCTTTTGTTCTGTTTTGATGTGGTGGTCTATTTCTGGGTTTTTGGGTGTTTGAATTGGTGGGGGGTGGGGGGTGGGGTGTGTGTGTGTGTGTGTGTGTGGATTGTTGAACCAGTTGGAAGGCCTTGCTTTCTGAGTCTTGCCATTTGCCAATTTTTGTTTTCTGTCCCTGTTTAAAATGAAAATGAGGGACTGTACTGAAACACATCAATGTGTGTATTGATGTTGTTCCGTTACATTTTTCCTAGTTTTCTCCCCATTTCTCTGGCTTTAACATACTTGAGTGATATTTTTCAATTAGTTTGTCAGACTGAATCTTAACTCTCTACAAGCTCATCTCTTACTTTGTATTTTTGTTCTTTCATATGCGCAAAACATCCAAGATCAGATACTTCAGTAATAACTTGTTGCTTATTGAATGTCTTCTACAGATTGGAGGGAGTGGTGTCCTGATTTCTCCGTTGACCTATATTTTTGATGAAGAAACACCAAGATGGCGTCAACTCCTTTCAACTTTGGGGCTTTGATCTATCTAGCAATGCCTCAGATGGTTTCCACAAGCACAGTGCCTTTTTGAAGAGGCAAAACATGAAAGAACTGGGATTCCATATGACAGACCTGTCAGGGAAATCGACATTGTTAATAAACTGGAAAATTTTGTATCGTATTGACATTTAGGCTTCCTATTAATATCAGCTCTTGTTGTAACAATAGTGTGTCATTCATTTTGGTGTCAATGGCAATTCTAAGACTGCATGAACGTGATATTTGCCGTGCTGAACAGTAAAGTGCCGTTGTTATCCTACTATAAATCTATGAGCTCACATCTGACTCATCTTATGCGTTATGTTTAGTAGGAAGAGGTCATCATGAGAACATGTTAGATAGAGTCAGTTCTGCAGTGTTGCTTCACTCGATGCTTAAAGTTCTACGTATTGGAATTTATGATTTCCTAGTTTCTGAATATATTTCCATTATTCTCCAGTATACTATCAAATAGGTTTTTAAAAAGTATATCTTCTAGTCATCAAATGAAGTAAACATGTGAGGACAAAATCTGAAAAGATAGTTTTCTGTGGCGAGGTTACTCCCTCTTCTTACTTTTGTTTCTAATCATGAAACGACTGTTTCAAGTGGAATATCCTCGATACAACAACATACACAGTGAGATCTCACACTGTGGGATATGGGGAGGGTAGAGTGTATACAGACCTTACCTCCACATTGGTAGGTAGAACAATTGTTTTTGGGAGACCCTTGGCTCAAGACAAAGCACAATCACAAGCAAGACAATCAAAACAAAGCAAGAGTAAAGAGTAAAGCAGGAGAAACAGTCATACCCTGATAAAGAATTAAAGCAGTATAAAGTGCATTCGAACAAAAGAGAGCAGTAGCCAACACAATTAAATAAGCTAAACAAAATACACTAAAGAACACGTAGCAGCTGAAATCAAACTACAGTGGATTATAAAGCAATAATGTGCATATACGTGTGATAGGCTAATCAGACCTACAATAATAACACTACAACTATCAATTTGTAAGCATAAGTAGGACTATGCTCGAATACCTACTACTCTTCTACCCTAATCTGTGTCCTCTACAACCCCCTATCTAAGGTCATGTCCTCAGTAAGTTGCACCTGTGTCATATCCCGTCTAATCACCTCTCCCAAATACTTCTTCGGCCTACATCTATCCCTCATTAACCCGTCCATAGCCAACCTCTCACACCTCCGCACTGGGGCATCTGTGTCTCTTCTCTGCACATGTCCGAACCATCTCAACCTCGCTTCCCGCATCTTATCATCCACCGAGGCCACTCCCACTTTCTCCCGGATATCATCATTTCTAAACCTATATCTCCTTGTATGCCCACACATCCATCTCAACATCCTCATCTCCGCAACTTTCATCTTTTGTTTGTGCGAAGTCTTGACTGACCAACCCTCCGCCTCATACAACATAGTCGGTCTAACCACCACCCTATAGAACTTGCCTTTAAGTTTTTGTAGCACCTTTTTGTCGCACAAAACTCCAGATGCGAGCCTCCATTTCATCCACCCTGCCCTAATACGATGTGTGACATCTTTATCAATCTCTCTATTCCCTTGGATAATAGGCCCTAGGTACTTGAAGCTTACTTTCTTTGGAATGATGAGTACCAAGCCTTACCTCCACGCCTGTCTCAGGGTCGCTCCCGTTGCTGAACATGCACTTCAAATATTATGTCTTAGTACTACTCAACCTGAACGCTTTAGACTCCAGAGTCTGTCTCCAAACCTCCAGTTTGGCGTTCACTCAGCTGCGAGTCTCATCAATCAGGACTATGTTGTCTGCGAATAACATACACCATGGTACCTCCCATTGGATTTGTTGCGTCAGTCCGTCCATCACCAATGCAAATAGGAATGGGCTAAGAGTTGATCCTTGGTACAACCCCATCATCACTGGAAAGTGCTCCGAGTCTCATCCTGATGTCCGTACTCTAGTCTTGGCTCTATCATACATATCCTTAATCGCCCTAGTGTACGCCACATGTACTCCTTTAACCTCCAAACATCTCCATAGAACCTCCCTAGGGATTTTATCGTATGCCTTCTTGAGATCGATGAAAACCATATGCAAGTCTCTCTTCCTCTCTATAGTGCTCCACCAACCTCCTAATAAGATGAATGGCTTCGGCAGTCGAACGCCCCGACATGAATCCAAACTGGTTCTAGGAAATAGACACGCCTCTCCTCACCCTCGTCTCCACGACTCTTTCCCAAACTTTCATAGAGTGGCTCAGCAGCTTGATACCCCCTATAGTTGTTGCAACTTTGGATATCACCTTTGTTTTTGTACAAGGGAATCATTGTACTCCACCTTCATTCTTCGGGCATTATTGCCGTCTTAAAAATGACGTTAAACAACTCAGTCAGCCACTCCAAACCAGCCCTGCTTGCGCTCTTCTAAAATTCAACTGGGATCTCATCAGATATGGTCGTTTGTCCCCTGCGCATCCTACGAATAACCGTAACCTTCTCAACCTTAATGCTTCTACAATATCCAAAATCCATGTGCCTACTAGAATTCTCCAGATCTCCCAGCACAATGTCTTCATCTCATTTTTCGTTCAAGAGTTTGTGGAAGTAAGATTGCCACCTCCACCTAATATGCGTTTCCTCCACCAGTACTTTGCCGTCCTCGTCCTTGATGCACCTCACTTGATCCAAGTCACGGGCCCTCATCTCCCTTGTCTTTGCTAGTATGTACAACTTCTTATCCCAACCTTTCTCCTCTAATTCCACATACATGCGTTCGAAAGCCGCCGTTTCCGCTGCTGTAACCGCTAGTTTTGCCTCCTTCCTCCTCATCTTATACAGTTCTCTATTCGTCCACTTCTCCACAACATCTCTGCTTTCTATCAATTTCACATACGCCGCTTTCTTCGCTTCCACATTCTATTGAGCTTCACCATTCCACCACCAGTCCCCTCGATGTCCACCACGATAACACCACAAGACTCCTAGCACTTCTCTGGCTACCTCACGAATGCAATTGGTCCTCCTGTCCCACATACCGGTCGCATCCCCACTACTCCCCCAAGCCCCATTGACCATCAACCTCTCCCCCATCTCTTTTGCACTAGCCATGGTCAAACTCCCCCATTTGATTCTTAACCCGTCATCCACAACCCTCTTCTTCTTCTTTAACTTAATCTCCAAATCCATAACCAAAAGCTTATGTTGGGTTATAAGATCCTCCTTCGGAATAACCTTACAGTCTTTACAAAGACCTTTGTCAACCTTCCTAAGGAGCAAAAAGTCTATCTGAGTCTTAGCCACCGAACTACGAAAAGTCACCAAGTGTTCCTCCTTCTTCAGGAATCTAGAATGGGCTATCACCATCCCACAAGCTCTAGCGAACTCCAAAAGTGAGACGCCTCCCCCATTCCTGACCCCGAGTCCAAATCCTCCATGCATGTCGTCATAACCCCCCGGAAGTGACTCGATATGTCCATTGAAATCTCCTCCTACAAATAATTTCTCAGTGGGTGGTATACCTTCCACCATATCCTCTCAAAAGTGTCTCTTCTCCTCCTCGCCCAAGCCCGCTTGTGGCACATAAACACTAGTAATGTTCATAGTGAACCCTCCAACTACCAACTACCAACTTAATCGCCATCATCCTGTCATTGACCCTCATCACCTCTACCACCTGATCCCTTAGTTCGATGTCTACCAAAATGTCTACCCCATTCCTATACTTTGACCTACCGGAGAACTATAACTTATACCCGTCTACATCTTTAGCCTTAGGTCCTACCCATTTGGTCTCGTGGACACATGTTATATTAATCTTCCTCTTCTTAAAATCTTAACTAGCTATATGGCCTTTCCCGTTAAAGTCCCAATATTCCAAGACCCTATTCTCAGCCTAGCATCTCTCTTACCCCACTTACCCCTTGCCCCCGTCCCCGACCGAGAACATGACCCTAGTCTACCATTATTCACCAAAGCCACTAGAGCAAAGACGTAAAGAATACTAATCCAAGGTTAACACTAACGCACATGTAAAGCAATACTATTGCACAAGTTAGCAAAAATCTTGAAGTAAGTTAGACCACTACAAACCGAATGATAAAACAAAGGGCAACAAGAATACATACAAGAATGTAAAGTCCAGTTTCAATAAAACGCAACTCGCAAAATTGAACAACACAGATAAGAGCAAATATTGAGTACAAACAATTGGAGGTACCAACTCCAGACTGATAAAACTTGTTCACACGCCGGAAAACACTGTTCCTACCGAAAACTATTGTTCGCTGCCAGACGACGTCGCAGATCTAGTGATACCTGCAAAAAAAAAAAAGAGAGAGAGAGACCGCTGGAGGCTGCCGGAGACTGCCTGATGCAGTGGCTGGCGGTGGCGTCGATGATGTGGCGGTTGTCGCGCCCTATTTTGACCTGCTCGGGTCAAAGCGGAGCACGGACGTGTCCGGGGGTTCCTGGGTAAAAAGATTGAGGAGTCGCCACCTAATTATCTTTTACGGTGAATTAGGACACCTAAATATTTAAACTAAGTGCTGCAATGTAAACTCCAATTTTAAGGTCTGCGAAACTAGCGAGATTCTAGGTAAGGGTTCTTTATTATCCTAAAGGGAAGGGGTTAGACATCCTTTAAGATCCGCTAACTTGCGGTTATCCGGTCAAACTCAGGTTAATTATTGCTAGAAAAATGCATGTTTGAAGCATGAAGTTAAAAGACGTCTGCAAATAATTAATAAAAAAGGGATGCATTTTAAAAGATAGATAAATGTAGAGATTTTTCAAAATATGCATTTATATGATATCTAAAGAGAAATACACGTAGAGTTGAAAAATATGTTTTTGACAATTGATAGTAAAACAATTCATTTATAATGCCAAAGAAGTAAAATTTTGGGAATCAATGAAATTGTAAATTGACAAAAGATAAACTTATTCGGTATGATTAATAAAGCAAATAAAAGAGGACAAAAGTTGTTTTGAAAATCTTGAATACGCGTGACGAGCCTAAAATAAATAACTAGCGAAGGATTTCTAAGTTGGAATTTAACCGAGCCTACAAATAAATAAGCTAGCGACGAGTTTCAAATCTTAAACTAACCTATGAATAAATCCTAAGTTTGCCTATTCTAAGCATTTCAATAATTACATAAGTGCGATAAATAATATTACAATACAAAGCGAGATAAAAGCTGAATTAAAGAAAGAAATAACATAAATAAACTCCGAGGAATAATTGCCTTTATTTACTTTAATCCCCTAAGTCGTCAAGAACAAACGGTTAGAAACAGTTAAATACAAATAACTTCATATCCGTATTCAAAACAAGTGAATGTTTTGATCGCGGAGGCTCGAACTTAAATTTTGAAAAGAACATTCCAATCACGTCGTGATCGCAAACATATGACTAATGTAGTTTATTTTGATTGCCTCGCCTACTAAACGTGTTGGTCTCTCGGGTGAAATAGAAAAGATTACTATAATCACGTCGTAGTCGCGAATATATATAACTTGTTGGTTATTTTAGTCACCTCGCCTACTAAACATGTTGATCTCGGATAAAAAGGTTTAAGTCTTCATCATTGCCCGAAGTTATATTTCCGTCTTTGCAACTATGGAGGCCTCAAAATCGATGATATTTTTCATCGGCCAGTGTAGTATCGTGTTCAAATCAAGAAAATTAAAATGAAACGATAAAGATGGCGGTAGGCGTGAAGCGAGAAAAGCAGAGGCAAAAAAAAGCAGTTTCCGAAAATGGACGCGGTGTCTAGTTTAAAACAAGAAACAAAGAAGACGGTAGAACAATAATTCGAACCGAGCAAAGGAGTGAAATAGAAAGCAAGACTAAAAGATGCGGTATTTATTCAAAACAAGAAACAAGAAACAATAAAAGCATTGATATCCGCTGCAAGGATATTTAAAACGATAAACTAATAAAGCGGTAAGATATCCATTGCCACGAATGATTAAAACAATTAAACTGGAAAAAATAGAGAATTAATGCTAGAACGAGAAAATGAAAAGTGCGGTCTCGATTTCAATTTCATCGGCCTAGATGCGATATTAATAAAACAATAAAACAAAGTGCAAAGAAACGAGCGGTGAGCAATTAAATTATCCAACCAAATTCAAATGTTGGAACCTGAACAGATTAAGAGGTATTTATGGAAAAATCCGACCGGATCATGAGCAATGACGAATGAAAATCGAAATTCAGATTTTTAGATAACTATCAAACAGTATGAAAAAATGCCATAACTGAAATACGCCAAAAATCGGTCGACCGATCCGGTCGATGACCCGACCGAATCGATGCCAACCCGAATCGGACTTTTTCAATTTTTCAGATAACCAATAATAACCACAAAGAACAATGCAAGAAATTTGGAAATTCAAACCGTCGATTCGACCCGGTCAAGAATCTGACCGAATAGGAGATTCAACCCGACATCAAATAATTCCATCAATTCCAGATAACCAACATACAAAAATATGAAATGCAAGAATTAAAATATCCAAATCGATCGACCGATCCGTCGATGACCGACCGAATCAGTGATCCGAATCCGAAATCAAATGATCCAAACCCAAATCAAAATTTAACACCAAATTCAGATAACCAATAACAAGAATATGTAATGCAAAAATTCTGGAAATATTACCCGAATCGGTCGACCGAACCGTCGATGACCGACCCGAATCTGTGATCCAAACCCGAATCAAATTTTAACACCAAATTCAGATAACCAATAACAAGAATATGTAATGCAAGAATTCTGAAAAATGTTACCCGAACCGGGTCGACCCGACCCGGGTCAGTGACCCGAACCCGAATTAAATTTTAACACCAAATTCAGATAACCAATAACAAGAATATGTAATGCAAGAATTCTGAAAAATATTACCCGACCCGGGTCAGTGACCCGACCCGAATCGGAAAACTAAAAAATCAGAGAATCAAAGGGAAGAACAAACCTTTTCGGACTTGATTCTTGGATAACAAGGAAGGCAAAATGCTTACAATCAAGAACACAACAAAATATTTATATCCAATTTGGGACCTCTGAAAAATCCCTTTGAAAATCCTCCCAAAAATCTGTTCCATCCCCCCTCAAAATGAAGAACAACATGGGGTATTTATAGGTGGATTCCCCCCTAAAAAACGAGTTTGAAATTTGAATTAAAGGTAAAGAATCCGATTTTGGAAGCGGATTTTGGGGGTATGGGTTGCGGATTTTGTGGGTGTCAGCCAGAGGGGTTGGTGGCGGCAGGGTGAGGTGGCCGGCGATGGGGTCGCCGGTATGGGGTGTGGGGTCGTGGCGATTTGGGAGAAAAGGGATATTAGGGTTTGGGTTTTTGATTTTTGTTTTTGTTTTGGGTTGGTTTTGGGGGAATTAAAGGGAGAATGGGTTTTGGACTGGGCCGACGGGTTGGGGATTGGGCTTGGAAAATATTTTGGGATTTGTTTTGTGGGTTTTGGTTTAAGGAAGAGGTCGAAGGGGCTGGGGGTTGTGGTTGTGGGTTGGGGATTGAGGAATTGTTGTTGGGCTAATTAAAATAAAGGGAATGGGCTTGAGAGTTTTTGTTTGGGTAGAATTGTTTTGGGTTGGAAAATAAAAAAAAGGGTTATGAAAAATATATAAGAGGGGTTTAATATTAAAACATATTATATATATACATATATTTTTTGTAAAAGATGTGAATTATTTAAAATAACATAACGACGTGATAATAATAAAATATTATAATATTTGCGAAATGTTTAATGCTTAATAAAAAAAATGGGAACGCGATGCAATTTTGCGAAAAATAAAATAACATAGAATTTTCGGATAAAACTTATGATTATGATAAAAAATGCAAATGATATAAAATGCGAATAATAATAATAATACGAAGATACAAACATATATGCCTATATTAAAAATTATTTTAAAAGTGTCAAAATATTAAAAATTACGAATAAAATCATAAAAGATGGGACAAAATTGGGTGTCAACAGCGGTGACGGCGCGCAAGGATGGCGAGTGGACTGCTGGTGGGCCTAATGGGATAGCCGGTGTAGTGGGGTTGCCGGCGGTTGAGAAGGGTGCAGAACCACTACCCCAAATTCGATTTTGGGAAAGTCACTGGTGAGAGAGATTCCAACGGAAGTGCACCAAATCATAACTAGAGATATTATTGAGTCTGATTAGAAAAATAGATCAAATATAGAAGGATAATAAGAATCTTTTTGTTTGACCGAAAAGTATAACGAAAAAAATTAAAACCCAAAAAGGCTTATTATAAGGGTTCTTTGGTTGATTGTCTTATTCTTTTGATTTCTCACCCGAGTTCTGAGCAATTTGGATTCGCACAGGGTATGCTTCTTATGTAAGGCAATTTTGTTTCAGGACTCGAACTAGATACTATTACTTAAAGATGGAGAAGTAGTTTCTTACTCCAGCACAACCTTCGGTGGTGTTTGGTTGATTGTTTTGTTACAAAAATTGTAATGCATAGATTGGTATATGGTGATTTATAATATACGGGATGCTCTGTAAAGAATAAATAATTACAAGAATTGTTATACATTAGAACAATAATGCATGGATTGTTATATAGTGAATAAATAAAATGGAGATTGTTATTTAAGAATTACATATTGTAATGGTATCTTATCTACCTGTTGCTAATACATGTACTACTTATTCCACATTTTGTCGCGTCAAAAATAATTATAGATTACAGTATAACTTATACAGTTATACTCGTATTAGTTATATAATGCTAGTTACTCATATTTGTTACTAGCTAGCATACCTTAATTCAATATTCTAATTTTTGTAATAAAAAAGTCACTCAACTTTTCAATTAAAAATTTCAATTAAGTATAACAAGAAGCCATTAAATTAATTTTTAAATAAAAAAGTTACACAGTTATATCTAAGTATCGCACAAAATCAAATGAAAAACATAAAAGGAGATATAGCGACATTAGACATATTATTATATAAAGGTAAGATTGAATAAGAATGACAATTTTAGTCCTTGAGTTATAGCTATATTTCAGTTTTGGTCCCTGTGTAATTTGACTGAGCATATTTAATCTTCAAGTAATATAAACGTGTGAATTTAGTCCCTCAAACTAACGGAAGTTAAAAAATTAACGGATTTAAATAAAAACCCACATATGCATTTCTACCTATTTGTCAATGTGTAAATAGTAAATACAATTTGACAAACTTTACGTAGTCTGCATTCCCTAAGCCAGCTATTTTAGTTCCAAAACCTCAAAATCAAGTCCATCAAACATAGTTGCTTCTGTCTAAACGTGCCAAAGTCAGCAAACAGAATGTCTGTGTAGATGATTTCAACGATCTATGGACCATTTCCTTTAACGATAGCGGAAGATATTATATAAAAGAAAAAAATATATCCAAGTTCTCCAATCCCTGCACACTAAGATTATCCCTATCCATGATTTTTTTCATGAAAATGTCATTTATCAAGGAAGTTTAACCAACAAAAAGCCACAACAGAAGGAAATGAAGAGCAAGAGGGTAAGGAAGAAAACTTTTATATCGATTTGATTATGATTTCATGATTTGTATTTGAATAGGATGAGTTCAGTGAAGGACATCATATTCAATAATTGCCAATGGCGGCCTAGCTTCCTCAATACCTAATTAACCTACTCTTGTTTTTAATTTTCAATGGTTTTACGAACATTAGTTCCGTTAAGTTTTTAATTTTCGTTAGTATGAGGACTAAAATCATACGTTTATATTAATTGAAGGTTAAGTATGCTCAATTAAATTATATAAGGACCAAAACTGAAATATAACTATAACTCAAGGACTAAAATCTCTATTCTCCCTTCTTTTTACCTTAACTTCTGACTACTGTATAATGGCGGGATGATATTAAACAAAAAAATTTAACGAAGAACAAAGTTACTCAATCTTAATTTTGAAATAGTTCTTATTCTTCTTCTCCAACTACTGTAATAGAGATGAAGAGAAGAAGCTGCAGAAAGAAGAAGAAAAAGATAACTTATTGGAACAAAAGAAGAACACGGAATATGCGGTAGAAAAAGAAGCAACAGTAGAAGAAGATGATTTTGTAGAATCACCTGTTGTTTCTGACGATGATGACGAGGTATTTATAAAATTACTATTCAAGAAATCAAAATTAACTAACCACAGTGAAAGTTGTTTCCGTGCTTCTGGTAGTGTAAATAGTCATTAATGCATATTCGGTCTAATTATACCTTTGGAGTGTGACTCTTCTTTCAATTATGTTAGCGCAGACACTTTTTAGGCCCAATCCTTTGTAGCATCCCGTGCTATGAAAGCATAATGATTTAACTATTTTTATGTTAGCATCCCGTCAACCTATGACACCTCAAAGAGATACTCAAAAATTTCATTTTTTATTAATAAGAAATGACAGTATTGGGTTGCTTCAATTTTAACTTAAAAAGATTCAATTTTAATAAAATCATCATGTTTTGTTGTCTTACTTTTTTTATAATCCCGCATTAATAATGTTTCTTTTGAGCCGAGTGTTTATCAGAAACAACATCTCTAACCCTACCTGACAGGGTAAGGTTTGCGTGCATCATATCTCCCCACTAGACCCCACTGAGAATACAATGGGTATGTTATTTGTTGAAATTTACTAATGTGAAAATAAGTATCCCATTATTTATGACTCGAACAATTGGGCCTCGCACGTCGTAAATATCGTTTTCACACATGTGTAATCTTAGTGCCAAGTATCGTAGATTTCGTTAATGAAAGAGATATTGGTACGTAAGTTAAATGTTTGAGACATAGAATGACGGACGGTTATTTGCTAAATGACAAGTGTTCCATGTTGGTAAACGAATGAAGGATTGTGCGAAGTACGGGTCGGAAAAGGGCCGCGGCGCCCCCTAGCCGCGCTTGACTGACAGTGAGCGTCGTGGGTTTTTCTGGTTGAATTAGCGCCGCGACGCTTTATTGGCAGTGACTGCTCGACGGAATCCCAAAAGGTTTGGCTGTTGAGGGGGTTTCAATGGCATTGAATCCACCTAATAATGGCCATTACTTGGACCATTATGTTGCTGCATTACTTGGGGGTTAAATGTCATCCATTACATGACAATTGATTGTCATTATGGGTCATTTGAAAGGTCATCTTGCACACCTATAAATTGAGGTCTTTGGCTCAATTCTATAGAAAAAAAAGAACATATATGAACATATGAACATAAAAATAAGTTCACAACACCACAAAGAGATCAGAGTTTTCTGATAGCAATCCTTCTCTTAGCAATCTTCATTATTCGTGTTCTTCGCTGAGATCATAGGCTTTGCACACTTGATAGTTTGTTGTTTCATCTTGGGAGACTATTGTCCACACTTCCGTAAAGCCTATATACGAGAGCAATCTTGTCTTAAAGACAGAGAGCCATCTCTCGACTCAGCCGTTGGTATTGTGGTTTATCTAATTGGTTGCTAAGTGTTTCAGGTGTAAACTTAACAGATGAAAGACTCTAACCATTCGTATTCTCAGCGGATCTACAAGCCACAAGTGTAGCAGCTTATGTTCTTGTATTTCCGAATACAAGTTCTATATTTGAAGTTTCAAGATCAAGATATTGACAACTTGTTGTTGTCCTTATTGTTGTTTATCCTTTCGATCACTGTAATAGTTATTTACTATTCCCATTATTGCTTTACATATTCCAACATTATTTTTATTGTATCAAAAAGTCAAAAGAAAATTGCATATACCAAATCAGCTGATATTGAAGCAACTGGAAAGAAAATAGAATCTCCATGGATGGACTCTGACTCTAAAAGAAGGAATCTTAGCTTTATCAACATTGATAAGCTTTCTAGCTTGTGCAGGCAGCTGGTGGAACTCCTCAAAAGTGCCAGAAATATCCTCATCAATGGCATAATTAGCTAGGCTATCTAAGTTAGCATGTATCTCCCCCGGTCATACTTTAGTATCACATCGTAGACCCCCACCCCAACGCTATCTTCCTTATCAGTGAACCGGAACATAGTGCATAGGTACTCTTCGATGCAGCGGGGACGAGATGACGTGACATACTACGATCACGTACAGAAGTGTTGTCCTTCATCTCGGCAATATGGAACCTCTCAACAACTCCCGTTAGTGAAGGTAGACCGAAGGAAGTATCTCGACTGAAAGCAGAGGAACGAAATCAAGACCAGAGGCCGGACCGAAACTCACAGCAAAAAGTATGTCACCACTAAGCATAGCTACCAATGCAACCCAGTTTGTCTTATAATACGATGATAGTAGCAAGCAAGCAAGTATCATAGCTAACAACTTCTTAGGAGAGGATAAGTTATAAGTATGTAAAACTCTATAATTTGATTTCAACTGTATGGTCACAGTGCATAAGCATCCTTATTTGAGAACCTCGACCGACATAGTTACAAAGTTTCTTTTTTTTTCTCATTTTTGTTCTTTTTCGGGTGGGAAGGTGGTCAATTCTGGGGTCTTCTATACTAAAAGTCATCCCAAGAACAGACTCTTAAGAAGAAAAAACAAAGTTGATAGTTTAGATTAATGCTTGACAAATGATTTAGCACATTCTTCTTGTTCACTTTTGTATGTTTTCTTACTCTTTTGAGCTTCCCCTTATTTAAGAAATTCTAGAAAATCTTTGCCCTCAATGGTCACAACTATCTTGATAAGCTTAGCATGAAAGTCAACAACACCAATTTATCTCATCAATGAATAGACTAAACTGCTGCTTGTTTCAGTAAATCAAAGTATATGCTTCCTAAATATCCTTATCCATATTATTTCCATTTCAATGTACAAGCTAAATCCACTAAAAGCATAATCCTTTTAAGTACATCAAATGAGACTGATTTTACTATCATGCTTGTAAAAAAAGTGATGTCAATGAAAAATTAGTTAAAAAATGATCACCTAACAAAATTCGGTATATTATATATGAAAGATAGAATAATTTCCCTTAGGAATTTCTTTCATTATTCACAATATATATAGTTGTACAAAGGTTGATTCCTAATATGGTACGAATCCTAACTTACCTTACAAAGGTTGATTCCTAATACAATTAGAATCCTAAGTTACCTTAAATATACATTTATCATAATTACAAAATATACGACGAATATTCTGAGAATATTCGCTAATACTCCCCCTCAGGCGGAGCGGGAGGAGGCCGAATGCTAAGGCTGGATCGGAAGTCGGTGAAGAGTCATGTCGCGGTAGTCCCTTTGTGAAAATATCTGCATCCTGATACGAGGAAGGCACATGTAAAATTTTGCCCTCACCACGAGCACCCTCCTCTCGCACAAAGTGGATATTCATCTCAATATGCTTAGTTCGCTGATGTTGGACTGGATTATGAGACATATAGATAGCAGATATGTTGTCACAATAAACTATAAACGCCTTGCGGAATGGACACTGGAGCTCCAAAAGAAGATTTGAGCCAACGGATCTCGGCCGATTTACATTAGCAACTCCGCGATATTCGCTTCAAAGACTCGAGCGGGACAACGTGGCCTGGCCGCCGGACCATGAGATAAGATTATCCCAAGAAATACACGGTACCAGAGGTGGAGCGGCGTGTGTCGGGCATCCGCCCAATCTGCATCCGTGTAGGCTAGCAATTTGGTTGGGGCGGAGGGTATAGATGTAATCCAAAGTCAAGTGTGCCCTTAACATATCCGATAATACGTTTGAGGGCGGCAAAATGGGACTCTCGGGGTCGTGCATGAGCAGACACACACCGCCGAGCGGCATATGCAATATCGTGCCTAGTGAATGTAAAGATCTTGAAGAGCACCGCTGAACTCAGATATAGAGTGGGATCGAAACTGGCGCACCGTCATTGGCACTAAGCTTGGATTTTGAGTCCACCGGAGTTGGCATAATTTTACAATTTGCCATCTTGGCCTCAGACACTATCTCTTCTGCATACTTTCGACACGAGAACATATTGGCGTGCCAGATCTAGTCACCGATATACCCAAAAGTAACTTAGCTTCCCAAGTCACCATAGCAAATTCGGTTTGAGTAGAGCAATGATTTCATTCTTCAACCCGTCGGATGAGGCAAAGAAGAACAATATCGCCGACATATAATAGCAAATATGCGTCGCTACCTCGGTGAAAAGTGAAGAGAGAGGTATCACACCGCTACATACAAAACCAATTTGCGTAAGATACCGCGAACCGATCATACCAAGCCGGGGCCTGTTTCAATCCATACAATGACTTCCCGAGACGACACACAAACCGTGGAGTCGCGGATGAACAAAACCAGGAGGTCGATGCATGTACGCCTCTTTCAAAGCCCCATGAAGAAACGCATTCTTGACATCAAGGTGATGAAGCGGCCAATGCAAGCCGATAGCAATACTGAGAACGGTCCGAATAGGGGCCGGGTTAACAACCGGACTCAAAGTCTCTCCACAATCAATACCGTCCTGCCGATTAGTGCCATTTGCAACTAGTCTTGCCTTATACCTCTCTAAGTCACCACTGCTCTGCGAACTTGTGGCGAAATAGCCACATACACCGGATAACATTCACATCACCGGTCTAGGTACCAAATCCCAAGTGTTACGCTTGGTTAAAGCGTTAAACTCTTCGCACATGGCCGCGCATTCCAATTGGGGTCGGTTTAGCTAGTTTTGGATTCTTTGGAATGGGTGATAAGGTTTGTGTAGAGACATTGAAGTTAACCTTGGGTTTGAAGATCCCGTGTTGTGCACGAGTCTCCATACGGTGAGGGGCTGCGGTGGGAGGTCGGGGCGTAGGCAAGCGGGTTGCGGGGCTGGTTGGCGGCGGTGTTCTTCGCGAAGCGAGGAGACTCGACAGGTTCTTTGGTTTCTTTGGGTGGAGGCGGTGTGAGTGGTGCATTAGACTCAACAGTGCGGCATAGGTGGTGTGGGAGGCTGGGTGGGTGGTAGCATTGCCGCGGAGGATCGGATGACACTTCTTTGGAGGCAAGCGGCGATGGCGTCGAACGATGGTCTTCTTTGGTACAGATTTTGGATGACCAGGAGACAAACTCGGTTCATCGAGAAAGATGTAATCGGTGGTCCAAATTTCGAAGATTTGAAAAAGGAAAGGTTGTCTCGTTAAAGGTAACGTGGCGGGAGACGATGATTTTGCGAGAAGCAATGTCATAGCACAAGTAGCCAGATGATTAGGAGATAGACCAAGGAAGACACATGGAAGAGTGCGAGGGCAAGTTTGTGGGTGCGATGGAGGCTATGTTGGGGTAGCATAAGCATCCAAAAATACGTAGGTGATCATATGATGGTCGCCTACGGTATAAGATTTCTGTAGGGTTTTGTTTTGGAGTGTGCTAGTTGGTAAAATATTTAGAAGGGATTCTACCATTTTGACAAGATAGACCCAAAAGGCGGTGGTAAGCGGGCATGAAAGCAGTGTGCGGACCATGTTATTGATGGTACGTATAATTCTTTCACCTTTCCGCTTTGGGAAGAAGTATAGGGACAAGAAAACGGAAAACCATGCCTTGTTTAGAATGTAAATTGTGAAATGCCGAGTTATTAAATTCACGCCCATTATCACATTGGAATGATTTAATAGGTTTTTCAAATTGTGTCTTAATGAATTTTGAAACTCGAGGAATTTTGCAAAACTTGATTTGAATTTCAGTGGGTAAATCCAGACAAAATGTGAAAAAGCATCCAAGAATACTAGATAGAATTTATGACCCAAAGAGCTAGCAATCGGAGATGTCCATAAACCAGCATGAACAATATCAAAAGGAGAAAAAGTAACACTGTTTGATGACATAAAGGGAAGACGAGTATGTTTGCCTAATGGACAAGAAAAACAGTGTTGGGCAATTTTCCCATTATTACATTGAATACGCTTAAAAGTCTTAAGAAAAGTAAAAATTGGGTCTCCGGGGTGTCCGAAGTCGGTTGTGCCAAGTTGAGGAGAGATCGCCGCAAGGGATAGAGGTGCTTGGATCTGACAATGGAAGATTGAGTGAATGGGTAGAGGTCTCCCACACTATTGCAGCGTGTAAGAATTTTCCCCGTATTGAGTTCCTTCACAGAAAAACCAAAAGGGTCAAATTCGACAGACACAGAATTATTGCTAGTGAATTTTCTAACAGAAATTAAGTTTTTAATGATGTTAGGTGTGTATAGGACGTGGTTTAGGGAGAAAGGTGGATGTGGATGTTTGGTGTGTGTGTTACCGTAACCTTCAATTGGAATGCGATTACCATTGCCGACAGTAATAAATTGAGGACACTTTAGCCGACGTAGTTGAGATAGGTTACCTGACGCCCGGGTGAGGTGAGATGTGGCTCCGGTGTCCATGTACCAATTGTCGTCGGGCTGTTGAAGGTTCACGGTGGTGTATGCAGCCCCAAAGTCGATCGGGGCCAGGCTGAGGCTGCTGCAGTCTTCTTCTTCTTCTTTGGGCTATGATAAATTTCTGCGATTCTTTCTTCTTCTTTGGTATGTCAGTGGGCTGCTGCTTCTTCTTTGGTGAGCTGCACAGTGGCTGGCGAGGCCAACCAGGCCCGATCGACCAAATTTCTTTGGGCGGGCCCTGCGGTCGAATGCAGGCATCTGGCGAGGCCCGATTCTGCTTTGGTTGGGCAGCTTCTTCTTCTTTGGTTAGACCCTTCTTTGTTCTTTGTCCGATGGTATTGTTGTCGATCCCAGTTGCGTTAACCCTTTCGCGGCCCTTGCCTTTATTGTTGCGACCTCTGCCGCCATGACCTCCGCCGCTCTCTTCTTGCTGCTCGCTGCTTCTTCTTCTTTGGAATCGCTGGTTCTTCTTGCCGCGGTGTCGCCATCCGTCAACGTCTAACGCCTTTTGATTATGTTCCTCTTGTTTAGCACGTCTAGTTTCTTCCAACAATAGTTGTGAACGTGCCTTGTTGAAACTTGGGAGAGGGTCGGCTTGTTGAATCATTGTTGCGAGTGTGTCATATTCACCTTTCGGTAAACCCGCAACAAGTTGAAGCACCATCTTGGTTTCTGAAACAGAAGTCCCCACGTTGAATAGTTGATCGGTTATGAGTTTTAGTTGCTTACAATATTCGGACATGTTGTTAAAATTCTCGAGGCGGGTATTGTTGAATTGCTCTTCCAAATACACGCCGGAGTATTTTTATTGTCTTGAAAGATTTCTTCTAGCCGGACCCAAAGTTCACGTGCCGTAGCACCTGTTTTCATGATAGTGCATAACAGCTCTTTGGAGATGGTGCCGTAGATCCATTGTTTGACGATGGCGTCAAGACGACGCCATATTGAGTCCAGAACATCGGTGGGACGAGGAACAGATTCGTCAATGTGATCGAAAGCACGTTGTATGCACATGCATGAATGTAGAATAGTTCCATCCACATGGAATATTGATGATCTTCTTGGTCAAGAATTATAGGGATAAAATTCTTGATGTTGTTAACGGCGAATCTTAGGATGAAAAGAAGTTCTTGAGCGTTGAGAGGGGTTTTCAAGTGTGCCGATGGTTGAAAGCGGAATTTGTGGGGAAGACATGGTTGCCGTTTGTCGAGGAAGGAATTTTCTGGTTTGGCCGAAATATGGAGGAAGAAACCAGATTTTTTTTTTTTTTCTGTGAAAGCGTAAAAATCTGATTTCAATGGGAATGAGGATTTAGGTTTTAGGCTCTTGATACCATGAAAGATAGAATAATTTCCCTTAGGAATTTCTTTCATTATTCACAATATATATAGTTGTACAAAGGTTGATTCCTAATATGGTACGAATCCTAACTTACCTTACAAAGGTTGATTTCTAATACAATTAGAATCCTAAGTTACCTTAAATATACATTTATCATAATTACAAAATATACGACGAATATTCTGAGAATATTCGCTAATAATATATATAATTTTTAAAATATGTCTAGTATTATATGAAGGAATCTCTTAAGGTCGAGGGATTGAATCGTTTGCAGTCCGTTTGCTGCGTTTTCCTTTTTCATTTTTTATTATTTTTTAAAGCTTAAGTTCCACTTCCCTCTTTTAATCAATTTTTTATCTCTAAACTTAAATTTCCTTTTCCCCTCTTCTAATACAATAAAAATATAATGCTTCAGATTTAAACTTGAAATTCAAGATAAATTTTGAACCCCTAAATCAGTAAATCAATCTCTAGTCTTGTGTTTAGGAAATTCAAAATATATTTATCGAGGGGGTTCGGGTGAACACTCTCACGCCCTCTTAGATGCGCACCTGATAGTGCACACATCCTTTTGAAATTTTGAATTTGCGGATTTGTCTGCATGACGGTCAATAAAAGAAAACAAAAGGGGTTAACAAAAAGCTAAAATCATAGGAAGCTTACTCGATGTAAACAACTAGATTAAGACACACAATTGTTAACCTAAGATAGGACATTTTCGAGGGTACAAAACAAAGAAGTTTTTCATATAAAAATTGGCACCTTCCCTCTTTCCCCAAAATCATGGTGGGTACCTCTATCAAAGGGGTGTCTATCTATATATCCTGCTCTTTTTAATTAATTAGTATAAAGATTAGACCTTCAAGTGATGGGATTGAAAATGAAAAGAATAGAGATATTGATTTTGAAAGAAATAATCCCCTTGATTATTTTCATTGATTGAATAGATATATATACAAGTTAAAATAGGAGAATCCTATTCCTAATCTATTCCTAAAACCTTGTTCTACCATAATTCTAACTATAGAATTATGGTAAGTGTATAACACTAATTTATGGTAATGAATATCCTACAATATACACACAATATACTTTTCTTAATATACAATATTTGTAACTGATTTTTCGCCCTAACTATGTATGCGGTGAAATTTGGGCGAGAGGCAGATTAGACCGATCTTGTATTTGTGCTCTTGAAATTTCTTTGGAGCTGCCTTCTTCTTTGAAATTTCTTGAGCTTTGGGCCTTCTTCTTTGAAATTTCTTTACCTGCTTCTTTGTTGCTTTTCTTCTAGCAATATACATGTGATATACACTCCTGTATATTCAGTGTATATCATATGTATATTGCTCTATTTAACACACCCCCACAGTCATAGCGGGCGGTTTCCGAATGCTGAGACTGTCCCTAAAGTCTTCAAAGAGAACTGCTGGTAGACCCTTTGTAAAGATGTCTGCAATTTGATAACGAGACGGAACATGGCATACACGAACTTGACCCTTTGCAACCTTTTCACGGACAAAATGAATGTCCATTTCGATATGCTTAGTGCGTTGGTGCTGAACCGGATTCCCTGACAGGTAGATGGCACTAATGTTATCGCAGTATACCAAGGTTGCCTTTTGAATGGGACAATGAAGCTCCAAAAGCAAATTACGTAGCCAACATGATTCAGAGACCACATTCGCTACCCCTCGATATTCTGCCTCGGCACTTGAGCGTGATAGAGTTGCCTGACGTTTGGCTGACCAGGAGACCAAGTTGTTGCCAAGGAACATACAGTAGCCGGAAGTCGATCGTCTGGTGTCGGGACACCCACCCCAATCAGCATCCGTGTAAGAGACAAGTGTGGATGTAGATGATGGATACAAGTGCAACCCATAGTCTAGTGTCCCCTGAATATACCGGATGATGCGTTTGATTGCATTCATGTGCTCAACTCTGGGATCATGCATGAATAAACACACCTGCTGAACCGCATATGTAATATCCGGTCTGGTAAAGGTAAGATACTGGAGGGCCCCTGCAAGACTGCGATAGCGGGTCGGGTCCTCGTATGGTGCACCGGCTGCGGCGCTTAGCTTTGGGTTTGTATCAACTGGCGTGGAGGTGGACTTACAGGATGACATCCCAGCCCTCTCGATGATCTCACCAGATACTGCTGAGACAGAAACAAACCACCGAATGACGTTTGACGGCAATCCCCAAAAATAACTCAACGGTCCTAAGTCCTTCATAGCAAATTCAGACTCGAGCATGGCCATGATAGACTGACGCAAAGCATCGGAGGAGGCGATCAAGATGATATCATCCACATATAATGTAATATAGGCCAATGACGAACCACGGCGGTAGATGAACAAAGAATTGTCGACTGCTGTGTGAACCCAATAGTTGAAACAAAATCAAGAAATCGTGTATACCAGGCACGTGGAGATCGCTTAAGCCCATATAATGACTTCTTCAACAAATGACATGATGAGGCGGTTGGGATCCTGAAACCCAACGGCCGATGCATATAGATCGCTTCCTTGAGATCACCATGTAGAAAGGCATTCTTGACATCCAACCGATGGATTGGCCAAGTCTTTGAAAGAGCCAAGCTAAGCACAGTCTGAATGGTAGCCGGTTTGACCACCGGACTAAACGTCTCACCACAATCAATTCCAACTCACGAGTCTTACCATCACCAACAAGTCGCGCCTTATGTCGAGCAAATGACCCATCCGAATTCTCCTTATGAGCAAAAATCCACATAGACCTGATAATATTAATACCATATGGATTCGGCACCAACTCCCATGTCTTATTATCAATAAGAGCATTATATTCATCACCATAGCAATTTTCCAATTAGGGTCATTTAATGCGGACACAGGATTACGGGCAAAGGGGATCTAGAGACATCGTAATGTAAATTAAAATGTCTTTTAGGTGTAAAAATACCCCGCCGACTACGAGTGACCTGGCCTATGACTCGAGGAAGAATTAATGGAATTTTGGGAATTTTCTGGCTCGGGACGGGTGGCGACAAGCGGTGGGCTCTTGGCCCAAAGCGAAATGGTGGACTCGGTTTCTGGACCGGTTCGAGCCAGGCTGGACCGCCCGATTCTTTGGAACCGCTCGATGGGCTGGAATAATCGGGTGTGTAAACGGCAGGCGGCCTTTGTTGGGCGGCCAGCGATGGGCCATTGGAGGATTTTGGGTACGGGAGATGTCCGAAAAATTCCGAATAATATACGGGGATATTTGGTCATCCAAAAAATTATATGACTTAGGTTCGGGAGTATGAACTTTCGTAAATGGAAATTGAGCTTCATCGAAAATGACATGGCGATTGATTATGATTTTCTTGGAGGATAAATCAAAACACTTATAACCACGATGATTTGATGGATAACCCAAAAATACACACGGAGTAGACCGAGCCTGAAGTTTGTTAATTGTGGTGGATGGGAATAACGGATAACACAAGCACCCAAAAATCAAGATGAGAATAAGATGGGTTCTTATTATATAGTATTTTTAGGGAAGAATATGTCAGACCCTTAGAAGGAATTATGTTAAGAAGATATGTGGCCATTTGTAGAGCATGATGCCAAAAATATGGAGGTATGGAGGGATGTATTAGGGGAGGTGCGTCAATGTTATTTATGGAACGAATTTTGCGTTCGGCTTTCCCATTTTGTGAAGATGTATGAGGACATGAAAAACGAAAATTTATCCCATGAGTAGCACAAAACTCTCGAAACTCCCTATTGTCATATTCTTTCCCATTATCACATTGAATATTTTTTATTTCTCTTTCGAATTGAGTACGAATGAACGCTCTAAATTTTATGAAGACGGAAAACACTTGTGATTTATTCGCAATTGGAAACGTCCACAAAAATCTAGAATAATCATCTAAAAAGAGAACATAATAACGATGACCCATTGAACTAAGAACAGGAGATGTCCATAAGTCGCTATGAATAATGTCAAATGGCATAGAAGTATGAGAATTGGAGTCTACAAATGGCAACTTAACAATTTTTCCTAATGAACAAGACCGACAAATTGGAGTACGATTTGTACCCTTACATGAAATAAAGCTATTTTTATCTAAAGCTGATAAAATAGAAGATCCCGGATGACCAGCACGAGCATGCCACATGGAAGGAGAGATGGTCGCAAAAGGCGATGGCAAGGTGGACTCGATGGATCAAACCGGCATGATAGGATATAGATCCCCCCTACTATCACACCTCATGAGATGACTCCCCGTCTTGAAATCCTTCACAGAGAAACCGAAAGGATCAAATTCAACAGAAACAGAATTGTCATTTGTGAACTTTCGGACAAACACTAAATTTTTAATCAATTTAGGAGCATGTAAAGTATTTTTCAAGAGAAGTGGTGGATTGGGAGGAGACAACGTTTTCTGACCATACCCTAGAATTGGAATTGAATCGCCATTACCAACAATTATTCCCAGGGGTGCTCAAATTGTAATAAGATGAGAGAGTACCGATTCGGAAGTCATGTGAGTAGTGGCCGGTGTCCATGTACCAATTTGGGTCCGTTGAGTTAATCCCAACGTGTGCATCGCGGCCTCGATGCTCGATGCGAGTGGGGCTCTGCTGCATGATGGGCTTGCGGAGGGCGGGGCGAGACTCTGGCCGTCTTTGGGGCATTATTGTGGGGGCCGTTCTTTGAGCCATCGCCGATGGGCGCCAATGCTTTGGGTATTGTCTGGGTGGACCAGCGGCCATTGGCTTCTTTGGAGGGTGCCATCGCCATCGCCCCATCTTTGGGCCCACGGTGGTGGTGGCCATCAGACTCGAATGGGACCCACCGCCTGCTTGTTGCTCACCGGAACCGCCACCAGAACCACCTCGTTTGCCCCCGCGGTTTTTGTTATTTTTGCGATTATTCTTGTCGCCACCATTATGATGGTTTTGGCCCGACTATTAACAAAACCCGGCGACTAGGAGAGGATGCCACCATGACAACTGGGCTTGCTCCGGTAGCCGCCTTTTTAGCCAAACCGGCTTCTTCCAATGTCAGCATGGAGCGGGCTTGATGAAAGTCGGGAAGAGGGTTGCTTTGGCGAAGGAGGGTTCCAACACCATTATAGGCCTCCAAAGCCCGCAACCAATCGTAGAACTAGACGATTATTTGTCACCGGTGCGCCAACATTACGGAGTTGATCCGCCAATTCCTTTAGTTTCTTGCAATATGCAGAAACGTTCGGAAATACGTCCATTCGAACGAGAGAGAATTCCTGTTCGAGTGTGACGATACGGGAATGTTGGTTGTCTTGGAATATGTCACGCAATCTATTCCATGCAGCCATAGCCGTGGTATCGGGCTCCATAATCGTGCAGTAGAAGGTCCACTGAAATAGTGGCGTATATCCACCGAAGAACGGTAGCATCAAGTGTAATCCATACCTCATTATCCTCCGCAGGAAGGGGTCTAGCGGGAGGAATTATGTGATGAAGAACTTGGTAAGAGATAGCGTGAATTTTAAATAACTCCGCCCACAATGCATATTGAACGTTTTCCATCTCAAGGACAATTGGGACGCTGAGCTTGATATTGGAAACCGTGAGGGCAGGGTGAAAATTGTTCTTAGACATATTTGAAAGAACAATGAAGGAGGATAAATTTAAGAGAGGTTTTTGAGAGCGGAAGACGAGATATTTGGAGAGAAAAACCCGAGGGAGGGGGGGGGGGTTCTCGGCCAATAGAGGAGGCAAAAGTTTGAGAGAAGAAAACTTTTGTTTAGACCTAGTCTCTTGATACCATGAAAGAAATAATCCCCTTGATTATTTTCATTGATTGAATAGATATATATACAAGTTAAAATAGGAGAATCCTATTCCTAATCTATTCCTAAAACCTTGTTCTACCATAATTCTAACTATAGAATTATGGTAAGTGTATAACACTAATTTATGGTAATGAATATCCTACAATATATACACACAATATACTTTTCTTAATATACAATATTTGTAACTGATTTTCTGCCCTAACTATGTGCAGTGGGCTGGACGAGAGGCCCAGTTAGCCACAAGATCTTGAGGCTGTATTTTGCCGCTTTGTCTTTGATCGCTTTGTCTTTGGGTCTTTGGGCCGCTTCTTCTTTGTCTTTGGGCTACCTTCTTGTTGCTTTTCTTCTAGCAATATACATGTGATATACACTCCTGTATATTCAGTGTATATCATATGTATATTGCTCTATTTAACAGATTTGATGTCTATATGCTTTTGGTGATAATTAAAACATTTCACTTATCAAACACAATTGTTCGTACGGTTAAAGATCCCATATCATCAAATATGCAAATCCAATTATTAGTAAGGCGATCCATGAATATGCCCCAGTAATATTTCACTGTCTCCGTCAATCGACATCTAATCTAATCTAATTAATCTCATTGATTTCTATAAATATTTTTGTAACATTAATGGGATATATTCAGTCTAGAAGTCCTATCGCCACAACTCTGCCGAAAACAACAACGACAATAAACTCAGTGTAATCTCACAAGTGAGACATGAGAATGGTAGAGTGTACGAAGACCTTATTCCTACCTGTGAAGGTAGGGATACTGTTTCTGACAGACTCTCGGCTCAAGGGGACAACTTTGCTGAACACATTCATCAACTATATATAATGATATTTTTAAAGATATATGTGTGATCTATATTACAATCACATTATATATCTAGCTCAATGTCACTTGAAAATAATACAAAATAAACATCAATTTCAAACCAAAAAAAAGAAGAAGGAATCTTAGAACCTCTACCGTTCCAAACTCGTGCTTATATTACAAGTTAAGTTGCGTTAATAAGTCGACACTCATTACACTAAATTTTGCATACGCTATCAGCCCCCTCAAAATATCACAAAATTAATAAAGTTCATTCCTCCAAAAACGTGTTTTTAAAATAGTAATGACTTTGATTTTGCCAGTATAAGTGAGATTAGAACATTGATTATTAATTAATGTATTTGGTAGTTAGAGGAAACGGCTGTAACATGTCCTTCGTAATTAGAAATTTAGAAATATATTTTTCAATTTGTTAGATAAACAACAACCAGAGTTCCCATTTCATACCCGATGTGAATGAGTCTGACTCTGATACCATGTAAAGAATAGATCTTGGGTCTAATTAAACCCCAAAAGTTATCTTGTAGGGTGAGGATTGTCCAAGTCATATAAGGAGTTCATGTTCTCATTCCATATTCGATGTGAGACTCTTTAACATTTATTATATTTCAAATGCTATTGGATTTCTGGTTTAAATAACAACACTATTCATAATTAAAATGAAATAAGAAAATTGGTAATACCTTTTCAACATGAAAACCGTGTTTCTTTATTTCTGGAAGGTTGATAACTGAGAATCAAAAGATTTAGGACTTTCTGGTGTGATTTTCCAGTTTAATGGCTTTTGGCTGTCATTAACTATAAAGTTGACTTTAATTAATTATCATATATGAATAGATATGTGGCAAATGTCTTTCAGATCAACAAAAATTGGTGGGATTTCTTTGTCGAAACCTAATAGCAACGATGACTTAATAACCTCTTTTGTCCAAGAGAATTTGACAATCCATTTGCTAATCATTAATTTTATTATCTTTTTACCTAAGAACGTCCCCGTTTACAACTTTTTTTTTTTTTGTCGATTTTTAGGTGAAAAGGTCTTAAGAAGAGACAAAGGTATGGCCTCTAGAAGGAAAAGAGTTATAGTAAAAACTGAAGTTCCATGATGTAATTTCTTCACATGAAATCAATCTTAACCTTTTGCTTATTTTTAATCTACAATTTTTTATACGGTTAGAAATACTTTGAACTTTTTACATGCTAGACTTATTATGTTTATTTCATCATAAAAAAATTAATTAGCTCTAAAAATGAATTCGACCGATGCATAGTTTGACATTTAAAAGTCAAATTTTAAAAAGGAAAAGAATTAGCATAGAGGGAGTAGTACTTTTAATATATTGTATAGTAAAAGTTTATGATAATTGATCTTAACCAAAACTCAAATTTTCATTTAAAAGTTAAATTGCACAAAAATCATGTGACGGGGAGAAAATTAATGCGGGAAGGGGAGCAAAAGTTGGGTCATGTGACAAGAAGTAGAGAAGATCTAATGGAGGACAATAAACGAAAGGGCCAAATTGGTTTCTAGCTAAATATAACTAGGTTAGTAGCAGAAGCGAAGTGTACATTTGAAATTTATAAGTTCCGAATTCTATTTTTAAAAGGATATAGAATTTTAAATTAATAATTTACATATATTTAATAATTTATTTTCTTAAAACAAATTGAATATTTGAATTAAATTTTTTGAATTCGATCGAACTAATAACATGTACTCTAGTAATGAAGTATGAGATTTGAGTATTTGACATGATAAAAAGCTTATTTTTTTGTAGGAGTATACATCCCGTGCCAAAAATGACAAATGATTTACCCGTAATTAACATCCGCAATCTTATTCCTTTGCTTCTTAGTAAGGATTCTCTTATCATTAACAGAGCTTTAACCAAAATAACAGAAAGTCCCTCTTTTTACAACTATTTACTGGAATAACAATATTTTAAAAAAATCATTACCAAATATTCCTACAGGAATCAGCACATTTGGTCCAGAAAAAACCAGAATTTCCAACTGTAGCATTAGCAAGGTAGGTGTAGCCCTTACATATTTAGGAATAATCATCAAATTTTAGATGCTTTGACCAACGAACATAAATAAATAATCAAACAAACATTATGATGCCTTCTGATAATAAATCAAATTACTAATTAAGACCCGGGTTAGCGGTATCTCTGTCGGACTACTTGACGTGCCCATCGCTTTTAGTCAGTTTAATTTAATCAATCCATCTTATTCATGAACTACAAGTCTACAATATTAAAGTTTTGAAAAGGAAAAAAAAGAAAATACAACTAAAACTGAGTGTTGTCGTAATAAAAAAAACAAAACCTTCTGGGTCTAAGAAGAAGAAAAAGGATCACGCCACGATTTGAATTTTATGGTTTTAAATTTTAGGATACCGATATTATGTGTTAGTAATTGAGTTCTAAATTTACTTTCCGTACATATTTAATAAATTTATCAATACAAATATAATATTTGACCTAAAACTACTGAGTTCAGCCTAATTTGACTTCTACCTCTGCTCCTTATCGAGTTAGATAGGATGTAGATCGATGATATGGTCTTTTTTTTTCTTTGAAAACAAGACGGAGAACTTTTTGTCCTGAATTGCGAATTTTTTCAGGAACACGATAAAAAATTTACTGATGAAAAGTAGAAAGTATCCGATAAAATAATTAAAATCCGTAAAGTTGACATGATCAAAATAACACCATTATGGTGGGGGGGGGGGGATGTAAGTCGCATAACAAATACCGAAAATTGGATACTTAAATCAACATGGCTTGTTTCAAAATGACAAAAAGTAATATAAGTTGTTGGTGTATAATCAGCATGTGCCATGTATGGTTATCAATCAAGAATCCTACAGATGGAGGAAAAAATAACTACAAATATGTTTAAGATGTTGAAAAGTCACTTACGCGTATAAGTATACAAGTCTTTGAAAAAGGCAATAAAAATAACCTTTGTTCTTTCTTTATTTTTCACCAAAGTATAAAAAAATCAGTACATTTTTTCCTGCCAGAATTAAGAGTAAGTATATAAGGATTTGTCGAATTGTTTGACTTTTTAATATAGAACATTTGTGTTCAACTTCTATATGCCGGCAACTATAACCGATGTATTATTGATTATTGAATACTTTATGGACGGTAGCTTCAAAGACCGTCACAATAATGATATAATTTATTTATTTATAATAATTCCTCCAAAGCCATGATAGTATTATTTTGCTTAATCTTTTGATCCAAATAATTTTTAAATTTGAGACATAAGGGACCCTAGCAACCCTTATTAAATTTCCTATAACGAACCATTTGCGTCGCATAGCCTCCAAATGTAGGGCAAGGGTCCCTTATAAATTAGGATATTACATTCTTTTCCGTCATACAATGATTTAAGTTAATATTAGCTTCAACCATAAGGCAGGTCCTTTATCTTTCATTAAAGTTCTTTAAGCAAATTAGATTCCTCATAATTAGCCGTATAAGTATTAAAATAGTTAACCGACGGTTTAAAGAAGAAAAAAAGACAAGTCTTTTTCTTTCTTCAATTTCTCAACTGCTAAAACTGGGTACGACATTTCGAGCGGCTTTGCTTTAATTTGGTATAGCTCTGTTCCATGTGAATTAGGTGTTAAACCAATTAAGGATTTTTTTTCTTTATTGTTAAAGGATATATAATTAAATGGATCAGGTTATTAGGTTAACCTTTTTGTTGCTAAACCCAACACCTTAACTTGTGCACCACCCAATCTCTTTTGATCATGAGTTCTTTTAGATAGTATTAGACATATTTTAAAAATTATACACATAATATATCGAGTTTAGTCAGATGAACATGCGTTCACCTAACTCAATTTTTACACTTAAAATTCGCCCTTGCTTTTAATGCTTCACATGCTACACTCTTCTTGCGGTAGGATGAAGTAACCATTTTTTCGCTCGTAATCTATAAATTATAATATTTATTTTTTTAAAATATAATTATATGATATCTGAAATTTACTGTCCAGTTAATCCAAATTAGTGCCACATATATCCATTCAAAGGAGAAGCGCTCTTCTAACAAATGGTTCTCCTTTCACAAAGCTCAAAATCAAAACCTTTGATGAAATATGGAGGGATCTCATTCATCCCACCACACCTCTCACTAGTACAAGTTATGAATCTTTCCAAAACGATCAAGCTTCATTTTGTCTAAGAAGACAAATAAATTTTTTAAGTCAATTGATTGGTGTATATAGTGTGTGTTACAAAATTCATGATAGAAATTCTTGTGACATGCCTTTAATTAATAAGAACTGGACCATGAAAACCAATGTCCAATAAGTGGGACACTAGTTAATACTTAATCAATTTTCTATACATGTCCTCAAATTAAAAAGCACATAGTTTTATTAGGCATTATTCAAACAGAGTTGTTATTGTGGTACTCGTGATATTCTGTACTTAGTAACACGGAATATCAAATTTTCTTATTAGTTTTCTATTTCATACAACAAGATTATTTTGGTATTCATATTTCTTGGTTTTCCTTTGTAAAAGACAAAACTTACACCATTATTTATATATGAGCTACAAATAAAGCTGAACCTTAAGAATCTATGACTTAACTGTGTGCATGAACTGAACTTAACCTCTTCTCTAATTCATATTCTGTCCTTACTCATCGAGGTCCCCACGTCTAATAATAGTAAAAATGAATTAAAAGAGGAATATTTCCACTTTATTAACTTTAGGCTGTTTTTGGATTAGTTGCATTAATTAACTTGTTGAGTCACCTTTTTTTTTAGTAATGCAAGGTGGATGCAGCTAAGCCTATTCCGATATAGCAAGACAAAACTGGACATCTAGATTAGGTCACAAGTTTTTGCAATTATATGCATAATAAATTATTTTTATTACTCGTAATGGTGTTTGAGAATGTGAGTAAATGTGTTTAAAAGTTCAGTATACCAATCATGAACCAATTAATGCTGAATTTCTTAAATATATATACACATTAGTAATAATCAAGATGTACAAATATTTAACTTAAAAAATTCAAGAATATTCTCACAACTTTTAACTTTAAGTTGATCTTTTTAGTTCAATTCTCAAATAGTAAAATCATCAAAACAATAGGAAATTACTATATCCATTAACTACTGAGCTCTTCAAAGGTAATTACTCAAAACTGAAAGAATACATTCTATATTTAAATATGCAGGCCTACTAACATTTTCAGTTCACATAGTGCTTTTAAATTTCTTATAGAAACGCTCATAATTTACAATGAAGTTGGATTGGTTCAAGTTACAATCCAATGATATTTCAATCACTAATCCAAAGTAGTAGCATCTAGATTTCCTAGAAAATGTTGTAAATAATCTATTATAACAAGTCAAAATAAATTGAAGATTATAAGAACTAAATAAGATAAAATTTTGTACTCAAATTCATTTTTCAACCCCTATAATTGAGTGAACGACAATTGATATCGATCTAATTCTCTTAAATGTGACACGCGGCTCTCACATCATTCGAGGTGACTTAACCAAACATTCATTAGCAATTGAGATAATAAATTTGCGTAAGAGACATTTATGCAATAAATATTATACATATATATTTATATATAAGTTAATTTTTTTCATGATACTTCCTTTTGTAATGAAAGAAAAAAAAGTTTGAAATATTCTCCTCAAGAAAATCAAGTTGATGTGAAGAAGAAAGAGATTAAACAATGAAATCAATTGAGTCAACCATGATTTACCTCCTTCACAGACCTGTCGGACCGGGGTGTGGGGGCTCCTAGGATGGGAGATTCACCTTTTTTGGAATAAGAAAGAGATTAAACAATTACAAATAAAAATAAAATAAAGGTAAAATAAAGTATCATAAGAAATGATACAACCTTAAAAAGCAAGAAAATTAACATTCTTGACTTGGTCCACAAGAGGTCCATATGTCATCCACCCAAATCCAAGTCAGTGAGTTACTGACATCACTGACAATGCCAAACAAAGCCTGTCATTTCCTTCCTACAGTAACTTTTTCTATTTTTATTTTCTGCCACTGTGTTTTCTTGGTTCTTTTTTTTTCTCTCTAACCATTTCTCCCTGGAAGTACGGTAAAAGTAAGTTAAAAAAGAAAGACCGTAGAAAGTTACCCTACTTTTAGTTATCTTCTTCCGAGATTGGTAGTAATAATATCAGCCAAATTTATGGTATCAGAATTTTAGAGATTCAAACAAATACACTCATTTTCCTTTTATTTTGACCAACAATTATTCGTACTTTCTTTTTTTCTATCACAATAACATTTGTCTTGTTTTATATTATTTTTTTCTTGAGAAGTTGATTTTTCTAATTATAGTACTTACTGTGTTAATGGCAGTAAAGTTTTTTTGTTTTGTTTCAGATAATCAGTCATCTTCATAAGAATTAAAGAAGGGGGTTGGGGTGCCAACTAAGAGGTTGCCTTGCACCTCTTCCATGACTTCCCTTTTACTGTTTGTAAGACATTTTCTTCATCACCTATCACTGATAACTCCATCCTTCCTTTCCTTCTCTGTCATATTCCTATTCTAAAAAGAAAATCATAAACATTACTACCATTCTATGTATCTTTACTCTCTTTGCAAATTTAACCCTTTTGTTGTTGTCATTTGGTTTACTGTGAAGGGGGGCAGGTGGTGGTCTAAGAAAGCACCATCTCAGCTTAGATTTGGACTTCAATCTCTCAATGCTGTGAAGACTCAGTTGCAAGATTGTTCTATTAGTTTTGCTATTTAACTTGAGGGTTTATTTGTGTGTGTTCTTGGAATTTGGTCATTTTTGACATTGTCTTTTTTGGGTTTTCTTGGTCAAGATCTGTGGGGATTGGCACTGGTTCATCTTTTGAGGAAGAGAATGATGGTGGAGTTCTTGAGATCTGGGCATTGAAGAATTGGTTTTGGGTATATCTCAAAAAGGTATGTGAACTGCAAAAATGTGAACTTTCTCAAGTCATCAACTTTATTTCTTTATGTTTCCATTGGTTTGCATTTCTTATTTATTTTGTTACATTGTCATCAGGTGTTTCATGAGGCGTTTTTGTTTATGTTGCTTTACATTCCCTATTAGTGGATCGTGGTATATGATCTCTTGGTTGACTGGGCTAGTTTATGAATTTGCTGTTTGCTTTCTGTGTTTTGATCTCAACTCATTGGAGTAAAAGGAAAAAAATGTGGAAAATGCTCATATATTCTGTTTGACTTGGAGTTGCAATTAGAACTTCAGTTACATATTGAGTTTAATTGAACTAAAACTTTGTTAGATGTGTGTTTTTTGTGTAAAGTTGCTGTTTATCATTCAATTTATGCTATTTTTATAGGTCTGTTGACATTCTAGAGGATGGCTTCTAGTCTAAAGGATGAATTATCCCAAAAAACTGCTGTTTTTGGTCTCAAGGTCTGGCAATTGATAGGAATCTTTGTTGGGATTTCCATAGTGGTCATCCTCTTATTGTTATCATTTTATCTCACTTTTCGGAGGAAGTCAAGAAGAGGTACAGACAATCTCCCTCTTAGCCAAATACCTACAGTTTCTAAGGAAATTAAAGAAGTTCGGGTTGAGCAAGTATCAATAAATGAATTTTCTCCACGGGACGGAATTCTTCTCACTATTCATGACAAAACCAGTGATAAAGAATCAGACAAGGTTCTGGTTCATCTTGGAATGGGGAAAAAGAACGGAGATAACAGCAGTCAATCAGGTTCCTTCCATCATGTTGACAAGGACTGTTGTGGGTCACAATCAGGAGAAGACGGGAGTTCATGCAAAAATGCAATGTATAAAGCTTATAATTCACATCCAATAACTGCTCCTTCTCCGCTAACCGGATTACCTGAGTTTTCTCACTTGGGCTGGGGCCACTGGTTTACATTGAGAGATCTTGAGCTTGCAACAGGCCGGTTCTCAAAGGAGAATATTCTTGGTGAGGGTGGATATGGCATTGTCTACCGGGGAAATTTGATCAATGGAACTCCTGTAGCTATTAAGAAGCTCCTCAACAATCTGTGAGTTTATAATATCAAATTATATGCTTTCCTTACTGGTCCTTTTGTTTTAGTCGAGTTTGAATTTGAGATCTTTGTCCCAGAGGTCAAGCAGAGAAAGAGTTCCAAGTGGAGGTTGAAGCCATTGGCCATGTGCGTCACAAAAATTTGGTTCGCCTTCTAGGATACTGCATTGAAGGAACTCACAGGTATTTCCCCATCTGGAATTCCCTGATAGTCCAATTCCTTTTTTGATACGAAAATGAAGCTCTGTATTGTTCATTTACTTTCATGCACATGTGAAGTAATAAAATGAGTATTATGTTCTTTCTTGTTTAGCATTTGAAAATGCTATGTTCTAATTCATGATCTCAGGATGCTGGTTTACGAGTATGTCAACAATGGCAATTTGGAACAGTGGCTTCATGGAGCCATGCGACACCACGGGTATCTCACTTGGGAGGCTAGGATGAAGGTTCTCCTTGGAACAGCTAAAGCGTAAGTTCATTCAGCTAAATCTCTATTTTGGAATAATACAGATCTCTTGATGTGCTATCATTTCTTGCAGTCTTGCCTATTTGCATGAGAATATTGAGCCCAAAGTTGTTCATCGAGACATAAAATCAAGTAATATATTGATTGATGACGACTTCAATGCTAAGGTCTCTGATTTTGGTCTGGCCAAACTGCTTGGTGCTGGGAAAAGTCACATCACAACTCGAGTCATGGGTACCTTTGGGTTAGTTTCTCTTTCTGCTCCTTTTGATTCCATTCCAGCTTTGAGTAATCCTCATGTTCTGGTTTTCTGGTATTTACAGTCTTCAACTTCTGGTGTTTATTTGTTTCTCTTTCTGTATATAAAGTTGAAATGGAAGTGGCTATTTCAGCAGTATTATAGCATTTCACGCCCTTCAAATATTTGACAGGTATGTGGCTCCTGAATATGCAAATACTGGTCTCTTGAATGAAAAGAGTGATGTTTATAGCTTTGGGGTGGTGTTGTTAGAATCAATCACAGGAAGAGATCCTGTGGACTACGGCCGTCCTGCCCAAGAGGTCTGTTATCTTTCTTGTCTTATCTTCAAGAACTCATTAGCACATTGACTTAAATATCTTATCTGCATCCTCATTGAAGAAGCTGTAGAACTGATTGTGCCCAGATCTTTGGCAGAATAAATCTTTATTAATACGTCCCTTGCTGGTTTCTGATATTGGGCTCATTTGCATTTTGATTCAGTTTCCCTTGAATTTCTCCAGATGACTTGTCTTTATAGATCATGTACCATAACTAATGTTCTACATGCTAAGAATCTTTGAGAAGGATGTCTCAGCTCACCTGATTCCAGCGGATTGATCTTTGTAAACCATGCTCATGACTTTTGCCTGAATAATAGTTTATGAGAATGTCCCAGGTTTTAGCCTTCCTTGTTCACTATTCATTACATTACCTGAACAAAAAACTAGTATTGGTAACATGCTGCTATTTCTTCTTACTTTACAAGACAATGCTTGGTAGTCTTTTGTCTCTTTTCACCATGTCATAATGAAATATGTTTTGTACATATCAAGACAACATTCACAGTAACTTAGCTATCTAGACCTATCAAAAAAGAGCTTAGGAAAAAAAACTTAGCTATCTGGTGGTCCTAGTCTGGTGCTTTGTGTAGTGGGTGGGTATATCTTCCTTCTGTCCATTAATCGGTAAAACAGTAGTCTTATACTTCATGCCATCAAGTCCCATGGAAAGGGGAATGGAAGCTGATCAATATTTGAATTTTATGGTATTTGACCACCAATTGGCTACAAAGTTTATATAATGACACGAGATATTAATAGATCATGTCTGAATCTTCTCAACCTTGGTAAGAATTCTCACTAGAGCTTGAGTTTTGGTGGAGGATTCGTCAAGCAAATCTATTTCATTTTGGCCTGTGTAAAGTTTTGTGCTGATTTCCTCTTCAATCTCTCCTACCACTTTCTTTATACCAACATCCTACTTCTCTGGTTAATTTGCTTCATAATGCACTAGTTTTTCAAACAAGTTTAGTTTTTGTCCCCATTTCCACTAGTATTAGGTTTGGATACTGACTAGGGACGCAGATTTGAATCCTAAAGAATTGACACAAGACTTCATTTGTCCTAAAGAAATGGTCAAGTTGCGAGTAGGTCCTCACTTTGATCGATTTTTACAGTACGAACAGACACTTAAGAGTTAGACTTTTCTGGTTGCAGGTGAATCTTGTTGATTGGTTGAAAATGATGGTTGGAAGCAGGCGGTCTGAGGAAGTAGTAGATCCAAATATTGAAACAAGGCCACCAACAAGAGCTCTCAAAAGAGCCCTTCTGACTGCTCTGAGATGTGTTGATCCAGATTCTGACAAGAGACCAAGGATGAGCCAAGTTGTTCGTATGCTTGAATCAGAGGAATATCCCATACCAAGAGAGGTCGGTATCTCTTTGTGTTCTCTCTTTTGTTCTTTTGCCATGTCAAGCTCAATTTATTTTGTGTACTGGGCCCTCAAGTTTTTTATTTTGTTAAACTGTGATGATCCCTGTTAGATACAGTAAATTCTGTCTTTGTTTGAACAGATGTGTTAATTTGCAGAGCTTACTAGGAGTTTCTTCTTATTCAATCTGCATTGCTTGTAGAAGTTGTTGGATAATCACATTCATGTCCTAGAATTTATGAATATGGCTAGTGTATTTGGTCGTTCTTCCCTAGACAAATATGCCTAATATTCTGCCTATATCTTCATCAATAAGTATTGTCTGTCAATTGCTCGACCCTTATTGAATGATTTTCGAAATGAGGGTAGCAACGAAGACGGATAATCTTCTCTGATGTTGATGCATGTATCAATCTGGAATCATCTTTACTAGATCAACTTGATGCTCATAGAACTGAAAGAGCAAAAATTTAGTTAAATCATTCACATTCAGGAAATAAGAAACTTATGACTCATTTTCATTTTCTTCACTGCAGGATCGAAGGCAACGCATATCTCAAGCAGGTAACGGGGAGAGTGATTCTCAAAACTACGACACTGACAAGAGTGACAACCCAGATCCAAGGTCAGAAAGTAGAAGGAACCATAAAGTATAACAGTCTTAGACACAGCTTTCTGGTCATTTATGAGAAGCATGCTATGAAGTCTACCGGATCAAGTGAGTGGGAGGATGAACTGCTTCTGGTGGTAAATTGTTGATCAGAGATTGACCACTTCTTTTTTTCCTTCCCCCTTGTTGGGTTCTATTCTTTCTTATCTTTTATTTGTCCCGTGTTTTTTTCTCTTTTCTTTTGTTTTGTTCTTTCCTTGTATGATAGTAGATAGTGAGTTAATTGTTTTCTGGACTTGATGTCCTTGTAACTAAACTGAAAACAATAGGGGCAAGGGGGGGGGGGTGTGTACAGAAGAATTTCTTGCTTTGTGTATTCAATATTATTTTAATGATTGCTGGTCCCTAGTAGTGCAAGTTGAGGACACTATTGATTTCTCAATATGTTGTAGCTACTAGCTTATACTAGCAAGAACTTGTATTTTTATTAATGCTTGACAGTTCTTGTTTGCAAGTCACCAACATTTATCCACTCCTTACTAGACCTTTTTGGCAGACAATATCTTTAGACTGAGAAGTCCGCACATTTTCTTGACTTTTGATATATGGATTTGGATTTTGTTTAGTTTGGAAATCCAAAACCATTAAACCTCGGTTGTAATACAATCTGTTACTACTTTATTGTATGTCCTTTCAACTTTTTTATGCTAATTAGTTCGAGTTACAGCATAAAAAAATCTTGATGCAATAATCAAAGCTTCAGTGGTTTTTCGAATGGCGAATAAAGCTATGTACTAATTATAATGCAGGAATAGAAAATACAACGACGAATGATCACTGAAGTACATAGTGCATATGTTTTTTCTGACAAATGTTTGCTTCATTCATTAAATTTTAAATGTACAGTGTATAAATAAATTTTACAATTTTGTCAATATTTTCAAAGTAAATAAAAAATAGAAAGATGAAATCAAAGTAAGTTCGTTATTTTAGGCGATTTATCCGATCAAGGTATTTGTCATATAAGTTATTGGCTTATCGCAATAAAGCCAAAATTACAATATTCTTGTACCAAAATTGTTTATACCGGTTACGAAATGCCAGCCAAATGCAATATAAAATAATATCTAATATCACAATTGGGTATTTCCTAATCCCAGTTACCAAACGGCCCCACCAATTGAAATGGTTTCTAGTGAAAAAGAAATTCTAACTAATAAAATAAGCTATAAATCAAATCTTAGAGATGTCTATGCAAATAAATAAAACAAAAATTAAAAAGCAAAAGTTGGCACTGCTAAATGCTTGCTTTCTTCTGGCAAATCCAGCTAACATATTAAAGTGTCACCAACTCGTGTGGTTAGCTAAATGTAATGAGGCTGACTCAGCTTATAGACTGAGACAAGAACCAAATTTCACGTCACAAGACAAGGCTGCTAAGTCACTGAAATTATCCTATTTGCTAGCATCTTTCCTCAACTTCCCGACAGGACAGCAGCTACACCATTAATTAGCTGTCTAGTATAGATGGACATAACAAATCACAGAGTTAGCAGGTACCTAGTGGAATAGTTGAGACATGCTGAAACTAGTCCGAACACGACCGTTATCAAAGAGAGATAGATAGATAGATAGATAGAGATGGATATAAACATTTCTAAGCATAAGAAACCTAGTAGGACTGATACAATTGACCCTCATGGCAAAGACTGAGGCGCCTTCTCCTCCAAATAATAGACCATACAGCCATCACGAGTTTTCTGTTTTGCACTAAAAACTGTATGGGTTGGGTTATCTGAATGTGTTTATGTACATCAGCTGAGACAGCTTTGTAAACAGAGAACTAAGGGATCCAAGTTTTGTACACAAGCTGGCTGACTGTTTCTCCAGACGTATTTTGCATTTGGTACATCTTACTGTTTGACTGGGGATGCAGGAGGTTTCTCGCGTTGCTGGTCATATTCCTGCTTCAGTTCCTCCAAATGCTTAGAAACCTATTAAATGAAAAGAACACAAATGAGCAATAGCTTAACAAGATTGCACAGAGAGACAGGAGGACAGCAATCAAATGAGTATTCGGCCAGATGCCGAGAGCCTTTTGTTTCCTTCTTTAGATTGTTTCAATTTTGTGTTTATATCTTAGATTAAGTGATGTTTTATCTTGACCCCTCAAGGTAGAGGTAAGGTCTGCGTACACTCTACCCTCCCCAGACTCCACTTGTGAGATTATACTAGGTATTATGTTGTTGTTATCTTAGATTAAGTGATCTCTCTGAGAAATCAAACATGTAAAAGAAATATCATCAAGTATTATATTAACTACTCTTTAGATTATAACAATTCCTTCACTTTAATCCTTGCATAGGCTCAGCGGCAAATTTTGGATCCCACATAGAGCCAAAACTTTTTACTTGCCATGTTCACAAGCCTAAGGCTGTCGTCGTCTAGTTATCACTACCCAACATAGAGCTGTATAGTTGACAATAACAAAAAAGCATTTGAACTTCCCAATTGTGGTGGCTTCCATTTTCGAAAAAGATGTGGAGACTATACACCGAGCATGAATTACCATGCAATTAAGCATACTAATGGGATTAAGATTTTGGTCATACAAGCTATGGAACTGAAGCATGAACCCGTCCAGAAGTTAGTGGCATCTCTCTTTTGTTATTTTCGATAACCGTGGTGTCCAGGTTAGCTTGCACGCACCTCAACTAATTCCATGAGGTACCTGCTACCTCCCACCAATAGAGGTATCAGGTAACTCTGTCCACCAAGGCTTGGACAGATGGAAAGAAATCACCTAGTGTTTTTGTCTCCATTGGGATTTGAACTTAAGACCTCGTGGTTTTCATCTCACTTCATTGACCACACCATTGGGTGCTTTGCGGTATCTCTTTTCAGATACCTGTTGAAGGTTTGACAACAGCCTCATCAAAGTCCAATTTTTTCCACTCGACCACTAGAGCTGAATAACCTCTTGAGGTCATCATGGCTGAAAGTGGAAATGTTGTACAAAACTTCTTATTTTTAGATGCAAACATTAGAATAATATATTTAAGTAAATAAAGAAAATGCATCAAATATCTAGGTTTACCATACCCACCATATTTTGTCTGAGTTTATGTCCATATTTGACTAGACAGTTGTCTCCTAGTATGTCAGGTATATTGAACCTACTCACTATATATCTTCATATGCCACAAAATGCATCTTTTAAAAGGTCGCGTTATTCTAGGGCACTTGTGGTAACTGTTCGAGCATTAATACATGACAATTAGAAATTCACGACATTGGCATCTTGTTTGGTGAGGAGAGTGTTGACTAGAGAAGAGGGGGGTGGGGTGGGGGAGCTAACCTTGATTGAAAAAGCCATTGGTAACAGTATATCTGGATTCATTGCATCCTCAGGGAAGTTGCGCAAAGCATGTATGAGTTTCTCAAATGGCAACTTGACCTGCAAATGGGCGAGTATTATAGTTGTTGTAGCATGTAGGAGCAAGAAAAAGTAACATTTATTAAATTTTCTGTATTTAAGACTCACCAAGTCATCGTGGCAATATTTCAATAGAGCCAAGCCAACTTTGAAGACGACTTTAACACCCTGGTACAGTGAACTCGGTAAGCTCAACAGTAAATTCAGGCATCACCGCATCAGAGATGGATAATGATGATAGATTACTGACCTCAAAAAGAAAGACATCCCAAATTCTGAGAGCCAAATGAAATGGGAAAGAGTACGAGAAAACTGTTATGAACCACTGACTGGCATACATGCTGGGATTTATCATTTCCTGAGCAAAATGTTCACCCAACTTCGGCATGTGCTCTATCACCAAACGATCAAACTGAAAGAGGTATTGCTGGACAAGAGGCAATCCTACCTAGTCCGCAAGTACAATATTTATCATTTTAATATAAAGTAGGCCATATGACAGATGGTATACAATCAAAACAAAGACTTCCGAATATGTCGAAGCAGCTGAAAGTCTCAAGAGAATTATAGCTACCACCAGGATCAGAGATCATGATAGGAGAGAATCCAATGGATCATCATCAGAAATGAGGGAATTCATTTAAGATCTAATATTAAACAGAACTGGGCACCAAACAATTTGATATTTTGATTCTCATATATCGATTCTTAACTGATTGGTTTATCATAAGTATTTACTGCAAAAAAGCAATGGATCAGAACTTTTTTTTTGGTAACTCGCTTATCAGAACTCTGACAACTTAAGATAGGATGAAAAACAACCTCAAGGCAATTATGCTGCAGGTGCCAACTATATACCCCCTCCGTCCCAATTTGTTTGAAGGTTAACCATTTTGGCGGTCAAACAACTTTTTTTAATTTAATTTTAAACATAAATTCTTCGAGTATTTTATAATAAAATTTACATATTTGAAAACTACATAAAAAGTACTATAAATCTGCATAATTGATAATTCACAATTTATGAAAAGAGTTGGAGAAAATCGTAGTCAAAGAAAGAGCCGTTTGACTCCCAAACTGGTCAACCTTCAAACAAATTGGGACGGAGGGAGTAAGTGTTTAAATAACAAAGCACCACACACATCATCATATTGGACTCAGATCACACAATATGTGATGAGGCCCAACTCTCACTTTATTAGTATATGAAGGAAGAGCACAAAGAACACAAACAGAACAAGAGGATAAAGCATTCTAATCTTGCCATAAAACTATTCGAAGTTACTTAGAGTAATCATATTGCTCCAGACCTTGCAGATGAGATTACCACTCTGTTCCACATTCCGTAGATATCTACCTAAAAGATATTCGTATCGGGGACTTACATAAACTACTAGCATATTAACTGTAAGAATGAATTCATTTAAAAGGAGACCCTAGTTTGGGACATTCCAAAAAATTTGACACAATTTAATCTCTATCCAACTTTCACCACTCTAAGAATTCAAATCCATTTAATTATACAAATTTTAAACTCTGATGAGACATCTTCTCTATAAGCTAACTTTTCAACCATTAATTTACTCTTTTTTCCGTTACAAACTGATCAGATATTTCACATCCAAATCCTTTTGAGTTCAAATGTTTTAACCATCTACATTTATCAGGGCTTGCATCAAGCAGTTTGAAGGTCGAGCCTTACCAAGTACATTCCTTCCATAGGAGTGTGAACGGCTCCCTTCAACAATGCAACCAATAACCAAAATGCATCTTCTTCACTCATGTAAAGAAGAAGCAGACCTGCCACAAATCCCATGCCCTGCAATCATAATGATCAGTATCATCCCAAATAGATAACCAGACACTAGATCACCTGTGAATCAATAAATTAATGATATATACCTGTACGTATCCAACATCTCGGTCAAACACAGAATATGCTTTCAAAACGTTGTAAAGAGACCTTTGACCAGGTCCATGTCTCTGCTGAAAGAAAACATGTGAAGGAAAGGTGCGAGAAATATCTCGAATAATATCCAATTCGGAAGCTGATGTCTCATAGATGACTAGTTGCTGCAGCAGATAAAACGTCAATCAGATCAGTGATTTCCATTACACAGGTAAAGAAAAAATAAACAAGCCAAGGACAGAGCAATCAGTTGACAAGAAGCAGAACTACAAAACTTGGCCAAAAAAGAGTAGGACTTTAAACTTTTCTCCTAGGTAACACATATGATGTGTGCATTACTGCCCAAACTAGCAGTTGGACAATCTTTTTATTTTTTTAAAACTCCTACCTCATAAACTCCAGGATTCAACAATAAGAGGTCCCGACTTCCAGAAATTAGCTGCCAGACAAGCCCTCTCAAACAATCAGGAATTCCTTTCCGTATTCTTCTTTTAACAACATGTGGTTTCCTTCGAACACACTGCTTCCAATCACTTCCTCCAACACCTATCATTTTTCTCCATTTCCTAATCCTTCTTTCATCTCTGCAAAATATTTGTATAAATGTAATAAGAGCATCAGACAATCAACAATCAATCAACTACACCTCAATTCCAAACTAATTGGATTTAGTTGTATCTATATATCCATTCTATTCTATTCGGGCCCATTAAATGGTACTATAATTCATGATACAAATATATTAAATAATATGTGTAACCCTACGATTTACTTCTCGTAGACGAATTATTTTATAAAGGTTCATTGCCCCAACTAACATGTGAACACCAGTAGAAATACTGCAGCAACAAAGTTTGTTCATCAAACAGACGCGGTGCATTAGAATTAGTTACTCCTTAATATGGAGTTTGTTAATTAAACATCTGAAGAAGCACCATTTAGATTTTGTGACATTACAAAAATATTTTATGTTTCAGTCTACAGGATGGCAAATCGGGTGAGAGTGGAAAAGTGGAAATAGGACAAGAAAAATTACAACTCCAGTTTAACTACAAGTCTACAACAACTAGTGAATCAAAAAGGAGTTCCTCACCTCTGATATTCAAAGGCCGACCGGCTCCTTGCTAAACCTTCAGTAGGACTATGTTCCTGCTTCACAAAACCAAATCTATCAACTCGCATGGGAACAACTGGGCCTTCCTCATTTTCATCCACTACTTTACTTTCCATTTCTAACCTAGAACAACCCCAAGACTACACTCCAATAGAACATTAGACTACTGCCGCAACATTTCCGTGCATTCCCAACTGCATGGACCAGTAGTACAGAATCTCCTAAACCCTGAACTGCAACAAAAATCTCTACTTACTAATAGATACAAACATTGTAACGGTACAAAAGCTCTTTCCAATTATCACAAAAAAGACATCTTTAGATAAATTCACCTGAAGAATGTGCTTTACTAACACCAATGATCTTTGTGGGATGATTTCCTCACTGGCTCATCCTATGAAGAAAAAAGAGAAATTTTAGACCCCTTAAAATATTAAAGAAATAGCACTTTAGAATTGCATCAGCATACATTAGGATCATACACCAAGGACCTGTTTCGTTTTTGGATTATTTTCACCTGATTTAATCAGTTACTATATTTTACTTATCACATTCTACTTACAACAACAACAACAACAACAACATATCCAGTGTAATCCCACAATTCTGGACTGGGGAGGGTGGGTGTACGCAGACCTTGCCCCTAACTTGGAAGGTAGAGAGGTTGTTTCTGATAGACCCTTGGCTCAAAGATAAGCAAACCAAAGCAATATGGAAAAAGAAACAACAAAACTAGAGAAACAACAGATAATAACAGAAATCAGTCTGAGAAAAGGAACAATAACATAACTGCCACAAAAATCATACGCTAATCGAAGTACAAGAAACACCAAAATAGTAACAGAACTCAAAGGACAAGAAACTACCAGAGTAATACTACGACTACATGTATGAAAAGATACGTGACAACGCTCAACTACCTACTATAGCCTTCTACCCTAATCCATGTCCTCCATAACCTCTTATCACAATCTAGTTATTGCATAAAAATTGGTTTTTAGTTGTCCAAAAAACCCAGAATCACATAAACCAGGAAAGGCCAAAAAAGAATTGTCTAACAAAACTGTAAGGAGGGTAAATATAAAATATTAAAATGCAGACAAATAGCAATATCTCATTAAAGGATAATACAAAAATCTATACCATTCAAATCAATTGCCAGCAAAATTTCAATCCAGTCATATCAAAATGGGAAGAAATTAGAAACCCACATTCAATTTTAACTAAAGATAAAACCTTTATACATAAACTGAGAAGATTCACATCTACAAATCAATTTTTGGGGTTAATTTTAAAGGGGGACAAAACAAAAAGGGGTAGCAATTGGCGAAGAAACTAACCTGGATAAATAATTCGAGCATTATCGAGAGATTAAACCATGTGATTTGATTTTTTTGTTGACACAAATACTAAACAAGAAAAGATTAAAGAAAAATTATGTCTTTGTTAACAACATAGATTGGCTGGCGGGTGCATTCTCCGTCTTTTAGGCATCACTGGTGAAGCCGTGTTTTCAGGGTGGGTTTAAGATGTTTAATAATCTCCTTTTTCATTTATATTAATTTTCTGTCTATAAGTGGAATTTAGGTACATTAATTGGGATTAATTAATGACTAGTGTTATTTCGGGTTTCTTTTACTGAGTATAAAATATAACGTTTGATATCTCAGTAAAAATCTCCTCTATTTTATTTTAAATAACATTTTAGCTTTTAAAATTTGGATCAGAATAAGTGATTTTAAGAAATCAAGAATATATTTATTTTTTCTATCAAAATTACCATTATCTAATAAATGATGAACAAGCTTTTAAGAAATTTTTATAAATAAATTTGAGAAGAGATAAAGGTTAATATAGTAATATTTTTAATTAATATTTTTAAGTAGCTTTCTTGTGAGATTACTGGTATATTGTTGTTATTGTTATTCCTAATTAAGTAGTAGTTTTCTTAATAGTTGTGCAAGAAGCTAAAAAATCAAATCAAAAGAGAAGGGATGGGATGGAGTATAATAGATGTTGTAGAATACTTTGATCTAACAAGTAATATACATATCCTATTACATTATTGTAAAGTTTTATTATAAGATCCAAAAAATATCAAATATCATGAAAACAATGTCATTTACGCATTAAAAGTTAAAAAAATTACGTTACATGATTATCAAATAAATATCACGTACTAGAAATGATAGAATGTGAATAAAACAATTCAGATTTATCGAAAGTATAGTTAGATATATTGTTGCCTCTGATCTATGAGAAACAATTGCATATGAACAGAATGTTTAGATTTATTCCCTTTTTTAGGCCCCGGAATATTATAACATAGATACAATTGTTGGTGCAAAGATTGACGGCATGATTTTAGTCAACTTTAAATTGTTTGGTAGGTTTCTCCAAAGATGCGGTTTTATTAGATACCAACATTTTGCAACATGCCTTATCAGTTGTCCTTAGATGGTACAGTATTCTACTTGTCAATAGACAAGACTAAAGAACTCATTGAAAAATAATTGAGCATATTGCAATTTCTATTTTTCACACTGTCACTATAATTTAACATATTAATTATAGTACGTTGGTTTCACATTTTTATATTTACAAAGTAATGCTTATTATAGAATTTTTTTATAATTATTTTATAAGTGATTTGATTGTATAAATATTTTTTAGATCGTAAGTTCATAAGTTCTCTTGTTTATAGAAATAGTGCATTTTATTGTAGATTTACTTTTGTGGTGAAAAAACGAAACTTATGATCAATTGAATCCAAAATATACTTCTAACTTTTACTATGACCTATTAAATTTTAAAACACACGAATTTATAGAATGAGAATCAAATGACATATGTAAAGAAGAGGCGGGGTTAGGATCTGAAGTTTTATGAGTCCAAAATTTATCATTAAATTCGTAATTCATTGTCATAATTAAATATTATACAAATTTAGAGTCTAAGCAAAATCTATTGAACTCTAGGCCACTAAAGTCATTGCCTTAGGCCCCAAAATATACGAGGCCCCAAATACTATATATATTTGAGAGTCTATGTTAAATATTTATTTAAATGAATATTATACTAATTATTAATGACAAGTATTTGTTTTATAACTTTTAATATTATAGATTTGTAGTACTGTAAAATTCATCATCATGGAGACCTTCTATTCAGAAGGAGTGTCTCACGCCTTTAAAAAAGTTCACCCACCTCCCTCCAAATACAAAGAATCACATATATCTATATATATATTTGGGACAAACACAATTATATGATTAGAAGATATACCAAACCATTGTAGGTGGTCATTAAGTTTCAAACCTAAAGTTGGACACTTGCTATATGTGAAGTATACAAGAAAGATCAAAGAGAGGGTAAAAGTGTAGAAAAAGTGAGTAAAGACACGACCAAAAATATGAAACTTATAGAAATTACAAGTAATTTGAAATATCGAATAAGAAAACTACACAATACAACAATTGGAATGTCTCAATCACAAATAAATTAGAGTCGGCTATATAAACAAAACCAAAAAAGTTATTAGTGCTGAAACATCCTATTTATGCACATAATAGAACTAAGAAAATCATGTCAAGAAGAATTTATATTAGTAGGTACTCCTACTTTCATAATCTATGTGACATTTTTTTTGTTTTGTAGTCTGTTCTAGAAAAAAATGTTATATTTATTTATTTAAAAAATATTTAATTTTAAACTTTTATTTTATTCTTAATGAGACTAATACAAGTGCATATGGCTTATTTTAAATAATAAGTTCTTTTTTCATTTTTTAAAAATTTGGTGCATGATCAAGCACAATCACATTTTTTAATTAAAACGGAGAGAGTAAAACATACAGTGGATAACTGAGTGCATTGTAAAACATTAAATAGTTATAAGTTTTTGTAAAAACAACTAAAAAACATATTTTGAAAATGAAATGAGCTAATTTATAACAAAATGACAAGTAAAATAGATCTTAAATCTAACTCATTCTCAAAAGTAATTTATTATATGACATGCGAGAATCATTATGTAAAGAGGCAACATCTCATTCTCACTTTCAATGTGAGACACGTAAAATCCTTTTCTTCCTTTCTTTGTATGCCCAGAACTTGACATCTCGAGCATACTGAGATTTGGGATTGAATTTTGGATTACTACATAAAAATGAATTTAAACTAATTCAACTTCAAAAGTTTTCTTAATGTATAAAAAATTACACCTTATGGCCTTATTTCAAGCTGCTGATCTTTAAGTTTTGTATATTTACCTCATTTTTGTGTATATCTTAGATTAAATGAGGTAAATCGAAAAACCTAACTCAAACTAAGAAATTAACCAATTTAACCTCGCTAAGTTAAATCAAGTTATTCAAATTGGCAAAGAAAGAAAGAATTTAAGTGCGACACGTTACAAGACGGTCCAAAGACGCTTTTACCACTAAGCTAAGTGTTTTTGCCTTTAATTCCTTGCTTCTTCTTATTAATCTTCCACCATTTTCCCTTATCTTTCTTTGTTGTATAATATAATGTTCTTTTATTTATGTTTTTATTTTGGATTTAGACCTGTACATTGATGTATAATTATGATGTTTAGGTAGTTTAGATACCCCTAAATTGAGTTAAAAGACATAGTATAGTATTGGAATGAAGGGAGATAATATCATAGAAATCACCTAATATTTTTTATCGTCGCTAAAATTTAAATATGAGAATTTATGATTTTCAACTCTCGACTACTGGGCCACAACCGTGGGTACTTGATTATTTCATTGTGGTGTCACTGATAATGTTCTTTAGATTGATACTCTAATTAATAAGGTTTTGTTGTGTTTTAAATTAAAACTTTTAATATTACAGATTTATACTACCGTAAAATTCATATTCATGGACCTTCTGTTTAGCTGGAGTGTCCGTTCACGTAAAGAACTCACCCACCTCCTTACAACTACAAAGAATCATTAGAATATATATATTTGTGTGTATGTGTGTATGTGTGTGTGCGCGGGGGGTTGTGTGTGTGTGATAAACAATATGAAGAATTTTCAATCTGTCTTGTCTTTTGTGCCAGCAAAGCAATAATGGGCATGACCAAGCTATAATGGAGCTTGGTGATGGATAAAGGAAGAATATTATAGTTTTAAGTCTTTGAACTTTGGAATTTATGAACTTGCTTGTCAGAGCCTTACAATAATCTATTCCTTTTAGGAAAGTCAACTGACTTTGTGCCTTGAGGAGTTAGAGAAGCACTCTTTTGTTTATTCAAAGTTTTCTCCTTTTTTTATTCCTTCAACAAGCCTTGTTTATTATCAGTTGTAAACATTTGTTTACTCTGTATGTCTCTTTCATTTACGTTATGTCGTTGTCTATATAAAGAAACCAAGAATGCCGCAATTCATAAGAAAAGTTGAATGATGTATTTCCTTACCTCATCTATCTTACGGATTAAATTTATCTTTTCGAGCAAGGAATAAATATTTTATGTTAGACATACATGGTGCACCCCTTTTTTGTCTTCTCCCTATAAAAAATGCAGGCTTGGAGCTGAAAATTATTTACACCAAAAATGGCTCAGCTTGTTGGTTCGGACGACATAGAGTCGATTAGATTGGATCTCGCAGAGATTGGAAGAAGCTTGAAATCATCATTCAGGCGCCAGACTTCGAGTTTCAGGAGCAATTCGGCCTTGAGTGTTTCTGAGAAGGACGACGTTGTAGATGAGGAGAACATGTTGGCCTGGGCAGCAATTGAGAGACTGCCAACGTTCGACAGATTGAGATCATCTGTCTTTGAGGAAATCAATGGCAATGAGGCCAATGTTAAGACGAAAAGGGTAACTGATGTTACCAAGCTCGGAGCTGTAGAAAGACATGTTTTCATTGAAAAGATGATTAAACACATTGAACATGACAACCTTCAATTGTTGCACAAAATCAGAAAGAGAATTAACAAGTAAGGTTTTTGTTACATTGAAAGAGAATTGTTGCTCTTGCATTTGAATTGGCATCTTTTTTTTGGTGATTGACAATGCTAATCTATGATCATCATTATCCGCATGTCTCACAGTTTGTCTTCTCATTTTATCAAAGACTTATCTGTTAGATGTAATTCAATGAACTGAGGCTACGGTTGGCTCTTGTAGAGTTGGTGTAGAATTGCCTACGGTGGAAGTGAGATACAAAAATTTAACTATTGAAGCAGAATGTGAACTAGTTCATGGAAAGCCTCTCCCTACTCTTTGGAATTCTCTCAAAAGCATAATGATGGTAAGTTTTTACCATTTGATTGAACATCATTTATATTGTCATCAATCTGATCTCTTACATATATGCTAGTTCAAACTTCAAACCATAGTAGCAGTTGTTTAATTCTGGTTGTGAAATTTGATCATCAGGAGGCATTTATTAGGACTTCAAGTAGGAGAAGACGTTATTAATTGAACCATTTTGAACTGAGAATAATTTAATAAATGTATAACAGAAAGTGCAAACTCCAGCATTAGGTATTCTTGTGATTTCGACAGTTCTCTTAATCTAGTGATTCAATTTGTTCAACAGAACCTTGCCAGGCTTCCAGGTCTGCAGTCAGAAGTGGCTAAGATTAGAATCATTAATGATGTCAGTGGTGTAATAAAACCCGGAAGGTATGTCATCGAAGCTTTTCCATGTCATATACTCAATTAAATAGTTATGCCAATGTAATTCACAATAAGTACGCCAACCACTTGGATTTCTAGTTTCTGACTTGCAGGAGATAGACCTTTTTTCTGGCCAACTATTAAACTGCCAGTAATTCTCATCTCATATCTGGTGCAATTAGTGTCTCATCAATACTTGTGATTGAACAAGAATAACAACAGCAGAATCTGTGTTGGTTGAACTAAACTCAACTTTTGATGAAAATTCTTGTGAACTAGTCATCTTTTGTTTTATTTGTCACTCTATATTTCGTATAGCCCTACTTAGTAGTGATCACTGTGACGTCCTGTAAGAGAAACTGTTATGTGAACGAAAAAAGCAATCAGCCTCTCAATCGTGTATTTACCTTGGGAACTGATAATGTGCATTGCCTACGCAGTACAAACCTCCCAGATACTGGAGCTTGGTTAGTTGAGTAATGTTCTTAATTGGTTTCATCCATAATTGCAACTGAAAGATGAATAATAACTTGCTCACATGGTATTGTTTTTCGGAAAGTTAGTTGACTAGCTTTGATGCACATGATTATTTAGTGATTACATAACATACACATAAGCTGGCAAGAGAGTTCTTTTGAGGTACATTAGATATGATGTGGTTTTTATTTGGGTCAAGTGTCAGAACTGGTCTTGCATTTGTGATAGTCTTAAGCTTGGTGCAGCTTACTTTTCTGGATAATTTCGGTCTACCTTTTTAGCAGTTTCCCTCCAGCATGTTCTGAACGGAGAGTTAGAGATCTTCATTTTGAAATCATTATTTTAAGATGGGAGTTCCTCAATCTGTCATTTTGAATTTACTCAAGTTCTTCGCTATTCTTACAGAATGACTCTATTGCTTGGACCTCCTGGATGTGGAAAAACAACACTACTGAAAGCACTTTCAGGAAACCTGGACAAATCTCTTAAGGTCTCTTCAAGTTGTTTTTCTTTTAATGTCAAAAAAAATTGTTTTTGTTTTAATGTCAGCAAGAGAAAAATATAGGCACACTTTCTTAAAAAATCCTACAGCTGATATAAAATAAATACTTTGATCTACAGCATACTGGAATGTGAATTAACAGTCCGTCATTTGTCGGATTTGTTTTACTAGTTATTTCTCTGGTTCTTCTTAGTCACTTTTAGTTCCTTTATATCCTTAAGATCTCAGCTAGGGAACACTTAATTGCTATATTTCTCCCATTTCACCAAGAGAACAGAAGCTTTACTGACTTACCAACACCTCCTCGAATAAGAAACTAGTGAATAGTTGCACTAATATTTGCACCTTCACTCGAACAAGAATGATTATAATTAATGGTACAGATAGAGTTCATAACATATGGAGTTAATGTCAATCTTACTGTGTCTTCCATGTCTAACAGGTATCTGGGGAGATTTCTTACAATGGTTATAAATTGGAGGAGTTTGTACCTCAGAAAACTTCTGCATATATTAGCCAAAATGACCTACACATCCCTGAAATGACTGTTAGAGAAACACTCGATTATTCATCTCGTTTTCAAGGAGTTGGAAGCAGAGCAGGTATGCCTTCCAGCCCCAAAAAGATAAAACTGTAGTGATGAATACTTTCAATCACTGGTTTCTAAAGCGAAACCTTGGAGTAACTGGTAAAGTTGTTGCCATGTGACCAGGAGGTCATGGTTCAAGCCGTGAAAACAGCCTCTTGCAGAAATGTGAGGCAAGGCTGCGTACAATAGACCCTTGTGGTCCGGCCCTTCCCCGGACCCCGCACATAGCGGGAGCTTAGTGAACCGGGCTGCCCTTTTTTACTGGTTTCTAAAGCGATGCCTTCCCTTTTGAAGATATTATGATTGACCTAAGCAGAAGAGAGAAAGAAGCAGGAATTGTTCCTGATCCAGATATAGATACTTACATGAAGGTAGTTTTAACATCACCTTGTTCCCGTTTCATCTCTTTTGAGCTATAAGCTGCTTGATATATTCATTGACAAGATTATACCATTTTTATGACTAACTTGTAACATGCCTGGAGAACATGTTTGCATTCCTATGCAGTCAACTTTGTTATGGATTTTAACCTTCTAAATCAAATTTAATCATATAGGCGATTTCTATTGAAGGACAAAAGACAAACCTTCAGACAGATTATATTCTGAAGGTAACTTTATTGAATTACCCTCTTTGACAATTATTTGTCAGAGACGGCATAGAAGTTGATGATTACCACATTCTTGTATGTGTTCAGATTCTTGGACTTGATATTTGTGCTGACACATTGGTTGGTGATGCCATGAGAAGAGGTATCTCGGGTGGTCAAAAGAAAAGGCTGACAACAGGTACATTTAAACCACGATCACTTTGTAACAAAGGTGTCAGTTGAATATGTTCTCCACTAAATCTGCTGATGTACTTGATACCATTTGTAAGACAAGTATAAAGCAACCAACTATTTTTGTGATGCAGGAGAGCTGATTGTTGGCCCCACAAAAGCATTGTTTATGGATGAAATATCAAATGGCTTAGATAGCTCGACTACATACCAGATTGTTGCTTGCCTTCAGCAGCTGGCACATATTACAGATGCCACTATACTTGTCTCGCTTCTTCAACCAGCGCCGGAGACCTTTGATCTCTTTGATGATATAATTCTGATGGCTGAGGGAAAAATTCTTTACCATGGGCCAAGAAAATCTGCTTTAGAATTTTTTGAAAGCTGTGGGTTTAAATGTCCTGAAAGGAAAGGGGTAGCTGACTTCCTCCAGGAGGCGAGTCCATAATAGTTAAATGGTCCTTACATTTCTCTCTGTCAATTAGAAGCTCATGAAATCTGTTCATTGTTTTCAGGTTACATCAAAAAAAGATCAAGCACAGTATTGGCATGGAACTAAAGAAACGTATAGATTTGTTTCAGTTAATATGTTATCACAACAATTTAAGGAATCTCCGTACAGGAAAAAGCTGAATGAAGAACTTTCTGTAGCATATGATAACTCCAGGAGCCATAAAAGTTCTATAACCTTTCGTGACTATTCACTTCCTAAATGGGAACTCTTTCGAGCTTGTATGTCAAGAGAATTCCTTCTGATGAAAAGGAATTCCTTTATCTACATATTCAAAACTGTTCAGGTCAGTGATTAGTCTTTTCTTTTAGTTATGGTAGTTCAAGCAACATAATATTCTATACTCATTCATAGTATCCCAAGCAAAGATAGAAGTCACATTTTCCTTTCTGAGATTTCTCACAACTTATTGCAATTTATGCTTCTACTATGCAGCTTGTCATTATTGCATCCATCAGTATGACTGTATTTTTGAGAACTCGGATGGATACTGATCTTATACACGCAAATTATTATTTGGGAGCTCTGTTTTATGCTCTCATCATTCTTCTTGTGGATGGATTCCCTGAGCTGTCCATGACAATAACAAGACTTGCAGTTTTCTATAAACAGAACGACTTGTGCTTTTACCCAGCATGGGCGTATGCAATTCCCGCTACAATTCTCAAGATTCCTCTTTCTCTATTAGAATCTGTCATTTGGACAGGTCTGACCTATTATGTCATTGGTTTCAGCCCTGAGGCTGGAAGGTGAGTGCTATAGTTTTGTGGTTATATATCACTATCTCCAATAGGCTTCCATAGCAGCTTCCACTTTGCCAATTCCAGTTGTCTTTATGTAATGATTTGGATAAATTTCAAGCATTTTCGTGTCAAAATTGTGTCACAGGTTCTTCCGGCAATTACTTTTATTATTTGCTGTGCACATGACATCGATCTCCATGTTCCGTTTCTTGGCATCTGTCTGCCGGACTATCGTTGCTTCGACAGCTGCTGGTAGTTTATCAATCTTATTTGTCTTTCTATTCAGTGGATTCATAATACCAAGACGTAAGCATTCCTACTCCTTTGTTCTTCATTTTGATATGATGCTCATGTGAGCGTGGAGTAGCAGAACTAAACTACCGGTATTTGACTACAGCCTCAATGCCTATTTGGCTGAAATGGGGATTTTGGATTTCTCCGCTGACATATGGTGAGATAGGCCTTGCTGTAAATGAATTTCTTGCCCCAAGATGGCAAAAGGTGAGAGCCAATAGCTCAAATACTTCACTTCTTTCAGTTGTGTAACTGACTTTTGCACATTGCATGTGGAACTGAAGACAAGTTGCACAAAATGGCTGATTTGAGGCACCAATATGCAATATTGGAAAGTATTCTCTCTAAGGCATCTGTATAAGAATATGAAAAAATATATTTGGTGGTTGTTTTTCCATCCTCTGTCCTGAAATTACATTCCGAAAAAAGAAGAGATCATCCGTATAAGAAAATAATGAAGTATTGCCGTTTGTCAGTTCTTTTTCGTTATTTGAAACTATATAATGAAGTATTGCCGTTTGTCAGTTCAATGACAGATATCCATGTCAATGGTAGTGACTTCGCTAATAAATATTTGTAGCATGCAAAGCATAAATCGTCTCTTTGATTCCCAGAATCACTTGAATATGCAATGTTCTTAATCATACTCACAATGAATCACATCTTTGAAAGCATTAGTACTTTTTTCCTTGACGAGAAACAATATTCTAAAGGCTACCTTTGACCCAAGAGCTTAGACGGTTTTCTTGTATTCCTGTTGTAGCAATCCATTCAAGTACTTCATAGGCACTCAGTAGTGAATTGTCTCTCCAACTAATGTACATCAGTTTTAACTATAGGTAACCTTTAAACTGTGCCATAAAATTATGCATGATGAGAATAACTCCAAATTGATCGCTTAGCAGCTTTGTTAGATGTTTTACCTCCTTGATACATACATTTCTGTTAACTTTAAACCAATAGCTCTATCTGTCTTATCACAGAAGTTATCCATATTATATTCAATACTCGTGTCACATGCTTCATTTTTACAGACACATGCAACAAACACAACTATAGGGAATGAAGTCCTTGACAGCCGTGGGTTAAACTTTGACGGATATTTGTACTGGGTATCAGTTTGTTCTTTGTTTGGCCTTACAATACTGTTTAACATCGGTTTCACCTTGGCCTTAACTTTCTTAAAAGGTATGTTCATTTTTTTTGTACTTCAAAAGAAATCTGCACAGTAGATTTTGTAATTTACTTGTCGGTTTTCTTGAAAACCGATGCAGCTCCTGGTTCTCGTGCCATTATATCAACGGAGAAGTACTCCCAAATAGAAGGAAGTAGCGATTCTCTTGATAAAGCTGATGCAGAACAAAATTCCAAGGCCACAATTCCTAGCACCACAATGGATTCTCATGAAGGAGCAGGTTACCCTCTTATTCTATTGCATGAATAATTGGCTGAGGAACTTTGTTTCTTACCATCTTTCTCATCTCTTTATAGTTACTTCCTTGCTCTTCAAAGCTTGGTTTCTTCTGTTGTTTTCCAGGAAGAATGGTTCTACCTTTCGAACCCCTATCTCTTGTGTTTCGAGATGTTCAGTACTATGTTGACACTCCTGCGGTGATCTTCTAACCTATCTCATTTAGTATTGGGTCATATTTGGATAACTAAAAGCTGTTGAAACCAAAACTTCAGTGGCTGAGGTTGTGGTTTTATGTCCATTTCAGGAAATGAAGGAGCTCGGTTTCACACAAAATAGACTCCAACTTCTTTCGGATATTACTGGCGCACTTAGACCTGGTGTGCTTACAGCCCTTATGGGTGTCAGTGGGGCTGGAAAAACGACCCTCCTTGATGTCCTTGCCGGTAGAAAAACAAGTGGTTATGTTGAGGGAGAAATAAAAGTTGGTGGGTACCCTAAAGTTCAAGAGAAATTCGCTAGAGTTTCAGGTTACTGTGAGCAGACAGACATACATTCTCCTCAAATAACTGTAGAAGAATCAGTTATATTTTCTGCTTGGCTACGACTTCATCCTCAGATTGACTCCAAAACGAAATATGTACGAGCTTAATAACATTAAAGTTTGAATTATCTTCTGGCTCTATCTATATTTGATCTAATGTGGCACATATGCAGGAGTTTGTGAAAGAAGTCCTTGAGACCATTGAGCTAGATGGTATAAAAGACATGTTGGTTGGCATGCCGGGTGTTAGTGGACTTTCAACTGAACAACGTAAACGGCTGACAATTGCTGTGGAGCTTGTTGCAAATCCCTCAATTATCTTCATGGATGAACCCACAACCGGGTTGGATGCAAGGTCAGCTGCAATTGTCATGCGGGCTGTGAAAAATGTTGCTGAAACAGGAAGAACAATAGTTTGCACCATCCACCAACCAAGCATTGACATATTTGAAGCATTTGATGAGGTAAGATGTATGTGAGAAGCAATTACTTAGCAATGCAAGAGCTTTTGAAGTAAAAGCAAAGACATCTACCTAGAAAAATCTCAGTTTGTGTAACTACGCGTCATTCATGGATATCATCAAAAAGTTATTTGTCTAAATGTGCTATTTTGCAGCTGGCTCTATTAAAAACTGGTGGGCGCATGATCTATTGGGGACCACTCGGACGAAATTCTTGTACTATGATTGAATATTTTGAGGTGCACTAATTTCCCTCTTTATTTGTGTTGCAGCAAGCCAGTAATAAAAGCTTCTTTGAATAGTAGCTGAGACCGTTGTTTGTTTTTCTCATTTGACAGGGAATATCTGGTGTGCCAAAAATAAAGAACAACTACAATCCAGCAACATGGATGTTAGAGGTTACATCAACATCTAGCGAAGCTGAGATTAGCATAGACTTCGCTGAAGTATATAAAAATTCAGCTCTACACAAGTTAGTCATAGTTATTCACCTCATCTAGTTTTGCGTTAGTCCTAAAATGTATCTTACACATTGTATCACTTGTAAGCACATTTTGCATATGACTAATGCATAATTATTCTTTGGTTTACACTTCTTGTAGAAATAACAAAGAGCTTGTGAAGAAGTTGAGTTTCCCACCAGCTGGTTCAAAAGATTTACATTTCCCAACCCGGTTTTCACAAAATGGCTGGGGACAATTCAAGACATGCTTCTGGAAGCAATACTGGTCCTACTGGAGGAGTCCTTCATACAATTTGATGCGCTCTCTGCACATGCTTTTTGCTTCCGTTCTTTTTGGATTGCTCTTCTGGGATAAGGGAAAAAAACTGTAAGACAATAAACTACTATTCAACCAAAGCTTCAATTAACTTATCATAACATGCTTCATTACACTGGGAATTAAAACTTAATACATCCTCATGGAAATTCTGAGGCCACTTCTAAATAACATGTTTATCCCAAAAGTAATGCTTAATTAAGTGATCGGCATGATCAGTAAAAAAAGAATTAGGTTGTCTGATCCTGCATTTTCTGCTCAGATACATCTTTTCCTGTTCGGTTTGTTAACATTCAACAATTTGGCTTAATTTCTTCTTTGTTGACATCACCAACACAGCTAAAACAGAACTCTGGAGTTCCATTTTTAGTGTGTGAAAGTTGATGCAGAACCGAAATTCTGTTTTAAATGATGCAGAACTGAAGCTCTCTCTCCAATGATAATGGACTTGGTTATGCATGTATTTGTATATATGTTATATACTTGAACAACTTAATATTTTCTTAGACTGCCTTTTATTTTTCTTCCTCCTTTTTGACAGAGATGACCAGCAGAGCGTCTTCAGTATATTTGGTGCTATGTTCACTGCAGTAATCTTCTGTGGCATAAATAATTCATCTTCAGTTTTACCATATGTGACCACGGAGCGATCAGTCCTATACCGGGAAAGATTTGCTGGGATGTATGCTTCATGGGCTTATGCATTAGCACAGGTATATATAAGACTTACATAATTGGCCTGTTGACTTGTTGAGACACAGGAATGGCAAATCTTACACTTGTCGTCAACGGTACACTGCTTCATATTTGAGTTGATTTTGTAGGTGGCAATTGAAATTCCATATCTTTTAGCGCAAGCACTTGCATTTACTGTCATTACATATCCAATGATTGGATATTATTGGTCGGCCCACAAGGTTTTCTGGTACTTCTATTCGATGTTCTGCACATTGTTGTACTTCACATACTTGGGAATGATGCTTGTTGCAATGACACCAAACTTTCCAGTAGCTGCAATTCTTCAGTCATCCTTTTACACAATGTTCAACCTCTTTGCTGGATTCTTGATGCCAAAAACCGTAAGCGGTTCAGCATTTAAGCCACTTTGAATGTAGAAATTTGTAATAACTACCGTCTTTATGTATGTTTCTTCTTTTCGTTCATTGCAGCAAATCCCAAAATGGTGGATCTGGTTCTACTATCTGATACCTACATCATGGACGTTGAATGGGATGCTTACTTCACAATATGGAGATGTAGAAACGGAGATTACTGTGTTTGGAGACGAGAAAACAGTAGCAGCATTTATTAGGGACTATTTCGGATTTCACCACAATCAATTACCTATTGTAGCTGTTGTTTTAATTGCATACCCCCTAGTTTTTGCCAGTTTATTTGCATTTTTCATTGGGAAGTTGAATTTCCAGAGAAGGTGATGTTGTAGCTTATTCATTTGTATGTAGAAACTTAATATATGATCCAAATTAAATACTCTCCCTGCTCTTTTTGTACAAATAAGGTTGTGGTATATTCATAATACCAGGGAGAGAAGTTACGTGATTTGATATTATACATGAGTTTTCTAATCTATCTTTTTGAGAATAGATGAGAGTTTAAAGTTTATTATACAAGGACTACAATAAGCATTATATTCAATCTTAAATTTGATATTGTACAAGATTGATTACAAACCCTTTACTGTGATTAATTTCTTGTTGTAGTCAATGGACACATGTACTTAGAATCTTCATTTCTCTAGAGGCAAAAACTCTAAGCATAAAATAGGAATTTAAGTGGTTGGCAGAAAATTCTTACAAAGATTCATAACATGGCTAATTTACATGAACCCTCCCTTCATCTTATCTCGATTGCAGAGGCCTGCCTTATTGTTTCTAATTGCATTTGCCTAATCTGCAACTGTCTTTTGAGTAAGGTAACAATTTATCTGTATTTTACTAGGAAAGTAAAAAGTATCATAGAACTATTTAAAGGATCACAAACACCAGCTAGTATTTCTCTCATATATTCCAGTTAATTCAACATAACTTTTATCAAATTATACACATAAGGAATGACAAAGCATATGTGAAATAGTACAGAGAATAACATCATCTTTTCGCCATTTCTAAAATTGCAATGCTTTCAGCTTTTTACTTGAGCTGAAGACTGAAGTGAGATGTTCAGAAAATGAACAGACATTGTTTCTATTGTTAGATGTAGGGACTTTAATAGTAAGGTAAAGCAGTCTGGGTAGGAACTTGAAGCATTCAAACAACAATAAAGATTTTATCATTAGCGTGAACAGTAAAAAAATACAGTTACAGCCACCACCAAATAGTAAATACTAAGCATACACATCTGGATATCATGCATGCTTGCAAAAAATTGGTTGATCTCTTGAGTAGGGACAAGTTCGTTCCAACTCCAGATCAAACAATAGCCTGAAAGTGAATCTGTAGTATATAAATCTACAATGGAATTACTTACTATATAGCTCAAGTCCTCAGTCAAAGTACTGGGATATAAAGTTCTTAAACGAATTGCCCAAAACGACCACCAAGGGAACTCTGGGCAGAACAACATAATGCTTTCACAAAAAAAGAACCTCTAATGAGATAGATTCCCTTGCTAACTTCAAGTCAAATGCACAGCATACACAACACAACCAGCACAAGTAAGACATAAGCACCAACAGTCTGAAAGCTACTGTTAAATGAAATGGAAGAGAGTTAGACTATGTGACGGAGGCTTTTGGTGTAAGGCATACAAGTGAATGGGGTTAATGTAGAGCTTCTTCCTTGTGGCCCTTCAATTATCCTCACCGTATTATGATCCCAATCATAGAGAAACAATCCTCTCAAAGACCAGCATATTAGTAGTTAATTGCCATGAATGCTTGTAGGCTTTACAAACTGTGCCATGCCCCAATGCATCAGCTCAGGTTCGCAATAATCAGAAGGCGAATGGTAAGGGAAAACATTCACATCAAGATTAAGATTAACCCTGTAGCTTCTGATCCATGCCCACACCTCATAGTCCTCCAAGATCCATATGTCCATTGCATTCTGATATATATGCAATTGGCAGAAAGACAAATGATCTTCCTTCACTAGGAGAGACATTGTCTCATGCGTTTGGCATTCACGTGATTGTCTTCATGCGTTTGGCATTCACGTGATTGTCTTGAGTTACATTGTGTTCCAATATGAGGCATGAGAGAGAGTTCTTTTGTATCCAATCTAAACATCGTAATTGCAATTGAGCAAGGAGGGATGTCATCTTCTTCTCCAAATTCTCGATCCATAATCCAATGCATTGCACCATTAACAATTGCAGGAGAGAGATAAGTTGGGATGGAATTCAAAGAAGTGAACGAATTCTCCTCCAAGTTTGACTCCTGATTGTGTAGATTAAATATTGACAGCTACTACCTTGTACTTTTGCATTAAGAATCTTAAGTTCCCTAGTCAATGGACACAAATAAAAACCACAGATGCTGCCAGCGCCAAGCATGTGTTTTATGGTTATTTCCTCTTGTGTTATGGGGTTAAAAACAAAATATGTAGAAGGGGAAACATTGTCGCCGAAAAGAAGTAGTCCTTGACAAGAATGTAGAAGACGTGGTTGGTGCTTCTTCATTGTAAGCTCCGGTTTGAGGCTTACTTTCTTGAACACTTTCTCTTTACTATCATTTTCCACTAGCACGAAAAAGTCAAGTTCGTCATATTGTATGAAAAGCCTCTCTCTATCATGAAGTAAGGTGGCAAAATAACGTGATGAGATCAAAGCCTTCCACAGCCAACAGACCCTTCGACATTTCAGAATACAATCTATGGGAAGTCGACTTAGGATATTGATGATGATACAATCAGGCAAACATTCAAAAGCTCCATAGTTCTGACTAGGGCTGTCCAGTGGGCCGGATCGGGACCCGGCCTGTCCCGCTACCCGCCCCCCGCCCCGATCCCCATAAAAAAAAATTGTCTGTGTCGGGTTCGAATTCGGGACGGGGCTGGGATCGTCTCGCCCGTCCCGCCCCGCCCCCCGGCAAAAACATGCATTGCAACAACGGCCAAATTTTGATTTTGACCGTTGTGCAACGGCAATAATGGCCATTTTTTGCCCCCCACTCCCTACCCCTTAATATTTATTTTAACCCCTAAGTTAATATATTTACACTTTAACCCTATTTCTCAACTATAAATACATCATTTTCCTCTTCATTTTCTCACAAATCTTCCGACAATCTCTCAATTTATCTCTCTACAATTCTACATTGTCTACTAAATATTATATTTTTTTTGCTCATTTATATCAAAGTTAAAAAATTAGGAGTGAAGTTGGCAACTAGCTTGAGGATCATCCATCGAGCAAAGTTTTAATTTTCAATCTCGATTACAAGTCGATGTTACGTCGGCGTTTGGTACATTCGTTCCTTCTTAAATTATTATTGTTACTTAATTTTAATTATCGCACTTAATTTCATTTACTTTAATTATTTATTTGCATAATTATAATAGAACGCTTTGGACGTATGATTAAGGGTAAAGGTAAGTGTGATTCTTCTAGTAGGGTAACAAGGGTAAGGGTACTTCTTCTAGTAATCAAATTCCTAGTCCCGATGATTTCATTGATTTCACTCATATAGATGAAACTATTTTTTTAATGATATACCATTAGATGACGAGGTAGATGAACCAGACTTTAATTTAGACGATAATTTAGATGACACACCCACTAGTGCACCTCAACCTCAGGCTCAGACTGAGTCTCAGCCTCAAACTGAAACTGAAATGCCTCATATTCCCCCTAGTATGAGTTGAGGCCCCACACAACGAAAATTAAAATCAGTTGCATGAGATTTTTTTTGATATGACCAACAGAATCAACTAGTTAGATGTAAAATTTGTAAAAATATTTATAAATTTAAAACCGGAAAAGGTCAAGGTGGGATGGGAGGTTTATTAAGACATGTACAAGGCGAGCACACAGCTAGGTGGAATCATTACCAGGCTAAAAAATCGGGTGTGCCAATGCCATCTGAGTCGTGACAAGGTTCACATAGTGTCCCCGATCAAGTACATGGTCAAATTAACCCGACGACCGGGGGAGGGGATTTTTGGTCCTAAATATGATAAAAACAAATATAGGGAAAATATGGAAAAATTAGTTGATGTGGAGGGTTTTCCTTTTTCATTTCCTTCATCTCCTGATTTTATTCATTACATTCGAGAAACATATAATCTTGCTTTTAATGGTTTTCCTAGATCAACTGTTAGAAGGAATTTTTTAAGTTTGCAAGTGAATATCAACAATGTTTACGTTATGCATTGTATCATTTTAATGGCAAAGTGGCTATCACTTCTGACATAGGTCGTAGTACTAACGATAATGATTATTTAACGGTAACATGTCATTGGATATATCAAAATCGGTCTATGCAAAAACATATTTTTGCATATAGATATATTGATGATAGACACAATGAAAATTTTATTGCACAAAATGTTAATGAAATTTGTGATTATTATAGAATACTTGATAAAATTATGACTATTACATTAGTTAATGCTACTTCTAATGATTATGATATAAGACTTTTAAAGTTCGATGAACTCCATGTTTTCCTGATCATTTTCATATAAGATGTGCGTGTCATATTTATAACTTAGTTGTAAAGGATATCCTAAAATTTTTTAAAATCATTCTTGATAAAATATAATTTGCTATAAATTTTATTTTTAAAGGTAATAAAATACAAAGACGCAAAGAGTATAAAAAAACTTGTCATGATTGTGGATTACAAAAATTCCAGAAGAAGTTTCAACTAGGTGGAATTCTCTGTATGAGCAACTACTTGTTGCTTACGATTATAGACAATCTATAATTTTATTATTTAACACCCATAATAAAAATCCAAGGGATATACTTGTAGATAATGATTGAATTTTTTTTTAGAACTTAATGGATTTCTACAGAAATTTTTTCAAGCTACTAAAGAATTTTCCGATATTTATTATCCTACTATTTCAAATATGTTATTTTATATAGCTCTAATATTTTTGTTACTTAATGAATATATAGAAAAACCATCTTACGCGCTCCATCTATTAAAAATATTTATAAAATTTAAAAAATATATTTTTCCTATTCCCTCTATTTATATTGTTGGTGATGTATTAAATCCGACTATTAAAGTAGACAGTTGTAAAACACTTGTAGAAACGATTTATGATTGTATAGAAGTACTTCCAACAGATCCAACTGAAGAACCAACTCACAAACCAACTAAAGAAGAAGTTACGTCTAGCATACACACTGAATGCAAACAAGTATATATATACCAACAAAGTGCAAATAGTCAATCGGCTTCTGTACTATCTTCTACTACTTTGCTGCAACCTTATAAAAAATATGCGGTTTCTGCTGCTAGTATTCAAGGCCTTAGAAATAAAATGCTTAGTGGTTCAACTTCTTCACAAGTTAGCGAATTTGATGTTTATGTTTTGTAGAGTGTTGTACCGTACGAATTAATTGTCAATGATGAAGTTCATGAATACTTGCTGAAATACTGGAGGCAGAATGAGAATACATTTCCCGACACTAGCAAAGATGACCCGAGATGTATTGAACATTCAAGCGTCATCAACAGCATCTGAAAGCGTTTTTTCTGTTGGAAGATTTCAAATAGGAGATCACAAACATTCATTGGCGGGAGACATATTGGAGATTGCAGTTCTATTCAGAGATTGGATTCGAGCGGAGCGTAAAATGTACAGTCAACCGGAGATCAACGAAGAAGAAAACTACAACAACAAAATCTTGTCCGAGGGAACAGGAAGCGACGTCGAACAATTTGACCAACAAATTTCAATTCCAACCGAAGATCCTCAAGACATTGTGAAAAAATTAGAAAATGTATGGTTAACTATATATGGTTCTCGATGAAAGAAACCCAATCATCTATACAACATAATATATACCTTTCTTTTTCCTTTAATAGTAAATCTATATTATGTATACACATACAGAGACATAGACAAATCTTTTCAGCGAAGTAGCCTTCACTGAACTAGGTGCTAGACATGAGTAGGGAAGAAAGAGAAGTATTAGTGAATATTATTAGAATATTCACCATATATTTTGTAATTATTAGTATTGTATAATTATGGTAGATATATGGATCCTTATTGTATTAGGACTCCACATTATACACACTATTAATGAGAAAGACTTCCCAAAAGAGATTAATACATTCTTACTGGTATCAAGAGTCAAACCCTAAAAACACCTAACCTTTTCTTTCTCTCTTTTCTCGGTCCAGACCCCCCCCCCCACCTCCCTCGGCCAGCGACCCCACCCACAACCGAGACTCTCATTTTTTTCTCTCTTTTTTCTTGTTTCTGTTTCCATGTATACTCCCACCTCTTCTAAGGCTGCCGCCTCCTTCTCCACAGTCATCATAGACAACCCTTTGCTCCCTTCTTCACTTCTTCTTTCCATTCAGCATTCACCGTCACGAACATCAATAATTTTATTCCCTTAATTCTTGATCAGGAAGATGGTCAATATTCGTCGTGGGTTGAACTCTTTCATATTCACGCTTGTGCGTATAACGTGCTTGACCATATTGGCGACTCTATACCTCGCCCTCTAGAAATTGCTAACTCGACATGGCATCGTCTTGACGCTATTGTCAAACAATGGATTTATGGCACCATCTCTAAAGACTTGCTTCACACGGTCATAAAATCAGGTGTCTCGGCTCGTGAGTTATGGGTACGTTTAGAGGACATCTTTTAGGATAACAAACATACGCATGCCGTGTATTTGGATGAACAGTTCAACAATACACGTCTCACGAATTTTGCCAACGTGTCCGAGTATTGTAAATAATTCAAACTAGTTGCGGACAAATTATCCAACGCAGGCACACCCATTTTCGAAACCAAGATGGTCTTACAACTTATTGCTGGCTCACTGAAGGGTGAATACGATACTCTCGCGACTATGATTCAACAATCCGACTCACTACCGAGTTTGAACAGGGCTTCACAATTACTTTTGGAGAAAACCCGACGTGTTAAACAGAACGAACACAATCAAAAGGTGTTAGCGGTTGAAAATCCAGCAACAAACGCCACCCCCACCACCGCCGGACAACCAACAACCGCGGGACAGTCGCGCTGGTGGCAGAGGCCGTGGTAACGGTAAGGGAGAAAAAGGCCGCGACAAATGAGGCAAGGGCCAACAACAGTTCCAGGCCCCTGCCCAGAATTTCCAATAGGCTGGCCCAGCAGGTTGGTCCAGCTCGGGAAACTGGGCCTCACCCCCTGCCCATTTCCCACAACTGTGACCCAATACCCGCAGGCCTGACAGCCTGGCATCCTGGGCTCGGCACCAGGCCCACGCCAGGCGTACCCGACGCCATAACATGCACACTTAGTCTCGGCCAAGCAACAACAAATTGGACACGGTCTGGCCTCCATTGATTTTGATCATGCCTTCAGCACATTAAACATTTAGCAACCCGACGAAAATTGGTACATGGATACGGGAGCCACATCTCATCTCACCCGCCCTTTAGGTAATCTCTCCTAACTATTTTGATTAAAGTATTCTCAATTTATTACGGTCGGTAATGGTCACCGCATTCCAATTGAAGGTTATGGTACCACCCACACAGAACCACCTCATCTGCCATTCTCCCTACATAATGTCTTTTATGCCCCCAACATCATTAAAAACTTAATATCTGTTAGGAAATTTACTCGTACAATTCTGTATCCTATTGGTTTCTCTGTGAAGGATCTACTTACGGGGACACCTCTTATGCGATGCAATTGTGTGGGGACCTATATCATTTCTCATCATCTTCAGCTGTCAGAACCCGATCACCTACCAAACTATGGCGTACCGCCACCACAGCCCCGCATCTCTGTCACCGCCAAATGCCACTGCCACTATCGGTATTATGTCCGACCAATCTCGGTCACCGCCGATTTCCACAACCATCACCGATAATTGGTCGGATGTCGTCTCTCCCACCCACCCACCGACAAACCAAACCGCCACCCTCTGTGTCACCGCCACCTGCCGTCGTCACTCTAGTCACCCAAACCACCCCGAACAAGATTTCACCACCGGAACCGCCAATACCAAAGACCTGCACCTCCCACCGCGCCCCCGTCACACTTTTGCCACACATACACCATCGCCGGACTCTGCATCGAGTCGCCCACACCCACCAGCTCTGACTTGATCCCCAACCCCACCCAACCCATCTCGGTCACCCGAATCCACCAGTCACATCCCCTACTCCGTCGACCTACCCCAACAGCCACTTCCAACCGTCACTGCCTCATAGATTCTGACCCCACAGCATAACCCAAACCCAACATCCAACTAAAATACCCAACCTACCCCCACGTACCGTATGGAAACCCATGCTCAACATGGGATTTTCAAACCCAAAGTCCAATTTAACCTATACACACAAACCATATCCCCTATTCCCGAAAACCCAAAATTAGCCAAACTTGACCCAAATTGGAATGCGGTCATGCGTGAGGAATTTAATGCTTTAACAAAACAACATACTTAGGATTTGGTTCCTAGACCAAATTAGGTGAATATGATCTGATGCATGTGGCTATTTCGTCATAAATTCAGAGATAATGGTGCCCTAGAGAGATATAAGGCGAGACTTATGCCTAATGATACTAATCAGTAGGAGGGCATTGATTGTGGTGAGACGTTCAGTCCGGTTGTTAAACCGGCTACCATATGCACAATTCTGAGTATTGTTATGGGTAAGCATTGTCCGATTCACCAGTTTGATGTAAAGAATGCGTTCTTGCATGAGAACTTGAAAGAAATTGTTTACATGAACCAGCCGCCATGCTTTGTCCATCTGGAGGCCCCTCATTATGTCTGTCGTCTTCGTAAGTCACTTTATGGTTTGAAACAGGCCCCTAGAGCGTGATATGACCGCTTTGCAAATTTCATTATGCAGATCGGGTTTGTATGCAGCAAGTGTGATAACTCTCTCTTTGTTTTTCATCGAGTTAGTAACGTAGCTTATTTTTTATTATATGTGGATGATATTGCTCTTACTACTTCCTCGGATGTGTTGAGAAATGAGATTATTTCTTTGCTTAAATCTGAATTTGCTATGATTGACTTGGGGAAGTTGAGTTATTTTTTGGGGATATCAGTGACTAGATCTGCAGACATTATGTTCATGTGTCAGTGTATGTATACAGGGGAAATTGTGTACACGGCTAAAATGGCGAACTGTAAGACTATGCCAACTCCGGTTGACACTAAATCGAAGCTTAGTGTTGTTGATGGTGATCTAGTGTCCGATCCCACTCTTTATAGGAGCCTTGCAGGTGCACTTCAGTATTTTACTTTCACCAGGCCTGATATTGCTTATGATGTTCAGCAGGTGTGTTTGTTTATGCATGCCCCTAACGAGCCTCATTTTACTGCTCTTAAACGTATCATTCGATACGTTAAGGGCACCATTGACTATGGATTGCATCTCTACCTCTCTACATCAACCATGTTGTTATCATATACGGATGCAGATTGGGCAGGCTGTCCGGATACGCGACGCTCTACCTCCGACTATTGTGTGTTCTTAGGGGATAATCTCATTTCGTGGTCTGTCAAGAGGCAAGCCACCCTATCCCGTTCGAGTGCAGAAGCAGAGTATAGAGGCGTTGCAAATGTTGTTGCTGAGATCTGTTGTCTCTGAAATCTTCTTTTGGAGCTTCAGTGTCCCTTGCGTAAGGAGTCTATGGTATACTGTGATAACATATCCGCGATATACTTATCTCATAATCTGATTCAGCATCAGCGAACCAAGCACATTGAGATGAATATACATTTTGTTCATGAGAATGTTGCTATAGGTCATGTTAAGGTGCTGCATGTGCCTTCTTCGTATTATTATGCGAATAACTTTACCAAATGTTTGCTATAGGTCATTCTACTAATCCTTTTCTTTTCTTTCATTTACATGAAACACACCGGGAGCAACGAAGAGTCTCGTTATGAGACTCATCATGGCTATTGTCAAAATGAAGACTCGTATCCACATTCATTGCATTCTCCCGCCTCGGAACTTCTAATTAAATAGGGCGGGATGACATCATCATCCGCCCTAGTCGCTACTTTTAATTCTTTAATATCGCCCTTTCTATTTTTTCGGGTTGTAATTTAATTATTCAATTTTGTGCGATCATTAGAACACTTAGAATGATTAGGCCTCGAATCGTTAAATTAATAGAGCAGTTTAAAATTGGAAACCCGTCGCTAGTTTATTTATTTTTAGGCTCGGGTAGTTTAAAAATTGGAAATCCGCCGCTAGTTTATTTATTTTTAGGCTCGTCATGCATATTTAAAACTTTCAAAAATAATTTGGTCATCTTTTACTCGCTTTATTAATCGTGTAAACAAGCTTCTGTTTTTATCCGATTTGCGATTTAAAATGACTTCCATATAAATCACTTCTTTGCATTACAACACAATTTGCTTTTTTTTTTCTCTAATTATCAATTGCCAAAAAATGGGTATTTTATGGACAATGGCATACAAATGCTTGCCGTTTATTCAAAAATCAACTTTGCATGTATTTTATAAACAATGTCATATAAATGCATGCTTTTATCCAAAAATCAACTTTACATGTATTTTATAAATAATGTCATACAAAATGCATGTCTTAACCAAAAATCAATTTATATGTATTTGATAAACAATGCCATACAAATGTATGTTTTATCCAAAAAATCAATTTACATAGTATTTTATAAACAATGTCGTGCATACCTTTTTCATATTTTATACCGGGAATTTATTTTTCAGAACCACAATCACCTTGCAAAACTCCTCAAAAGAATAAGTGGTAAAAATATTTTACGTTGTCAAAATGCATCTTTTATTAACTACTTGCAACATCCTTTTAATTAACGTTATACTTTTAAAACATGCATTTTTCCTTAGCATAATAATTAACATGAGTTTGATCGGATAACCGTAGTTAGCGAATCTTAAAGGATGCCTAACCCCTTCCCTTTAGGATAATAAAGAACTCTTATCCAGAATCTCATAGATTAATAGACCATTAATCGGAGTTCATTTTGCAACATTTATATTAACATTTAGGTGTCATAATTCACAGTAGAATAATTAGGTGACGACTTCTTAAGGCTTTAATTATTTTAGGAATCACCAAATTACGTCGCGACCGTGTCCGATCCCCCTCCTCCGCGGGCGGGACGTTCGAAAGCGGGTCCGACAGAAGTCATCTGCGACTTTAACTTTTAATTCCTTTTCGTTTTATCCTGTAAATCTATAAAGAAAGGAATTTGTATATTTGTATATAATATATATACAATACATTTGTCCATTGACCATCATAAGTTATATAATATATATAACTTATGAAAATTTTAAACCTTTGTATTCTCTAAATTTCGCTGCATTTACTCTTTAAAGTTTCTGTTTTACTAAGTGTTGTTACTGGTGTCAGATGACATAATTGACGACATTCGGAAACTGTACTTGTAATCTATTGAATTATGTTCATCTTATTTTTATTTGATCTGTAGCTCCCCTTCAAGTGGTATTAGAGCCAACACTTAACACAATAAGTGTTTGGTCATGTTATTTCAAGTTATGGATCCGGCAAATCCAACTATTAGTAGGCTTCCCATTTTAGATGGTTCGAACTATACCTATTGGAAGATTTGCATACGTTCTCATATCAAATCAATTGATGTTAGGGCATAGAGATCTATAACCAATGGGTATGTTGTTCCAATGTTGCTACTGGATGAGGAATGTGACATTTTTGTTAAGCATGAATCCGAATGGACCGCGGAAGAAATCAATAATGCTAGCTTTAACGAAAAGGCCTTAAATGCAATTTTTGGATGGGTTGATATTTACATGTTCAAACTCATTCAAAACTGCCCTACGGCTAAGGACGTATGAGATACTTTACAAATTCATTGTGAAGATAGCTCAAGTGTTCGTTGAACAAAGCTACGCATGCTCATGAGTAAATATGAACATTTAAGTATGGAAGAAGCGGATGATATTAAATCTTATTTTAAAAAGTTGATTGACATCTCAAATGAATGTCAAGTGCTTGGTGAACCATTAACCAACACTCAACTTGTTGAAAAGGCTCTCCGTTCTCTTCCTGAAAAGTTCAATATAAAGATTTGTGCGATTGAAGAAGCTCACAATATTGCTACAATGGAACTTCATACCTTAATGAACATTCTCAAAACCTATGAGATGAACATTGAGAGTCAAAGGGAATTGTATAAGAGCAAAAATGTAACACTTCAAGTCCAATCCCTGGAGAGTCAAATCGAAGAAGAGGATGAGAACCTTGAAGAAGTTGGTGACGGTGCAAATATTTCCCTATTCACTTGAAAATTCAATTCGATGGTGAGGAAGTCAACAATTATAGAAATAAATCTAAAACCAAAAAGCACCAAAACTAAGCCTTCAATTATAAGTCCACTAAATTTCCTTCAAATGTACAAATGTGCAAATACGCTTAGAAAATTTGGTAAGAGTCTATGGGTTTCTATTAGTGACGACGAATGAGAAGAGGAAGGAGATCAAGAAGTCGAATCACAAGCAATGATGTCTACTGTTTTCGAACAGTCTTTATCGGACAATGACGATGTCATCGACAATGTTGTCTCAAATGTTACAACATTTGCCTCAACATCAACAACGACATCTACATCCCCAGCGACATCCGAGAGGTACGAATTCTTTAACTATTCTAATGTTAATTGCTTTAGTGGTTGTATTTCTATTAGTGAGACTGATTGTGTGGATCAAGTTGATTCCAAAGATGATATGATTAACGAATTACAAAACCTTTGTAAAGCCTTAATCATAGAATCCAAGCAACTTGACACAAAGGTAAAATCTTTAACTCGTGAGAATGTAGATTTAAAAGGCACAATAACCCGACTAGAGGGTGCACTTACCAAAAAGGATATTGAATTTGGTAAGATCAGTGCAAAACTGGATTTTGCCGAAGCTACCTTTCATAATCTCAACACGGGGACTTCAAAATTGAATGAGATTCTTAACTTTAGTAAACCTTCACATGCAGGATTTGGGTACAAAAACACTCTTAAAACTGGCTGCTCTAAATTCTTTGGTAATAATAAGAAAATATATTTTGTAAAAGAAAAGGGGATGCATAAGAGTTTCTCATATACATCAAAGAATAATCTGAAGTTTGTGTGTAGTCATTGTAACTCCCCTGGACACTTAAAACCATATTGTTACAATCTTCAATATTCTGAGAGCAAAATGTTAAGGTGTTGCATGTGCCTTCTTCGTATCAGTATGCGGATATCTTTACCAAATGTTTTCACATAAAAAAGTGCTAAATTGTCGCTGAATCCCGAGAGATGTATATATCCTAAGTAAGTCTTCAATTAGTTCTAAGACCTTTTTTTTGTAAGTTCGAAATTAAGGAAATGACCTTAATCAACGAGAAGGAGGTTGATTATCGATCATAAGTTGATGACCTTCTACTTAGTCATTCATACAAATAAATTTATTTCACCCAAATAAAGTTGAATATCTACCACGATGGAGGTCGATTATTGACAATAGGTTGATATTCGATCAAGAAGGTAGTTGATTATCGATCATAATTCAAGAATCAATCACAGAGACCGTTGATTGGTCGATAATCAACCACTAAGGAGGTCGATAATAGATTATTTCATTTAGTTAAGTGACCACATGAAGAATTAACTCGCCTTTTTATACGCTAGATAGACTGCTAGAAAGGAAGCTCTAAAGACGGAATAAGAAATAGCCGAGTTTTCGATCAGCAAAGACAATAATTCGAGCGTTCCCCTGACTAGGAATGGCTATGGGGTGGGGGGCAAGACGAGCCTTAGTCCGCCCTGCCCTGCCCCGTTTAACTTTTTCTCATAATTTTGCCCTGCCCTGCCCGCCCCCCTTAAACCCGTCCTACTTCGTTTAAGTTTTTTTTTCTAGTTCTCTTTATTTGTCTTTCTATGGATCAAATTTAATCAATCTAAAAATACTCATTATTGAATATTTACCATAGAAATATTTATCTAAAAGTAAGTTCCAAGGTAAGAAGTTAAATTATTCAAGAGTTAAATACTACTATAAGGAATCATTTGAGATTTTACTGAATATATCCTTAATGAGGAATCATTTGAGATTTTACTGAATATATCCTTAATGACTCATTATTCACATTGATAAATTACTAAAGAGACACAAAGTGTTTCAACAAAAAAAAAGTGCGAAACATTTTTGTGCTCATTTGACTATGGGTGTTTATGGTTCGATTCGAATTGAATTTTAAAGTCAAGTTTTTTTTAAGGAAATTAAATCAATTAAGTTGATTTTAAAAATAAAAATACATTTTTCTTTTTAGTCCGTCTAAAAAAGAATGATACATTTTCTTATTTTGCAACAATTTAACTTTAACATTTACCTTTTACGCTTAACAAGATGATCTATAACAACACAAATATTTTTTACTTATTTTAGACCACAAAATTCAAAAGTTTTCTTTATTTCTATAACTTCGCGCATAGCGGGAGCTTAGTGCACCGGGCTGCTTTTTTTTTCGTGCATGCGAAAGTGATATTGTGAAATGTAAACCTTTTTATACAAAAGTGCAGTTCATTAACAAGTGTAACCATCTTTTGCTTTTTCATTTACAGAGCTGAATCAAGGACACGATTTTTCATCACCTGACAAGCTTAGGATGCCATATAACGCAACATGAAAATTAATATTGGAATGCAAAACCAAGTTTTGGTATATGCCAACTCTGATCTTTCTAGATTTGTAGCGTTTAATTTGCAAACATTTGCTAGGTACTGGTCAAGTTAATTTTGAGAGCTTTCTTTCAATTGCCTATTTTGATTATGAAACTTATAGTAGTTGGAACAGTATCATTCTTTTCCTGTTTTTCTCCCACAGAAGGCGTGTGTTTGAATCTATTTGTTGTTCAAGTTAAACGAGAGATGCAAAATCCTTCTACTTCAAGAATTAAAAAGAAAAGAAAAGATTCTATTGGTAAAAAGAAGGTAAAGAGTTCATTGTATCAATTAATATGAAGGAAACATAAAAAAAAATCATACTAAGCCCCCTCCCAAACATTATTTGACAAGCTGTCTACTGCTTCCAAAAGACTTGAGTTTGTTCAGGTCATGGTGAATTTTACTTTGGATTGACTAATATGCAATTTGCTTATACTACAATTTTCCGTTTTTAATATTATCAATGATTGAGCAAATCCAGTTCCGTCTCAAGTAGTATTTCGTACTAGTTTCAAACAGTCAAGGATCCAATTTTCAATCCTAATGTCAATTATTTGAACAAACCGTGTTTGAATTTCACCGGCCTGACTAATTCGGAGTCCGTCATATATAGAAAACCTAGTATGGGGACTTTTAGAACTTCATTTGTCGGGCTCAATCCTAAAATCTATAATTAAGGATGGAAGGACCTTTAACATAACACTACAAGTTTACAACCTTGATGGTGACACAATTTTTCGTTTAGCTTTAGTTTTTACGTTTCCATTCTCTCTTTTTGTTTTACTTTTTGGTTGTATTTCAGTCTGTACTCGTCAAGTGGAGATGAGGTTTGAAAACTAGTAATACAACAACAACATATCCAGTGTGATCTCACATGTAGATTTGGGGAGGGTAGGATGTAAGCAGACCTTATCTCTGTCTTTGTGGAGCAGATAGACTATTTCCAAAGATTGACTCAAAGAAATAGAAAAGTAATTCAAAGCAAATACAAAAATTATAGCAGTTAAGTAACAAGATACAACGCAAAACTACGCGGGTACTATATAATGTTGCTAACAGCAGGAATCACCTTAAAAGATGCTACAATCACTATCAAATATATATACAACGCAAAACTACGCGGGTACTATATAATGTTGCTAACAACAGGAATCACCTTAAAAGATGCTACAATCACTATCGAATATATATTCAATAACTTGGACCAGATATAGCAAAGTAGTAAGCCTCATCTAATCTTGCTGACCAAAAGTTTTTCACCACGTAGTTGCAGTGAATTGGTTTTTGTCAAAGCCCATCGAGTGGTAGAGTTGAAATAGAACGCACATTTTGTGAAGACTGTTGGTAGATAACAGTCAACTTTACCTAACGATTATAAAAGTAGCTCTATACATATTTTTGATTAATGATCACAAAACAATATGCAAAGGAAACAGATGGATACGAGACTTGCTATTCTTCAATAAGGACCATAATTTACATTTAATTTTTTACGTTTACATCAACCAAGAGAAATACTAATCCAACCATCTTCAAGTATCCTTTTTAACTTACAAAAATGCCGTTTAAACGTCAAGTTTTTAAAGTTATTTGTAAAACTAGACCCATGGCCTAACACGCTTAAGGGAACTCAACAGCAGTTTCATCGTCAACAGACAAAATGATCATTATAGTAACATCACAGTTGCACAACTACTGTTATTTGCACTCATCATTTGGCATCTTTTTTCAATATATTTGCTGAAGAACGCCAGGGATTCCACAAATGCACTAATTTTTATGTATACAGTAATTCTTTTTATATCTTCCGAGGCCCAAGATATCCAACACAACAGAATAGGACAACCAAAAAAAAGGATAAAAAAGTACAAAGACGAGCAAACACGGGGGATTCTAAAGCCACAAGCAAACATCAAAGAACAAAAAACATAGGCAAGCACTTTCAGACACTTAATCTTGGGGCTTTTCCCACTTGAGGGGCTTGACAACTTCCCATGTGAAATCGGGGTCATCACGTCCAAAGTGACCATAGGCAGCAGTTTTCAAGAATCTTCCATTGCCACCCCTCTTTAAATCCAAGTTAATGGCCATCATTCCCGGTCTGAAGTCGAAGTTCTCCTTAACTATCTTCAAAATTTCCCTGTCGGGGATCTTTCCAGTGCCATAGGTGTCAACAAACACGGACAATGGCTCAGGCACACCAATGGCATAAGAAACCTGCACGATGCATCTGCGAGCGAGTCCACTAGCTACGATACTCTTAGCAGCCTGCCTTACGATGTAGGCCCCGCTTCTGTCGACCTTGGTTGGGTCTTTGCCTGAGAAAGCACCACCACCATGGGCACCCCAACCACCATAGGTGTCGATGATGATTTTACGACCAGTAAGACCAGCATCACCATGAGGTCCACCAATAACGAATCGGCCTGATGGGTTAAGGTGGAAGATTGTCTTCTCATCAAGGTACTTCTCTGGGATGACTGGCTTGATCACATGCTCCTTAAGGTCCCGGGCAATCTCGTCATTTGTAACGGTCTCATCGTGTTGAGTGGAGATGAGAACAGTGTGAACCCTAACTGGAACCATAGCACCATTGTCATTGTAGTACTCGACGGTCACTTGGGTCTTGCCATCGGGCCTCAACCAGGGGCAGGTACTGTTCTTGCGGACTTCAGTAAGGCGGGCACCAAGTTTAGTTGCAAGCACATGGCTAAGAGGCATTAATTCAGGGGTCTCATCGGTGGCATAGCCAAACATGTGACCCTGGTCACCAGCACCAATCTCCTCGGGGCGTTTAGTCAGATGGCCATGGACACCTTGAGCAATATCAGGACTTTGCTGCTCAATGTAAACAAGGACCTTGCAGTTGTCGGCATCAAGACCAACATCATCAGAAACGAATCCAATATTACGGCATGTGTCACGAACAATCTTCTCATAGTCTACAACAGCCTTAGTTGTGATCTCACCAAAGACCATGACCAAGTTAGTCTTGGTGCAAGTTTCACAAGCAACCTTGCTCTCAGGATCTTGCTCAAGGCAGGCATCAAGAACTGCATCAGAGATCTGATCACAGAGCTTGTCTGGGTGACCCTCGTTCACAGACTCGGAGGTGAATAGGAAAGTTTCCATTCTGCAACAAGATAAAATCAATTACCTAAGTTCAAATATATAAAAGAAGGGCACAATAAAGAGAAAACTTGAAGCTACAATTGCTAAAATGAAAAAAGAAATAAAAGCTGCAGCATACTATATATACAGAGTATTAACTGCAACTTCATCACATAACAAATAGTGAGAAACTGATGCTACAAGGAAAGTATCAGTGCAAATTCTCCAGCTTGCAAAAAGCCTATATTCCTAAGCACAAGAATCTCTAACAGATAATGCACCACCAAAAGAGATTCTATGCAAAATATTCTCAATTAAAGAGTTCTTCTTATATTATACTCTACCACCTAAAGTAATTTATCTTAACCTGACAAAATTAAAGCGAAAAGCCCAACGATAAGATATCAAGTTGGACCACCAATTTCGATTAGGATCTACAACTTTTAAAAAGCACTAGAGTTAAGCTACAATCTTCTACTCCAAAATTGGCAGAAGCATATTAGCACAGATCTAGCTGGTACTCTTGCAAGAGAAGCCCTTTACCAGATCAATCAACTACTTCTCGTTTCTAGTTAATTTTGACAACAACAAACAAAATATAATCGAACAATACTACAAGGAAAAAAGAATATTAAAAGAAACAGAGAAAACGGATTTACAACACCAAACATGAGTTCAAAGTTCAGACCATCAAATTTCAGTTTAAAGAAATGATTTTTAATTAACGGGAGCTTAGTGCAGCGGGCTGGACTCTTTTTTTTTTTTTTAACCTCACCTGTTCCCAACACCCAAGTTCAAACATAACCATCCCTAAACACAAACTTCCATCACTTCAAAACCCAACATGGCCAAAAAAAAAAAACATATATAAGCTAAACCCCAAAACCCAAAGAAAATAAGCACAAAACAACCCCAGATCTGTCATAAAATAACTAGCAAGAAAACAAAAGAGACCCATAAAAGAAACAGAAAGACTAGTACTGTAGTATTCAACTAATATAATTGAAAAATTACCTCAAGAAAAAGAGAAAGTGAGGAAACCCAACAGCGAACTTGAGAGAAAAAGAGGTTCACAAATGTCCGAAAGAACAACCTCTTTGTATTTTTCGTTCGCCAACTGCTTGTCTTAACCTTATACAATGGAGCCTTATTTATAGACTGATGGCAGTGGTCTTAACATCCCTTGCTCACGTGCTATCCTTGTGGGCTTTTCGGGGTGTGGTTTGAATTTTTAAAAATAGCTTATAAGCTAAAAGTCCTCTTATTCAACTTTTAGTTTTTAAATTATTTTATAATTATTTTATTTTAATTTATATAACATACTTTTTTAGTTAATTTTTTTTTAAAATAACATATTTTTTTATTTGATAATAATTTAACGTTAAATTTTATATTTTATGTTTAACGAGATGATTTATAATCTCATAAATATTTTTGATTTATTTTAGACCATAAGATTCAAAAGTCTTCCTTTAATTCTTAAACGCCGTATCCAGTGAAACTACATCATATAAATTAGGACGGAGGAAGTACTTTTTTTAGCTTAAAAATAAGTGTCAAACACTCCAAAATATAAAAAAAAAACTTAAAAAACACTTAAAATAAGTCAATTCAAAGTGATTGTGTTTCGGTTTGGTATTTGATTTGAACCGTTGATGATGTGTGTGGGGTGTTGATCTATCGGTTAGGAAATGTTGGGGAGTGGGTGAGGATGGTAACATACTAACATGTCCACATAATTATATTATCCAGTTTAATTAGTGGAAAGAATATTAATTAGTGGTGAAGATATGGACTGCTACTACTGTACTACTATTGTCTCCGTGTTTACCAACTCCTCATGCGGGCCATGGGCCGGGCTGGGGTTGTTGACTTCGGGCTTTTAGTGGCATGGCTAGGTGTTTTTATTTTAATTTCTTAATCTGAAACTTGATTACTGTTGTAATTAAGGGGAAAAAATCAAATTGTACTCGGCATGAAATTAATTGTCTTACTTAACGGTAGTACCCTGACTAATAAGCAATGAGGGAAAGAATGCCAATTATATTGAGAGATAAAGAACCAGGAAGTTTCACTTGTGACTAACAATTGTGTGGGATCAAAATATTTTGGTGTATAGGTTCTTTCAAATGCTAAAAAGAATTAATCGCAATTTACAATGTATATGTGACATGAAAGTTGGTAAATCCTAGAACATTTAATTTGGTAAAGTTTGAAGTACCATATGTAAGTTTTTTTATTTTGTATATAAATCAGAGTGACACGAGATAAATGATTTTCATCCAAGATCTTCACAGTTTATAACTTGGAATATAAGTTGATAAGTCACAGTGATACAGGGCATTCATCACTTCGTGTTTAGGAAAATTCAACAGAATTTTAGAATAAACTTAGTTTATTTCTTCTCAAGTTTGATCAGAGCTAGATCATTTTCTTAAATTCGAGATTTACAAATTGATCACTTTACTTTACATAAGTGTATGACTTTATTGATTTTGTGTTTGTTGAAATTAAGAGATGAACTTATGGCGGTCCAGACCATTTATTTTTCTTCCTTTTTCTAAAAATATATGTGTTATATTTAGTGTTTAAGGAATATATAAAATGTAATTGAATAAGCGTAAGCACAAAGTGATATATCCTAGATTCTAAATTTCTAACATAAACGTGGCATGCATCAAAATGTCCATTGAATATTGTTGAAAATTTACTAATGTCGAATTAAGTTTATCTCATTATTTATGACTCGAACAATTGAGCCCCGCACGTCGGAAATATCGTTTCCACACACGTGCAATCTTAGTATCAAGTATCATAAATTTCGTTAATGAAAGAGATATTGGTACGTAAGTGAAATGTTTGAGACATAGAATGATGGATGGTTATTTGCTAAATGACAAGTGTTCCACGTTGGTAAACGAAGGAAGGATTGTGCGAGGTGTAAGATGGAACGGGTCGGAAAAGGGCGGCGGGAAGAATCAGCGGCCGGGCGTAAGCGCGCTTTGGGCGATAGCGTTGTCGATTTTCTGGTTGAATTATCGTCGCGGCGCTTCATTGGCAGTGAGTGCTCGACGGAAGTCCAAAAATTTGGCTGATTATGGAGAGGTTTTGGAGCATTAACTTGGCAGTTTTTTCCTCCATTATTTGGCTGCATTAGTTGGTGGTTTAAAGAGCCATTACATGACATTTAAATGACCATTACATGGGCACTTGAAGGGACCATCTTGCACACCTATAAATTGAGGCCTTTGGCTCAATTCTATAGATGAAAAAGATGAACATATATGAACAGAAAAACAAGTTCACGACACCACAAAGAGATCAGATTTTTCTGATAGCAATCCTTCTCTTAGCAATCTTCATTATTCATGCTCTTCGATGAGATCATTTGTGTAGGCTTTGCACACTTGATAGTTTGTTGTTTCATCTTGAGAGACTATTGTCTACACTTCCGTAAAATCTATATACGAGATCAATCTTGTCTTAAAGACAGAGAGTCATCTCTCGACTCAGCCGGTGGTGTTGTGGTTTATCTAATTGGTTGCTAAGTGTTTCAGGTGTTAACTCAACAGACGAAGGACTCTAACCGTTCGTATTCTCAGCGGATTTACAAGCCACAAGAGTAGCAGTTCATGTTCTTGTATTTTCGAATACAAGTTCTATATTTGAAGTTTCATTCAAGATCAAAATATTGACAACTTGTTGTTGTCCTCATTGTTGTTTATCCTTTCGATTAATGCAATAGTTATTTACTATTTTCGTTGTTGTTTTACATATTCCAACAAATATTACTGGACACTGCATTACTGGAGGGGATTTTTCTTTCGTTTTCAACTAATTAATTTGGCCACACAGAAAAGGATTTGTACCACATGATGAAAATTTCAGCTAATAATGAGTTAGAAAGGTCTGGTGAAGTTACTCACCAACCTTCACAAACGTGTACAATGCTCCATCCTGTCATTTTCTCTCTCGTATTAGCCTTTATCAGCTGACACAAGTAACAATATTGTAACTTGATAATGCCTAGGAATTAACTTACTGATTGTCAATCTTTTAAATAATTGTGGTGTCCGCTTCCGCTTACACATATTTTAATTAATTTTACGAAGTACGTATTATTTTTTACTAGCATAAATATTGTGTAACTTTGTCAACTTGTTAATTATCAATTCTGATCCATATTTAATTTTTTTTATAAATGAACTATTGTGTTTGTCTATAAAAACCCATTTGTTACCTCATTTTAACTACTAATTAAATAATACTCCATTTAGATACGGTATTTTCAAAATATACTCCCGTGATTATCTATAAGTCCATGTTGCGTGCGTTGCCACTTGCCCACAAGCAATGCGAGCGACTTAGACAACTACTAAAGAAACAAATAAAAATGTCAAACTGACTATATGGTCAAAAGACCAATGAAGTTTAGATTGACCACGTTGTTTGTTTCAAATTAAGCCCTTTCAAACTTTTAATTTTTTTTATTTTTATAAGAAATTAAACCCGCTGAACCAAATAAAGCATGCTACATGCATCATGGAAGGATAAGGTATATTCTTTGTAAGTTTTTTGTGTTAGCTCGTGAAGTGAAGGAGGAGGTCAAATGGCAGGGATAACCATTGAAGGAAAATAGAGAAGCAGAGGAAATGTATTGCTCGAACTTTAGCTTAAAAATATCTTATATATTGCCCCTTAGGTGAAATAGGATACAATGTTGATATATACCACAATTCGTCTAAATATATATATATATACCACAATTCGTCTAAACAACCTATTAATTACATTTTGACTAATTCTCAACAAACTAACTAAATCATAACAAACTTGTAACTAACTCAACCAACTAAAAGTATCTTTCATGTGCTACACCTCATGGTATTTTGGTGCACTTATTTAATTCTTTCCTTCACGCACCCCTCAAGCTAGGAGATATGAAGATATTCTTCATTCCTAGCTTGGACATCAAATGAGTATGCTGCACTCGACTGAGAGCTTTGGTAAGCAAATCTGCAGGTTGATTTGCAGAAGGCATATAAGCAGCATGAATGAGGCCTTCCTAGATCTTTTCCCTACTGAAATGACAATCTATGTCAACGTGTTTGGTACGCTCATGGAAGACTAGATTAGCAGCAATTTGAAGAGCAGGTTTACTGTCAGTAAACACATAAACTGGTAATTGCACATGAATACCAAGTTGTTGATATAAACCAGTGAGCCATACAATCTCTGCAACTGAGGCAGTCAAGGCTCTATACTCAGCCTCATCTGAACTTCTGGATACTGTAACTTGCTTTTTTAGATTTCCAAGATACATGTGAAGAGTCAAACAATACTAGATAACCTATAATTGATCTCCTGCTATTGACACAAGACCCTAATCTGCATCACAAAACACCTGAAATTGAGGAGTCCTGGAACTGGACGTAATAATATCTGATCCTGGAGCTTGTTTAATATATCTGACAAGTTTGAGTCCAGCTTCCATATGTGAGGTTTTAGAAGCCTACATAAACTGACTTAGGCATTGTACAACAAAAGTTATATCTTGTATGGTATTTATGAGCTATAATAGTCTTCCAATTAATCTCCTATAGATACCATGATCTGGCAATGACAGATCCTGTGTGGATGAAGATGTAGATGCTGCAGCACATGATGTGGATTGTGAGGCAACATACTGATCAAATTCCACAGTAGTAAACTTCCGATGCAATTCCATGGGTGAAAAATAGGTTTAGCCCCTGCCAGTCCCATATCAGATATGAGTTCCAATGCATATTTTCTTTGATGCATAAGAATGCCCTGGGAACTTCTTGCAACATCTATTTCAATAAAATATCTAAGTTCTCCCAGATCTTTTATCTTGAAAACTGATTGTAATGCTTCTTTTGTAGACTGGATAAGAGCTGGATCATTACCAGTAAGAAGCAAGTCATCTACATGGACCAATACCACTACTATCTTATCATCCTTTTGTTTTGTAAATAAAGAATAATTCCTGGTACTTTGATGAAAACCAGATGAAGTCAAATATGAAGTTAGCTTAATATTCCATTGTCTTGATGCTTGCTTTAGACCATATAAGGACTTCAACAATCTACAAACTTGTTTTTGTCCTCATGTAGTGTTAGAACCCCTTGGTACTATCATAAACATTCTTCATAGAGATCTCCTTATAGAAAAGCATTATATACATCTATTTAATGAATAGTCCATTGTTTAGCGGCTGCAACAGATATAACTGATCTGAATGTAGTCATTTTAACTACATGTGAGAATGTCTCTTGGTAATCAAGACCTTCCTTTTGATTGTATCCTTTGGCTACCAGTCTAGCTTTAAATCTTTCTCATGTTGCTTTATATTTGATCTTGTACACCCACCTATATCCAATAGTCTTTTTCCCTTTTGGAAGTTCAGCTAACTCTCATATCTTGTTCTTCTCCAATGCTTGGATCTCAGTCTTCATTGCTTCAATCCATCTTCTGTCTTTTGCAGCTTCTGAGAAGTTGCATGATTCAGTATCAACAGAAACTTGTGCCACAAAACTTTAAAAGTTGGATGACAGTCCTGTATAATCCAATCCTACAGATATGGAATATAGACAACTAGTGGAGCCTTGCTTGGTGATGTAATATTTATGCTAAATAGGAGGTTTACCGGTCCTTGTAGACTTTCTATTATCAGGTTTAAGTGCTGATGTTCTCTCCAGCAGGTCTATAACTTGATGATCATGTCTTGAAGTAGTAGCATGCCCATCAGCAGAAATATATGCATCTTGAACTTTTGGATTGCTATGTGCAATCTTAATACTCTGTGGGTGAACTAAATCATCAAAACAGAAGTGTTCATGTGACTTGATAGAACCAAATTTGTCATCTGTATCATTTTAAAATGGAAAGACTGTCTCCATGAATACTACATCCCTGCTCATAAAAAATGTTCTATTCTCCATGTCATAAAGTTTGTATCACTTCTGTGTAGAATCATATCCTAGAAGAACAGTTCTCACTGCTCTAGGACTAAACTTGTCAAGTTTGGTCAAAATAGTTGCAAAACATAGGTTGCCTATCACTCTTAAATGAGAAAGTGACATTATTATACATCATCTCATAGGGTGATTTGTTACCTATAACAATATAAGGTATTCTATTCATAATATATACAACACCTTCTATACAGAAATCCCAAAACCTGTCTAGTAAATTTGCCTGAATTTTTATAGCTCTAGTTGTTTCTAATATATGTCTATGTTTTCTTTCCACTACACCATTTTGTTGTGGTGTTTATGGACAAGAACTCTCATGTATCACACCATGTTGTTGAAGCAATTCCTTGCAAGTATGATTAAAGAACTCAGTTCCATTATCAGACCTCACCATTTTGATTTTTACATCAAATTGAGTGTTCACTTCAACAAAGAAATTTCTAAGCAATGTAGTCACATCTGATTTTAGTCTCATTAAAAAAATTCAAGTCCATCTAGAATAGTCATCCACAATAGTCAAAAAATATCTCATCCCATTATATGTTTCAACTTTGTAAGGTCCCCATACATCCATATGCAATAATTGAAATGGTCATATCTTTCTACTAGTATTGACATGAAAAGATATTCTAGTTTGTCTAGCTAATGGGCACACTTTACATTTATTCAAGACAAAAGAAGTGTCATTCCTGAAACATGAAATCTTCCTTAGAACATTCATAGGTACATGACATAACCTTTGGTGCCAAATGACTGCATTCACATGTTGAGTTGCTACTAAGCACTTAGTCATTTCTCCTCCTTTATTCTGTGTGTCTAAACATAATATGTACAATCATTCTTCTTCATTACCAATCGCCCTCACATTCCCAGATGAGAGATCCTGAAATACACACATTTGGGAAAGAAAGTAACACTGCATTTCAGTTCCTTTGTTACCTTTGAAACATACATGATATTAAACTTGAATGTTGGCAAACATAAAATATTTTTGAGAATATCACCTCCTCCTAAGTGATAGTCACCAACATGTGAGATTTTGGCTGAATCTCTTGTAGGCACATTTTCTGCATTTTCTATCAAAATTTTATTCGGCAAGTGCTTCTGATTACTAATCATGTGATTAGTTGCACCTGTATCCACAATCCATTTTAACAATGCTTATGTGTCAAGATTAAATGTACCTGTCATATTTGCAACAACACTAGTCTCTCCAACTGCAGCTTTGTACTTGAGCAAGCTAAGAAGTTGTGGTGTTGACTAGGTGTGAATTGATTAGATGTCATGTACATCTCTTGGTGATACTGATATGAATTATAATTTGGCATGAACTGTGGTCCCTGTGGTTGATTAAGAAACTGTGAATGTCCATGCTGATGCTGTGTATTTTGGCCAAACTGTTGATTTTCTGTATGTCTTGTATCATGTTGTTGATGTTGTGCTTCACCTTCTTGTCCAGTATCATCAAAAGACAGACTTCCTCATGTCACCATATTTGTCATCCTTATTTTTCCTTTAAAGTTTCAGGATATCCATTGAACCTGTAACAATCATCATATACATGTCCAGTTTTATGACAAAAATCACATTTCATCAACTTAAAACGGTATATTTTTAAATGTCCCTTGACATGACAGAAGTCACAAACTGCATTAGGATTATATGACTTCTTTTGCTTTGGACCTCCACTTCCATTTCTAGCTGATGTGAACATGGCAGCAGATTCTATTGTATCCTGCATCATCCTGCTTGTTCCTGCAACTATCTTTTGGCTTTCCTCCTGGTTGATCATTTCATATACTTGATTTAGATTTGGCATTTGCTGCATCATTATCACCTGACTTCTTACTTGACTATAATTGTCATTGAGTCTCATTAGAAATTGCAACATTCTCTAGTATTGGAAATTGTATACAAACTCATTTGACTTAGGGTAGCAGGCTGGTGGTGGTGTGATAGAATCATATTCGTCCCAAAGATCCTTGAGTCTTGAGTAGTACATAGTTACTGAAAGTGTTCCTTGCCTAGATATAAATATCTCTTTATGCAATTGAAAATGTCTTGAACTATTTATTTTATCAAATCTATCCTTCAATTCTTTCCGTATCATGTAAGAATCAGAGTTGAACAACATTCCAGTGAGTAGATTCTTGCTCACATTTCCCATTAACCAAGACACCACAATTGCATTACATCTATCCCAAAGTTTAGCTAAATCGCCATGAAAGGCTTCTCTATTTATTGTTCCATCGACAAAGCCTATTTATTCTTTTCTAATAGAGCTAATGTCATTGCCCTACTCCAAAAAGTGTAATTATCCATTCTGGTTAACATAATTCCAACAAACAACGAACCTGGTGCATCTGAAGGAAAAAGGTACAAATGATGATTGTGATCGATGTTCGACACTATTACCGCAGCTCCATTCATCATATCTTCTTCATTAGTTTCCATCGTTGTTGATTTTGTAATCCTCAGACCTTAATTGTAGTTGCGATTAACAATTTTGGTCCCAATTACACTTGTAATTAACTGATTTCAGTTTCCTCGATTTCATACACAAATCTCTCGAGATCTTCACTGCATATGATAGAATCTCCCTCGATCTACGCAGGTCAATCGCTCTGATACCATGTAAGTTTTCTGTATTTCTCGTGAAGTGAAGAAGAAGGTCAAATGACAGTGGTAGCCATTGAAGGAAAACAGAGAAGCAGAGGAAATATATTGCTCGAACTTGAGCTGAACAATATCTGATATATTACCCCTTAGGTGAAATAGGATACAATATATATATACACCACAATTCATCTAAACAACATATTAGTTACACTTTTAACTAATTCTCAACAAACTAACTAAATCACAACAAACTTGTAACTAACTCAACCAACTAAAAGTAAATCTTCCATGTGCTACACCTCATGGTACTTTGGTGTACTTGTCTAATTCTTTCACATCCTTTTCCCACCCATTTGAAACTAGAAAATTAAAATTTAAGATCCCTTAATTCCTTTTGAGATCTAAAAGGAATCATCCAAGTATTACCTTAAACTAACCAAAGATTAGTCCAACTTGAACTTAATTTTTAATGATAAGAAGCTGGATCTTGATATTTTAATTTGTTATATATAACTAGACTGCTAACTACTCAGGTAAGTTGAAGTCAAATATGCATGAAACATATAATTATATACTCCTAATATATTTTTGTAGGCAAAATTGAGCTGGAAAATTGCAGGGGGGAGCCTATCAAGTTGGTAAATAAAGTGATGTGAATTATAAGTTCTATTAATTTTCTTCCGGAACTGAACTACTACTGTACTAGTTTACATACCAGCATAAAAGTACTTGGAACATCTGAAGGATCATGTTCAACTCCGTGTGTCATAAGGTGATTAAGAATTGTTAGTTGAATCTTTTTTTTGGTTAACTGAAAATTATATCATAATTGCTAATCAAGAATTATTTAGTTGAATCAACTATAAGTGGATGCATCATGCATGTTTGCAGATCTTGTTAAACTATATATATAAAATAGTATATATACTCCTCCGTCTGACCTAAAATGTTAGTAGCCATTTTGACAATTTAAATTTAAAATATTGAATGTTTTATAAAAATGAGTAGTCATTTATTATTATCCTTTTTTTTTTAAATTATGTAAGCTGCTCCAACTGCGGAAAGTTGATTAAGTAAAATGTTTATGGGAGATATATTAAGGGTAGTTTAAATAAATACTCTAATTGATTATGAGTACTAATTCTTTTTCTTAAGGGTGTACAAAACTATGGAAAAGATAAATAATATAGACCAGATATTGGGTAAATATTTATATGTACGAAGTTTCATATCAGATCTATAATTTAATCATAGCAATTAAAAATTAAAGTGAGCAACTTATACATCACTTAACCAAGCTTAAGGTAAATATTTGTAAGAAAAATGTATGTATTACCTTTATTAGTTTGTAATAAACGCCGGAGCAAACAAGTTTTAATCCCAAAATATAATATTTAATTGGAACCAATTTTGAAAAATAAAAATAGATGGTGCGATATTACGTTACACAAACTAAACCGAGAATTCCATTAGTATTTTTGAGTCGGTGACATTAATGGATCACATGCCCATGAAATATCCACAGACCACAACCATATGGATCGTTATAGCAGTAATTGCGTTTTTCCTTTGTATGGGAAAAAGGCAAACAGAAAAAGGAAATGTACCAAATAAAAACAACAGAAAAAGGAAATCCTAGAGCCAGTTTGCTAGTGTAGTACTCCATCAACTATCAAGAATCAACTACCAAAGATTATGATATCGATGCAGGATGGGGTTTTGCTTTCTTTAATAAGAGTTTTTGAGTTCGAGCCTTGGTGGGAGAAATTCTTGGTATGGAGCGTTTCCCCCAAATAAATTTTACGTGGTGCAAATACGGATATAACCAGGCTCCAATACGGATACCGAATACAAAGTGGAAAATAAAAAAAATTATCAAAAATCAATTCGACATGACGTCGGTGCACCGTCGTACACGTTCAACACAAGCAAATGAAGGTACGTATAAAAGAAGCAAAGACAATTGTCCCCAGTACATGATCTTGCAATTTTCTTAATGGATCTTGGACTATAAAACATATTATATAAATAGAAATCCACCAGCGGCTAAGATATTTTAGAAAAAAACCATTATTTATATACGCTAGCTAGCTCCAATTCCATAATTTCCTTTAAATATGTTATATTGAGGTCTAACTTGCATTATATCTTCAATTGGAACTATACATGTCTACTGACAAGTTGAATTCACAGTGGCGGAATTACAACATATAAATTACGTATACGTTTGTTCCTTTTCTTTTTTTGAGGTAAGAGAATTAAGCTTCTAGCGATGTTCTTGAATTCTCAAAAATTGTTTCAGAAGTTCAAATTTCAAATGTGATATTCTTGATCTTTTTAAAAATTTGTCTTATCTAAATTTCTATCGCATTTTCTAAATTGTCTTATTAAAATTTCTGCCTTTTTGGAGTGCAAGAAATCCAACAGAGAGAGTAACATTACTATGTCTGGGTTCAGTCCCCCTTTTGGACTCGTACATTATGGGATAAGAAGTAAGCTAACAAGTCCCCCGGGCATAGCTGGATGTCAAAGGAGAAAAAATTAAAATCCAGATGGAGGCCTGCAGTGTGCGTTCGAACATTGGTGGGAGCAATTTGCTCTCGGGTAGGACCTTGTAGTTGATATCAGTTGTTCTGTTCTCAAACTCTGGTCATTTAGGCACATCCCGCGATTTATTGGTAATAGTGCTGAGGGATCGGAACTACTATCTCCAGAAATAGTCTAGCGTAAGATGGGAAAATAATATAAAAAAAAAGTAAGCTAACAAACCAGTGTCATCACGCCACCCATCTCAACAATTATTATGCAGTAAAAAAAGGGAAGGGGGAGGGGGGAGGGGGGAGGGGGGAGGGAGCAACAAAACAAAAAATTTCCTCTGACATTCAACGGCTAGTTTTTGCATGATAATACTAATAGTAGTAATTATACGTGACATGTTTAAGCAGTTGGACCCAGGGGCAGCTCAATATTGATGGGCTAAAGCGAAACTGAGGGGTTTTAATATTTTTGTTAGGAAAACGACAAAAGAAAAATAATTCATATATTTTTCATCTGAAGGATACATTTTGAGGATCTATATTTTTTTTTATTTTTTTATTTTTTGTTAATCCAGGTCTCGAGGCGACTTATGTCTCCCTATCGCTAGCACCTGCACAAGTACTGGTACTAGACTCCTGGGGATGATGGGACTGGTCCTTCAGCACCACACCACCAGGTAAATCGCGGAATGTGCACCCCGTGGTCAGTGTCTGTTTGCGTCCAACGGATCAATGCTACAAGGTTGACCCCCTCTATCGGCTTGGCGGGGAACGCCCACACTGCAACATGCCCGCGCGGCTTTTAGCGCCCAGGCTTTACCACAAGGTATATGCCCCGGAGGACAATATCCATTGAGGAGATTCGAACCTGCGACCCTAGGGTACATGCAAGAACCTTTCACCAGCAAGCTGGAGCTCTTTGGATTTGAGGATCTATATTAGATATCTCACTAACTTGGTCCATAGTTATTTTTTAAGATTGTACTTAGTGTAAGTATTTAGTACTCTCTCCGTTCCAATTTATGAGTCATATTTTTTTCTTAGTTTGTTTGAAAAAGAATGTTGTAATTCGGTGTAGAAATAATTTAACTTAATTTTTTTTATTATATCCTTAATAGATACTTATAACCGCACAAATATCTATTACTCCCTTTGTCCCAATTTATGTGGCATCGTTCAAATTTTGAGAGTCAAACAGTTTAATTTTGACCGTGCATTCATGCATGGAATCTTTAAGTTTTTTTATATAAAATTTACATTTTTGAAAACTACATAAAAAGTAACATAACTTACCATAATTGATAATTCAAAATATTTATAAAAATATGATTAAAGAAAGACTTATTTGAATCTCGAAATCCAAAAAATGTCACATACAAAAATACTTATTTTAAACCACAATTTTTTTTTAAAAAAAAATTCTTTTTAATTTGTGTCCAATCAAACACCCCTATATAATTGAATTGGGATGGACTTAGTACCAACATTTGTTAAGTAACCCCAAGTGGCCTCATTGCATTAATAAATTTACAGTATAAGTGAATAACACGTAAACTCCATTTTCAAAAAATATTTGTTTGCTCATTAGGGAGGGAATGCCGAGAATGCCCTCAATTACGGAGGTACTTCTAGGAAATAGGCATTACCTTCCCTTAATACATTTACTTACCGTTTGCCTCTGATATAGACTATATTTTTCAGTTAATATTATTGAATTGTTTTTACTACGCCAAGAAACCTCTAAGAACATACAATCAGAAACAATTTAGGTGAACCCACTTCCATTGACCTTTAATATGAAAGCCAGCAGTACTTAATTATTCTCCGTTTCTCTTTTGAAAGTCGGATCTTAAACATGCATAATAGTTTAGCATCAGAAATTCTTGGTTACTTGGGAACTAGCACAACCTCATGAACGGTTGATTTATAACCTAAATTTACTGTATATAAGAAGTTGCCATAAGTTTGCAGGTTATAATCTTTGGATCGAGCCTTTTTACCATAGTATAATATTCTTGTACATACACTAGGAATAAATTACAGCGAATAAAGATTCAAGAATTCTCAAGTTTTCATCACTTTTGCAGTGTTTATTCAGAAAATTAAGCCTGGAAACCATACAACAGTACAAATATTTCAAACTACAAGACCCATAATCACAAATTGATACTCCTTAATTACCATCCAAGTGAATGCATGAAACAAATGGAGACGATTTTTTTCATAAACTTTTATTAAAAAAAAAGAATTAAATTCTGTTTCTCTCCTATTTACTAGGGCGAGGAAGAAACAAATTATCACTATATTTATTTATTTTTCTACTTCTTCCAAGTGAAGTAAAACCTTAAGCTCAAGGGGTTGTTGATTTCTTCTACAAATTGGGGCTACCCGTGCAGTGCTTACCAAAATTAATACTGTAAATGATAGGTAATGCGTAAGTAAAACTGAATACAATTAGTACTTGTTAACTTAAGCAATGTGCTTGCATATTGTTCCATTACAAGATTTCCTGGCCAAATGTGTTGGAAAACTTTATAGAATTCACACAAGATCGCAAATAAATCATTAGACAACGATATAAATCTAGAAGAATAATAAGGTCACTTACCTTGGTCCATTGTAATAATCGATTGAAGGAAGTATCTTCTAAGTATTATTACTTTCTTTATGTACACTTCTCTTAATAGGACAGAGAGGAAAAGATTTGGTAACAGACTTAGGGACCACAACCATATATATAATAGTAAGACAACTTTTCGGAAGAGACATAACTCTTCAAAGCTAACATTTCAGAAGAGGTGTAACTCTTCAGTTATGAACCCATCAATTAAAACTGAAGAGTTAACTAGGTTTCTATGTATATAAAATCTATAACTTATAACATAATTTATATATAAGCCATAAAAATAACGCTTTAGTAGATCAGAAAAATGGACGTCTTTAATTGATAACATATCTATGTACAATTATATTAAATATATGAGTTCACTGAATAGAGAATTTCTAATAAAATGAACCATGAAATTTATTTTCATAATACTTAATCAAAATTCAAAACAGCATTGCATCACACACCACAGCAAACATTACACCGCACCTACAAGAACTAGAGCCCCAAGAAAAGAATAAAGAACAATTTCTGGTGTAGTAATTTTTGAAGTTGTGTGGTTAGAGGGCGGCGGTGGACACCCATGTTCATTACAATTAACAATGTAAACCCACGTTCCTCTTGTTGGGATACTATTATTGTTGACTTCAACATTAATGGTAGTCGAAGGAGACGTTAATGTTGTTGTGAGAATAGTGGTATTATTGAGCGCTGGTGGTTCAGCTGATACGACTAGTTTTCTGGTGGTGGAAGTGAAAATTAGTAGTACTATGATTACAACTACTGTGAATGAGATGTGAGTTAATGTTGAGTTTTGTGTTGTGACATTGGACCCAACATATCTTTTGAAGTACTTATTTGAATGCATGAAAATGTTGGACAAATGTCACAACATTCGACCAATATTTTTTAGAACAGTTTTGCCTTACTTCATGTTAAGCATTAATATTTTACTGTGAGGTAAAAATGACTTAGACGTGGTGAATTGGAGCTGTGTAAAACGTGGGAGAAAGAGTCAAAGCTTGGGGAAGAAGTCGAGTAAGACAAGTCAAAGTTATTGAGATTTTCACTCCTTAATCATCTATCACAAACTGCCCACTTTTTCCTCAACTTCCACAACCGATCGATGAGACTTTCAAGGTAACTCTCTACTATAAATAGAGACACCACAACAGTGTATCGATATCCATAATCAGATTACAAAAATACCAAGAGAGCTCTCGGGATTTCATCTCAGAAATCTGGATCACAAGTGTTGCCTGAGTGTGTCGACAACATTCTGTCCAACATTACAATTGCGGTTTAGATTCTAAATTAGTTTTGTATGGAGCGATTGTAATGAAAGGTTGTCTATGTCTAATTAGTTAGATTTTTCAGGCAGAAGTCATCTGCGACTTCAACTTTTAATTTCTTTCAGTTTTATATTGTAAATCTGTAAAGAAATGAATTTATATTTTTGTATATAATATATGTACAATACGTATGGTCATTGACCATCATAAGTTATATAATATATATAACTTATGAAAATTTTAAACATTTGTGTTCTTTAAATTCCGTTGCATTTACTCTTGAAAATTACTGTTTTACTAAGTGTTGTTACTGGTGTCGGACGACATAATTGACGACATTTTGAAATAGAATTGACATTCGATTTATTCCATCTCTTATTTTTATTTCCCATAACATTTGACCCCTTTAATGTGAACTAGTAATGTGCGCACAACTAGGAATTACAAGATTGAAAGAATCAGTTAAAAAATTTAGAGTAATTTTACGGTTCCAGTGGGACATGTATGTATAGAACCGTGCTATATTTGTTAAATTGTACTCATAATGTAAAAAAGGGAAAAACCTTTCCAGTATACATAAACTTAAATATTTTCCAAAATAATGAATTGCACCATAACTGTACATGGTTTATTCTTTCTGTTTCAAATATATTTTAAATAATTTTAGCGACATATATTAATGTATAGTACTTCTATGAATATTTCTAAATATAGTAGTATATACAATACCAAAAAAGTTTGGAGTCGGTTGCACTTGCTAGTTTAAGGAATGTGTTTGCTTGAACACGCACATGTTTTCGTGCAGTTTCACGTGTGGACTGTGGTACATCTCTACATAACCAGATTTTTCACTATAAAATTCTACTGAACTAAGAGAAATGCAAAATTTCCAGATAGAACAGGATCTCAATTGTTCTCCAAGGTCCCAATTAAGAAAAAAACAATATCAGAAGGCAAATGAAAAATCCAACAAAGTTTCTTCTTAATGGCAGGAAATTTCAAGAATGCAACAAAAGTTTCTTCTGATTTCACATTTATGCTTCAGACATAATGCAATCAATTGCCCGTTTGCAGATACCCGTCATTGTAGCCTCTGGTCCATAAACCTGCAAGAGCAGAATTGACACCAATTATTTACCTCATCTCTACGGTACTTCCCTCAGATCTGAAAATTTAGGAAGTAGGCACATATTGTATTTACAATACAGGTAAGAGCATCTTTGGACGTTCATGTTCATGTTCCTAGATTCAAACTGGAACCTGTTGTAGTCTAGCTGTCCGACCCCAAACATCAAATTGAATGAGTGGTTGGGAAGACGTGACGAGAAAAATAGGAACACCTAGAAGCTAGAATCAAATAAAAGCAAATTCAGTTCGACATCAGAGATGCAGAGTTACACCCCTTTCTTCTGTCATATAGTCAGTTCCTATGTTGCTCGGATCCTCCAAAATTGTCATCGCACCCATGAAGGATCCTCTCAATCCGTATCCAAGCACCCAAATATTTAACTAATTAAAAATAAAAATCAAGTTGTAATAATCGTTGGTCATTTAACTTAATTAAATAGGAAACGGAGTCACATTACATTCTTGATTAAAATATAAGTTATTTTTCAACAATCTTAAATTCCAGATTGTCATATATATTATTGTAATATATTCATTGCCCTACCCCTGAATCAGAATATTTATACGATGACGAATCTGACCTCTAGATCCACACCCATATCCAAGCAACATAGGTTAGTACAGCTTTAATGCTCAAGTTTCACTGGCACACAAAAAATTTCAGACATCCGTTTTCAGGACCTTCTGATTGGTAGAAGTACGGAGCAACGAGCATCGAAGATTTGCTTCCTAATCATTCAATTTATATTACAAGCACTAGATTTCATGTTAAACGTCCAGCAAAAAAAGGTTTCAGTTTTTCATCGTTAGCTTTCCCTTCTATGACAAGTTTTCGGAGTTTTTTGTGATGCATGTTAAAATTTGTTAAAAGGATTACGTGCTATAATTGAAATTCAGGGACTGTATTCACAGTAACCCTATAATAAAGAAGTTTGATTCATACCTCAAGGGGAACTCCAAGTTCCTCTCCTAGGACACGCATTTTTGCTAGACCTGTCTGATAATTAGGACCACCTCTTCGTACATAGATATGCATTCTAGCTGCTTTTAGCTTGGCTTCCTGTTCAATTTTAAAGGAAAAATATATTACCGCCTTTTATCTTTAGGAAAACTAAACAACTTCTGGTCTAAATAATAATGCACAGCCAACCTTCTCCCTGAGAGCCCGAATAATCCCATTGAAAGTAGCAGCAACATCGGTGAAGTTAGCAATACCACCTCCAACAATGAGAGCTCTCTTACGTCCATCAGGATTAGCAGTAGCACACTACAAAAATATCAAAGTGAATACTTGTTAAATAAAATAGGACGAACACCACATGGGTGTGTTGACCAGGAGAGAGAACAGTCAAGTTCATACATCTAGAACTACTCGAGCATATTGCAGAACCTCCTCTTCATTTGGAGCTCCACTATACTCGGCATAGTTACCAAGCTCAGAGGCAAAGCCTAAATCTCCTACCTGGTTAAGATATCAAAAACAGTGTATATAAACAGTGAGCTATAAGTGTTGACGTTGCATGCAAGAGGAATGATGATAAGATAGATAATGCTTCCTCGCATCAAGTTGTCACATCACAAGTTCTGAAGATACTTACTGTATCAGCATATATAACGCTTGCACCACCTCCAGCAACCATTGTCCAGATACGACCTTTTGGGTTCAAAACTGTAAATTTTAAGGAGGCACTAGTCTGCAAGATGTCAAGAAAAACAGAATTATATTATGCTCCAATTCCAGAAAAGCAAGTATCATTAGAGAGAGCAGAAAGCTCAAGAATTATTGAAAAGCATTATAGTCAGGTAGTACAAACACCGTATGATAACGGGGATCAAACCATCAGTAACATCTAATGTTTTTAATAGCATGTAGGGTCAATGTCCACATATTAACAAATTTACAGGTGGGCAGGAATGATAGCCTGCCGCCAAGGTTCAAGGATAAATCTTTTTTACATTCAGAAACATTCAAAACAGAAATTCCTCAAACAGTATCTCACAAAAGATGACTTCCCAAACCCTACCCGCCCCCCAGCCTGCAAGTCCATATGTTACCATGCCCGTGAATAATGGAAAAGTATCAACTGATAAACCATCCAACACTTTTTAAAGACACAATTTTCTTAGACTATAATGGAGTCTCTAAGGCAATGCATAAAGTTCCTCCAATAGTTCAGTATCCAGAATAATCCTGACAGTAAACCCAAGATTAAGTTTTTCTCTAACAAAATCATTTCAACAAGAATAAACAAGTCAATCTGATAACTCTAGCATGAGAACAAGTTACCAGTTTCAAAAAAAAAAAACTAGCATGAGAACAGCCTTGGATGAAGACAAATAATTGAACTTACTTTCTCATCCAAAGAGTGAATGAAGCTTTCGGTGGGGCTCAAGACTCTTCCAAAGGGCAGAGGAAACTCGATGCTTCCCCACCTGAAAAGTTATAGAGGGGATGAGACAATAGCAAACTGTTTAACAAATCTAGAAATTACAAAAGCCACTACGTTTCGCATTCCGAACGCCTTCCCAAGAGGAAAGGATTAAGTAAAGCAAGAATGGGCACTTCAACATGCGGAAAACTAGTGAAAAACACTTACTTCTTAAAATTTTTGAAGGCTGCTGTGTCATCCAACTCTCCCCTCATATCCAATGGGTATGGCTCCCCATTTACAAGCGTAAAAGGGTTCATCTCAATGAAACTAAAATCGAGGTCTGAGGAATACCAAAGACAAAGCGACAATGTCACATAATCAATGAAACAATATTTGAGAATAATGATGTCAAAAAAATACTATTTCAATATAATGAAGAAGAAAAACTAGCTTTTAGCAACAGGTCTAGGTTAACATAAACCAACAGCAAGTTTAATTTCCTCTTCATCTGCTTATAACAATAAGCTAATTAAGTTTTTGACGTATACTTACCGGCATTATCTAAATGATAGCACCAAAAGATTAAAAATAAATTTTTAAAAAAAGGTAGAACAAATAGGCATGTTATAAACATGCAATCATTGTAAATCACGGCATACCTTGAAACACATTAAAAACACCCATTAGGAAATTGCCAATGATTCCCCGTACCTGAGTCAACCAGAAACTTAGGTCAAGTATCATGAAGGTTGCTGAGAAGTAGTCAAGTGTTTTAATCTTTATCTATTGTACAGAAGTGAAAGTGCAGCAATAAGTAGACTAAAGTATAAGCAATTTCCCTCGTAGGTTGAATATCGGAAATGATATTTACACAATGATGCAACCTACTATAATCATCCTCAAGAATTACCAGCAATGCACAATATAATAGCACGTTTTTTAATCGTTGTTACAGCCAGAACTGTTGGCTTAATGAATGACTAAAAGGAATAATTAAAGGATAAAATTAAAACTAAATTTTTAGATCACCTCCAAGGGCAGAGTAGCAATCAGTGGAGCAGACGCCTCTAGGGTCATAGGTTTTTCTGTTGGAAGGAATATTGTCTTGACCTGTATATTGTAGACACAAATAAAATCTGGTTATCACAAAACAAAACAAAACAAAACAAAGAAAAAAAACTTTCTGGATATTACCAGAATAAATAGAGTTAACCAATTTTGTCAAAAAAAGAAAAACCTAACAAATAGTTGTTAGAGAAGCAAAAAGAGTAAACTTTCTGTACCAACTAACCTTGTCCCAGTTCTCTTCAATCTCAATGCCTCCACATTCTGAAAAGCTAATTGTGCACCCCAACCTTTCAGAGACTATGGAAAGGTAATATTCTTGGTCATGGGGAACAAATGGTTCAACAATAAATGTTGTTATAGGTGCCTTGCAGCCACCCATTTCAACCTAGAAACAAATTCACATGTAAGATGACTATAACACATAAGAGGCAGTAAAAGATTTCAAAACACTTAACCCTATGCTCACCTCCACACCAAGTCGTGCTTTTACAAACTCAGCAACTCCTGCTAGATCCAGATTCAATGCTACCAAGCCACTCTTTCCACGCTTCCCAAACAGCATGTCTGGTTTTACAACCAGCTTTGTTGATGAAAGCCATGGTTCTTTGTTTGTTAACTCGGTAAAATCTGTAGATTCTGTCACCTATCAAACCCAAATAATTCTGTATCAGAACTCTGTAAAGAAAAATGATCTGGAAAATAACGAGAAATGATCTTAAATATTCCAAACGATCACCTTGAAAAATATTTTTCATAACCAAATATCACTTTTTCATGTAAAGTATTTTCCATCATACCAAACACGGATGGGCACCAAGTTTCTTTTAGCTTGTAAAGTGGTTCTCATTTTAATTAAAGGACTCTATAGTAGCTTAAGCCTCCCTAACTCCCAAGGTAGGGTACGGTTTGCGTACACTCTACCCTCCCAGACCCCACTCCACTTGTGGGATTACACTGAGTATGTTGTTGTTGTTGCATGTAAATCTACTATAGGTAGATCAGTATTCTTCCAAGGCCCGATTGTCCAGTCAACAAAAGCTTCCACAAAGCAGTAGTCAGGCCCAGATTTTCACCGAGGGAATTCGAAATATAAAAATGTGAACACACGAAAAAGCCAAGGGAAACATCTATTATATATACATGCAAAATAGTTTTGACCTTGAATATACAGTGTAATTTTGCGATGAATCCCTAGCTCCGCCACACAAACAAAACGATCACCCTTTTGCTATACAAAATACATCATGACGAAAGCTGATCATACAACAAGCAAAAAACACAATTCACATATAAAAAGAAACTCATAAGGAAAAATTCAATTTTAATTACAATTCGAGAGTAACATAGTTATATAGGAATAATATAGAAAAAGAGAGTACTTGAGCAGAGCAGATCTGAAGATCGATGCCAGTAAGGCGTTTCAAATGCTCTTTGATAAGCCTCTTGGAATCATACTCTCTGATCTTCTTCCTTGCCATAATATTACTGTTTTTTTTTTTACAATTCAAACAAAAGATTACTCTCTCTTACACAAATATACAAACACTTGGTGGGTATATAATTGAGTTAGAATAAAACAAAGATCTGAGATAGGATATTTAGGGAATTAGCTTAAGGGAGAAGAATTGTGGGTTTCACCAAACAGCCAACAACTGAATGAGTTGAGGTGGGGCCGACAGGGGAGTAGGTAGTTGGGCGTTTTGTCATTGGGAAGAATGATGCTGGCTGATAAAAAATAAAATAAGCAGTCTCGAGCGAGTTCGAAAAAGAGTCGGACCAACTTCTATTCTAAGCAACTTTCATTTTTTGCAAGAAGTTGATACAATAATCAACTTATTTTTCCTGATAATGTTGTTCTTGCCCCTCAACTTTGTTTATTTGTTCATGTGCCTTCCTAGAATTTATCGTAATCTCATTTAAAGTACCCAAAAAACATTAGAAGGTTTTTTTTTACAACCCCTCCCCCTTTTTGGAGGAAAAGATAAAGATCTGTGTCCAAGGGAAGTTTAAGAATTACTATATTTGGATTTAACTTATTTTTACTAGCCGTGCATTAAGAAATTTTTTGATAATGAGCTTAGAAAGATTTGATTTCTTTTTCAAGTCAAAGGTCATTGAGTGGGGCGGGAGGGAGTGACTATTTTACATAAATAATAAAATCATTTGGGAAAAGAAGTAAAACGCAAAATGAACTTAAAAAGACACCTACAAACGTTTTACATAAATCATTTTGAATTACGCTTGCATTCTTTGTATTACCACGACGAAAAATAAGCTCAATTTGTCTAGGTTTCTCCGTTGTTTCCTAATTTTGAAGTTGATAACTTGATGCGATCGATCTGAAACTTTGGATTTCTATCCGGTCGTTGCTGATGATATCGAAGATGATTGCGGTTGAATCTTCATTGTTTCTTAATCACGAAGCTAGTTACTTGATGCAATCGATCCTTAAGATTTGGATTCCAATTCTATTGTTACTGATGCAGTTGAAGATGATTGATGTTGGATCCCTCCGTATTTCTTGTCTGTAAGTTCATTTCTGGTATAAATTGCCTCCGATGTTTAATTTGTTGTTTAGTAGGATGTGAGATTATTGATATTCTATCATTTTATTTTTACTTTATATATGGTTGATTTTTGTACAACAGAATAAACGCCAAATGGTGCTAATACCACACATTGAACATCCTCCAATCCTACATGAGTAAAATTGAATTTAGTTACCAACACATGATATTTTTACTTTATCATAATCAAATGATAAATATGTATAATAATGATACAGATTTTGTAATTATTTACCTTTGTTGGGTATGAGGAGTGGAAATATATAGAGCAAATCCCTTACTTTTTAGGTAATAAAGGTACTTTTTGATGTCATAGCTCACTTGAAAAAATATTTGCACACAGTAAATGTTCCTAAATACATGCACGTGTCTTGACAAAATAGGCAGCACTTAATTACAGTTGATTAATCATTAATCATTGTAAATGTGTAATTACATAATGGTTGTTGACATGAACATTACATACATTATTTCAAATTTCAACTGTATATTTAAATTATATTAATAACTAATTACTTTTATTAGTATAATCTTTAGGATTTCAACCATTCCTAATTATTCAAGTAGAATCAACAACACTACAACTTTACATAATGAATCATAATCTCATGTCAAATTCATAATCTATATGGATCTAACATAATTGGCTTGTCAACCGACTGATTTACTTAGATGAGAGATGAATCATACTGAAAATGATTTTGCTTAAAGGTTTTGATTAGATTTATATAATTTTCTTAATTTGGAGCGAGTTACTTTTCTTTTTAAAAAAAATTAGGTAATCGGATAAAAACATAACCAACTTAATACTTGATCTGAAGAAACTCATTGAATAATAGGATTTCGGACAACATATGAATCACAAGACCTGCATCTTAGTGACATAACGACTATCTGGGGAAAGATAAAAGTAAATTATTGTTCTCAGTCAGCTTGATAATTTTATGACTTGGATGGCCACCCAGGCCTTCACGAATTTGAGCAATTAAACCCTTTTCATAATTAAAGAGCATAACTAATGTTGTAGTGTGATAGGAAAAGTTTTCTTGGCCAAAGCTTTTGGGAGTTAAAAGTGCTTATTTTTTAAAAGTGACATGTTTGAAATTTTTTTTGAAATAAAATAAATGCTTCTGGAGAGTATTAGAAACAATTTTTCCAAGCGAAACAAAGTTACTTGTCTCCAAAAGCATTTTTAAAAAAAATATATTATTGAAAAAAATACACTTAGAAGCACTTTTTAAAAGTTTGACCAAACACTAATTATTGCTCAAAATGCTTTAAATTAAACACAAACTTTTTTTCACCAAAAATATTTTTTTAAAAGACACTTTTCAAAGTAAGTTGCTTTTAAAAGCGTGATCAAACAGTCTCATCTAATTAATAAGTTGAAATGACTTCCAAAAAAGTGAACCAAATTAAATTGTCGTATCATTCAATTTAACATTACTATATTTTTGACACTCCATGCGTTTTAAAATAAGTGGTGTTTTTGGTTCGGACAAGCCCCTTAAGAAAACTACTCACTATTTTTATCAACTTACTCTTAATAAATATATTGAAAAAGATGCTCTTAGTAGTTTTTGGGTTATGTAAAACTTTCTTTATTTAAATAGGAATAAAATTGAAAGAACATCATTAATGCCTTCTTGATTATATAAAACACCATTTATTTTGAAAGGGAGAAAGTAATAAATTCTACCAACTTCTTGAGCATCATAGTTCAAAAGTAATAAGTTGAAATAGAAAGTTTATTTAGGGCGAGATAATCGATATCATGAAAGATATGAAAGATAACAAACATTATTTTCAACTCATTTATCCTACAAGGATGCATAAGATAATTAAAGCACTAGAAAAATATAATGTATTTGTCTTAAGGACGAAGCTCAAAATGAAGTGCGCAAGAACAAGAAATAGCTACATTGAATCTCATGAACAATAAACACATAAAGTGTAAAGGAAAAAACAAAATTGATGAAGAAAAATAAAATTTTACAATTGATATAGGAAACAAGGAAAAGAAGGGGAAATCAAATTATTATTCTCCTTATTACATAATTAAGAAGAAGAAGTGCTACAACATTTGTGTACTAAAATCATCATTCATTCTCTCAATTTAATTTTTCATTTACCAAAAAAAATCATCATTCATTTTATCGCCTCATTTAATTCATCAGTAATAAATTTTAAAAATTAAAATTTTAAATAAATGAAAACCTTTTTTATTTCAAAACTAGTTTCTCCAAATCTAAAGCCAAACTACACTCCAATAGCATTGGATTTGACTATGGTTTATGTCAGTCAATAATTTAATTTTGGAAATACATTTAAAATAAAGAAAATTTGAAATGAGATGTATTTTGAAAAAGTACAAAAGTGTAAGTTTTTGGTATAGTGAGATGATGGGGCTGATTTGGGTGGCAAACAATCTTTTACATTCCCGCCATTTATTCAACGAATGAACCGAACGACGCCGTACTTCAGCACTCCCATCTCTACAAATAGTAGATAGTAGAATTACCTCAAAGCACCCATAAAGTTTCTCTCCAAGGCCATACCCTAGGGAGAGGATAGTCATTACGAGCACATTATCGGTGTAATTTTGTGAAAATCCAAGACTATAAGATTGTCGTCGTCTCCATGTTCAAATCAGTCATTCGATTTCCCCCCTTCAATTGTTCGTTTAGAATTTCGCATTTCTTCTTTTCAATTCATTAATTTTTCGAATCCTCTCTGTTTGTGCTTCGATTTTCAACTAGTTATATCAAAGTTGATCCTTTTTTCACTGCTCAATCGAACACTTTTCATGTTTATGAAACCCTTAACCGACTCATTGCGCCGCCCAGTTGAGTTTTGAAACCCTAATAGGTTTTGAGTTCCAAAACTTTGCTCCTCGGTTAACAACCATGTGAGTTTTCATGTTTCCTCCTCCTTTTTGCTTATTTAATTTGAGTATGTTTCCCTCTTTGCATGTTACTTTCGAATCACTAATTTCGGCTTGTGCTTTGTCAAATGGAATGTATGTTATTCCAGTTCGTCTGGAAGCATTTGTCAACTTTTAATAACACGTAAGGACCTGTTCGCCATGGGAATTGTTGACTTTTTTCCTGATTTGTAAAAACTATAACCAAACATAACTCCGTATCCAACTTTAAAAACTCTAAATAAAGTGAAAAATAATTGGTTTCTATAGCCAAACACCTACTAAGATTGTAGTTTAGTGGTGTTTGTGGGGTCGTGAAATGTGATGTATTGGTGGGGGCATTTTCGACTTTGTTTTGAAGCATATGTTAGAACTTGAACCCTAAGTCGGGGGCTGAAATTGGAGGTTGTGATTTAGTTGTGTTTTTGGTGGGGTTAGTCTGTTGTTTGAAATATAGTACTCCTTATGTCCCAATTTATGTTATACTCTTTGCTTTCCGAGAATCAGATTTTGACCAACATTGTAAGATGTATTTTTTCACCAAATTGATATGTGAAAAGCTTGCAGCTTATAGTACCTTTCAGGTTAGTTTTCAAATATATAAATTTTAATCTTAAAGTATGGAGTTAATCTAATCAAATTTAGCTTCAAAGTTTAGTCAAATTGACTCTCAAAGAGTGAAAAGTATCACATAAATTGGGACAGAGGGAGTATGTTGGTTAGACTTTTGTTCTGACTCCAACTTGTTTGTACTGAGGTATAGTTGCTGTTGTTGTTCGTTAGACTTCTGTTATCTTTGTTTCCGAAAGTTTGTTATATTACTCAGTAGCTTTGGTGAACCTTAATTAGTGACTCCAGTTGGGGGACACTGACTGTTTTCTGAGTTTTGCTTTTGAAGTTTCCGCTCATCTATTGAGTTTTGCATTGTTTTACTATGTGGTTTCAGAAAGCCCTTAAGCTTATTAGAATTTGGGATATTCAGGCTAGTATCAAGTTTTTGACATTTAAGTGCTTGCTATGTCTCTCTGTGTAAAGATATAGCCCTTATTCTGTCCAGAGCATAAAATATTGAACTGAAGTTGGAAATTTGGTGATGTTCCTCAAGTTCTGGGAAAATATATTTTGCAAGAACATGTATTTGTCTATTAACCTTTTTTTTATCAGTTAAAGTATTCTGTATATTATGTATTGACTTCAAAAAAGAAAAAGAAACATGTAATTTGTGTATCAGTTAGTGTAAGGAGTTATTGATGATTGCAGTGAGTCGTGTTGTTTTTATCAGGAAGATGTGCATCAAGCAGTTAATATATGCTTTCTTGGAAATTTAAATTTTCAGAAAATCATGGATTGTTGTGGGCTGTGGCTATCATAGTAATATCACATTTTTCTTTCCATTTATTTTTATGTATGTCCAAGTTATTCTATATTCTTAATGAGTCTCCTCATATCTTGTTATTTTAATTTATCATAATGTGAAGGCCTGTGCTTGGCAGTTCATTTTTTAATCAATTGCTTGACAGTTCATTGATTGACTTCTTTTGTTGCATACTAAGAAATTGCATGGGGTTGAGTAAAAGAATCCTTAACAATGTCGAGTGGCATATATTTTCTGAATTCTTCTGCACAATGGGGAGTATTATTCACCTGTTCTCTTTTATCTTCAAATAAATTATTGAATTCTTTTTGTAACGGGCTACTCTGCAACTGACAACTGATTCAGTATTTCTGGAAAAAATTGCGGAGACATTGGGTTCTGGTGAATGATAAGATCTCATAGATATAACTATGAAACAGTGCGAGGTTGTCCATATGAGTTTCAAGCGTTATGAATTTCTAAAGGAATGATGATTTAACAATGCTTACTCTCAGCATCATGTTGTAGATTATTGAGACTGGAGTTACTGGAGTTTGTATAGAGGGTCTCTTAAAATTGCATTTCTCATTTTCTCCCTTTTGTTTTATTAACTTGTGAATTTTTATGTTTTCTTGTCCAGATTATTCAAGTCAGCCATACGATGCCAGAACAAAGACAAGGAAATGGCCCCCCTGCAAATGGGAATGCGGCTGGGGGAAATGCTTATACAATTGACTTGCCTACTTTTAGTAGGCGACTGAAGGACTTATATTCACACTGGCGTGAACATAAAGACGAGTATTGGGGTTCTTCTGATGTCCTTGCTATAGCTACTCCACCACCTTCAGAGGACTTAAGATACTTGAAATCTTCAGCTGTAAATGTATGGTTACTTGGGTATGAGTTCCCTGAGACTATAATGGTCTTTGGGAACAAGCAGATACATTTTCTGTGTAGCCAAAAGAAAGCTTCATTGTTGGATGTTGTGAAATTGACTGCTAAAGAGGCTGTGGGAGTGAAAGTTGTCATGCATGTGAAGGCCAAAAGTGAGGATGGGACTACTAAAATGGACAATGTGCTCCATGCTATTCGTGTGCAGGAAATATCAGATACTTATGATACCCCTATTATTGGATATATTGCACGAGAAGGCCCTGAAGGAAAACTCTTGGAGGCATGGACTAAGAAGATAAAAGATTCCGGCCTTCAGCTTAGTGATATAACGAATGGACTTTCTGACCTTTTTGCTGTGAAGGACCAAAATGAGCTTGTTAATGTGAAGAAAGCTGCACATCTGACTGCATCTGCTATGAAGAATTTTGTTGTTCCAAAGCTTGAGCAAGTAATTGATGAGGAGAAGAAAGTAACTCATTCCTTGTTAATGGATGACACAGAAAATGCTATTTTGGAGCCTGCTAAAGTCAAGGTGAAGCTGAAAGCTGAGAATGTTGATATATGTTACCCTCCAATCTTCCAGAGTGGTGGCATTTTTGATCTTAGACCTAGTGCTACAAGCAACGATGATGATTTGTATTATGATTCTGCCAGTGCCATCATATGTGCAATTGGTTCACGATATAGCAGCTACTGTTCGAATCTTGCCAGAACATTTCTGATTGATTCCACTCAGATGCAGACCAAGGCTTATGAAGTGCTTCTTAAAGCCCACGAGGCGGCAATAGGTGCATTGAAACCTGGTAACAAGGTTAGTGCTGTTTATCAAGCAGCTCTTGCTGTGGTTGACAGGGATGCTCCTGAATTGGTTAACAACCTGACAAAATCTGCTGGGACAGGGATTGGTCTTGAGTTTCGAGAGTCAGGGTTGATCCTAAATGCTAAGAATGATAAACTGTTGAGACCGGGAATGGTTTTCAATGTGTCAGTTGGTCTCCACAATTTGCAGAATGAAACCAACAAAGAAAAGAGCCGGAATTTTTCACTTTTGCTAGCAGATACCGTGATTGTCACAAAGGATGGCCGTGATGTGATCACCCATCTGAGCTCCAAATCTTTGAAGGATGTGGCCTATTCATTCAATGAAGAAGAAGAAGAAGAGGAGCTACAAGTGAAAGCCAAGTCCAATGGTAGGGATACCTTGTATTCCAAGGCAACACTTAGGTCTGACAATCACGAGATTTCAAGAGAAGAGAAGCGGAGGCTGCACCAGGAGGAACTTGCTCGTCAGAAGAATGAAGAGACTGCTCGACGTCTTGCTGGTGAAGAAGCTTTAACTAGGAATGGCAGGAATGCTGCTAAGACTTCAACTGATGTTGTTGCTTATAAGAATGTCAATGACCTACCACCACCCAGAGAGATGATTATTCAGGTTGACCAGAAAAATGAGGCCATCCTTCTACCAATATATGGTAATTTGGTTCCTTTCCATGTGGCTACTGTTAAGACTGTTTCAAGCCAACAGGATACCAGCCGTAGCTGCTACATCCGAATCATATTTAATGTTCCTGGTGCCCCTTTCTCACCTCCTGATGCGAAGAACCAAAGTGCCGTTTACCTAAAAGAAGTTTCATTTCGTTCTAAGGATCCTAGGCACATAAGTGAAATGGTCCAGGTGATTAAAACACTTAGACGTAATTTTATGGCAAGGGAGTCTGAGAGAGCCGAAAGAGCAACTTTAGTGACTCAGGAAAAACTTACTCTTGCTGGGAATAAATTCAAGCCAGTTAGGCTACCTGATTTATGGATCCGTCCCACATTTGGTGGTCGTGCACGAAAGCTTAGTGGTACACTGGAAGCTCATGCCAATGGTTTCCGGTATTCAACCACAAGACAAGATGAACGTGTTGACATCATGTATGGTAATATCAAGCATGCGTTCTTCCAGCCAGCAGAGAAGGAGATGATTACCCTTCTTCACTTTCATCTGCACAACCACATAATGGTGGGGAACAAGAAGACAAAGGACGTTCAGTTCTATGTTGAGGTAATGGATGTGGTCCAAACGCTTGGAGGTGGAAAGAGGTCTGCGTATGATCCAGATGAGATTGAGGAAGAACAGAGGGAAAGAGATCGGAAGAACAAAATCAACTTGGACTTCCAGAGTTTTGTGAACCGGGTGAATGATATTTGGAGCCAGTCTCAGTTTAAGGGATTCGACCTGGAGTTTGATCAACCTCTGAGAGAACTTGGGTTCCATGGTGTGCCCTACAAATCATCAGCTTTCATTGTACCAACCTCCAGCTGTTTGGTTGAGCTGGTAGAGACCCCATTCCTTGTGATAACCCTAAGTGAGATTGAGATTGTTAACTTGGAGAGAGTTGGATTTGGGCAGAAGAACTGTGATATGGCAATTGTTTTCAAGGACTTCAAGCGCGACGTCATGCGGATAGATTCAATCCCTATTTCATCCCTTGATGGCATCAAGGAATGGCTTGACACAACTGACATCAAGTATTATGAGAGCAAAGTGAATCTGAATTGGCGTCAAGTATTGAAGACCATAACTGATGATCCACAGAAGTTTATTGATGATGGTGGTTGGGAGTTTTTAAACTTGGAAGGTAGTGACTCGTCATCAGGAGATTCAGAGTCAGACCAAGGTTATGAACCTTCAGACGCTGAACCTGAGTCGGATTCTGAGGATGAAGAGTCTGATAGTGAATCTCTGGTGGAGTCGGAAGATGATGAAGAGGATGATGATGAAAATTCAGAGGAAGAAAAAGGTAAAACATGGGAAGAGCTGGAGAAAGAAGCAAGCCATGCAGACAGGGAGCTTGGGAATGAATCAGATAGCGAGGATGAGAGGAGGAGAAAGAAGAATTTTGGCAAGTCACGAGCTGGTCCAAGTTCTGCTGCCAGCAAGCGAATGAAGTTCAGGTAGAGATGGGTTAGAAGGCTGTTTCCTTTATTATGTTCCTTCAGGATGCGCAGAATCAAGTCGTCTAGAAATAGTTATTTAACGTATTCTGGATCTTAGAGATGCTATTAAATAGTTTTTTAGTTTGCTAGTTTTGGTTCTAATTAGGTAGTAGTTTCGATCTTATTGTAAATTACTAGCCTCAGATCTATGGAAACATATTTCTAATGTTTTTATCTGTGTTACCTGTGAGAAAAGCTGCTGATTGTTTGTCTGGGAGTAAAGCATATATTCCCGCAAATTATCTGGAGACCAATTTTAAGCATATCAGATAGAAAATGCTAGCTTTATGCCTTTGCTTGGCCTTTTAATTTTCTTCTTTTTTGTTTCTTATTCTACGGATAGATATTTGAAGCCTTCTGCTCGTATCTAAATTTACTAGATGCTGAATCCGTGCTTCGCGCGGCCCAAAGTTACTTTTTTGTTGTTAAGTTTGTTCTTACTTTTTTATATTTCTTTTTCTTTTTGGATATTTATTACTCATGTTATTATAGTCAAACCTCTCATTATCAACCCGCAAGGTAGCCAAGTTGGTGTAGCAGTAGAGCGCGGGACCGCAAGGTCATGAGTTCGATCCCCTGCATAAACCTTCTTGGTTGAGCCTGTCACACATGGCTTGCCAAGTGTGGTTAATCGGATGACGTGTTTTGCAGGCTATTGCGTCAGTCCGGGGTTTACCCTGTGCGCACTCGAGAGAGTAGCGGCTGCGGGTTTCTTCGTCAACAAAAAAAAAACCTCTCATTATCAACATCGTTGGGTTTGAGATTTTTTAGCTGTTATAGAGAATGATTGTTATACATTTATAACGACATTTGAATAATAGTTGGTTGTTAGCAAAAAAGATGCGTAGTATTTATTTTTTATTTATTGATGTTACAAAAATAACAATTATTTAAATTTTAAATTTTAGAGATATGCATACTTTATTAACTAAACATTAAAGAAAGTTAATACAATTTAATAAATGCATAATTGAATGTGTACATATTTTAAATATACTTGAAAATTAAATTCTTTTAAGATTAGAGGAAATTTATAATTGTAGTTTGTTTTAAAAAGATTAGAAGGAATCAAATATTTGTCTCTTTGCTAGCTCAAAATAATAGAATTCCTCGTTATTCAAATTATTTTTCTTTTTGAAAATTATTTATAAATAAAAATAGAAGACAATGATGTTTTTAGATTGCAATATGTATTCATATGTAATATTTTGTCATAATTATAGTATATTAAAGTATCAAATTAAATATTTGGTCAGAATTTCTACATTTATTATTGGTACTCATAGATATCATATTTTTATAAGGATAATATTCGCGAGTGTGGGATCTTCGTTTTCAAAGAATGTGGATTCGACATTATTATTAATTATTATATTATCAAGAAAAAAAGATAGTTGATATACCCGGGGTAATTTTACAAAAAACGTACTGTTATAAAGTTGGTTGTTGTTGTTATAAGTAAAATGATGTTATAGAGAAATAAAATATAACATAAAAACTTAGCTATTATATAACGGTATTGCTATATGTGATGCTTTTATAGAGAGGTCTGACTGTACTAATAAATTACTCACTTTTACTTGAACGTGAATGTCTCATTTTACCCAACCTTTTCTTACTTCAAAAGAATATTGAAGAGGAAGTTCATAAAAATAAAATAACTCTACTAACATGTGAAATTAGGGAGTATGTAATGTATTTAGTTCTGGGCTAGTATAAACATTACAATCAAGTATCATCCAATTATAGTAGTTTGACAAAAGATAACATTATGTACAATCGCAATCTTGAATCCGTAATCTTTACACAAACTTGGAAGTTACAAAACTAATTAAGTTCTCGGAGATTGATTGACCATCTCAAGTCATATTTCATTTATCTTTCATTCATTTCTCAAATGGTCGGACTTAACTTTCAGTTCCTTGTCTGTTTATTTGGAAGTTTTCGTATATGAATACATCTGTGATCAATTGAAAGGCTTGATATAATAGATGTCTTAAATCACACAAGACAACATAAAAACATTGACATTCTTCTCCACATAAGGCAACAATCTTAAAATTACGTTTTACAATAGCTTCCTTCCTGTGCATACTTAAAAGGTGAGAACCAGTAGCCTCATCACAATCATTATTCATTTCTTTACATCTCTCTGGTTACTGGAATTCACAAAGCACTTACAATTTCTCAAGAAAAAACGAATCCACCCATTACCAGAGCAAGAATACAACAAACGACTTAAATCCATTTGAAAACTAGATGGCTTGAGCCCGTGCGTCCAACATCATTGTATAAAAGAGGTTCGACCCTTGGAAAGGTAATTTCATACTTAATCTAATTGAAGCTGAAATATGAACACAATATACTTCATACTATGTAGAACAAAGATGCACAATTACATTCTTCAGCTTGCTAATGAGAGACATGTGGTGGTCCAACTACAAGAGTTGATAAAATCTGAATTTTAACAATCGTGGTTGACATCTCGGTCTCCACTGGAAGAAGAAACAAACCAAGGATTAAAATCAATATGTAGCATACCAAGCTAAATATCATAAATGACAAAGCAAAACAGAGAGGAATAGCCTTCTGTTATTGGAATTAGAAAGGTCAACAAAATAAGAATAGAAAGAACTATAAGTTCATTTTTGGAAAAATAAAAGGAGAATCGCAGAAGGGTGGAAATTGAAAACAAAAGCATTAAAGGGGTTATTAACAAACCACAAAAGTCAGAACCCACGAAATTTTTATGTCTTGCTTTTACCCCTTCTTTTATATTTATATTTATCTATTTAATGTTTGAACTTGACTTTGGGTTTTCTTACTTGAGTAACTGCTGTTAATCCTCCACGAAGATTCTTTGGAGCTATTACAACAATAAACACTTGGACCTGGTTAATACACCAAGAAATTAAAAGGTTCAGTAAATATTACAAGACCAATAATTCTTGAATTGATTTTAATAACTGAGAGTGAAGAAAAAAAATCAAATACTTACCACAAGAGAGAATAATCCAATGCCAAATCCTGTGAGGAATCTTGCCATATCAAGTACCAAAGTTCCCTGAGCAATCACCAAACAGAGAAATAATTATTTAGAAATCAAACTTATTAATCTCCTTTCTCCACAGAACTAAGAGGGAGTCAATCCTTTTCAAACTTTTAACAAAAATTGCATAAAGATTCATACCATGAAAAAGTAGACAGCAAGCCATTTTGTAATACAGAATACAGCTGACATTCTCATTACCTGTTTCAAATACATAGCAAAATTTCATTAATTCAGCTGCTCAATAAAAAGCTTATTTTTTTAAAAAAGCGAGTCCACTAGGCTTTTCGGGGCCTAAGGCTAATTTTTTTTTTCTTGTCTGCAAATTCCCACCTGCTGTAATTGTTGTGTTATGCTCATGAGAAAAATGCCATATGGTTCCATATCATGTCCTGTGCAAGGCTCAATGGAATAGTCTCCTGCAGCCAAACCAATTTCACATGCAGCAGTTGACTTGTGATATCCTCTGAGAATTCCAAGTGCTGCAAATCCCAAGTACCCTCCTCTATAAGCAAGCACTTGCCATGTATTGTCATACTTTCAGCAGAATGAGCAAGTGCTAATACCACACACTGAAATATAGTCAATACACAGCTTATGCTTGTTCTTATATCAGATCTGAGACTATTCCAGTTCAATGCACCAGTTGATCCTTTCCACCTGTGGGTGTTTTTATGCACTATTTTTTCTGGTTCCATGTCATATCCTATGCATGTAGGATCTAAGGAATAGTATTGTGCATTGTGTATTGCATGTATCACATCAGTTCCATCAGTAACACCTACAGCAGCATATGACCTTAGGATCATGGTGACCCTATTCTTCCAACTGCTACCTGCAAAACAGAAAAATAGGTTAGTAGAATAAGTTACTATCATACTCTCCTCCAAATGGATTTGAGTATGATAGTAGCTTCTCTTCCACTTCCAAACAGCAGATCTCAACATGCCTTCTTCTTGGTTCTGCTCCTCATAAACTGCACTGCATTGTTCCCATGCTGTCCAGAAAATCATTCTAAGTGCTGTAAACCAAGATGAAGTCCCACACCATCTTCTACAGTGATCACCACATTCTCTACAAATTGTTCTCTCCACAGTAGAATGATCAGAAGCTGCTAATACCACACACTGAAGAAAACAAAAAATAGGTCCTGTATGATTCTGCATCAAGTATGAACTTCAGCAGCTCCTATGTATAATGTGATCTTGTTCTCTTGAAGTCTGCATTTCCCATATCATTTCCAATAGCAACAGGATCAAATAGAAAACACCAGATTTCTGTCATGTAGCACATCAGTACCAACTCATGTCCTATAGACTTAGGATCATTGATACCAAACCAAACAGTTTCAGAAACTGTCATCACCTCCTTGTGGTGCACAATTATGACTGTATGCATATCATGTCCTGTGCTAGGATCAAAGCACCAGTAGAAAATGTATCCTTTGGCCAAAGCATGCACCACCCGTACTTCAGTGTTACAGACCATAGCATATAGACTTGCATTTGTGGTAAACTTATTTTTCCATGTTATAACAGTTCCATCCAATAAAGTGAAACCTGCAAAACAGAAAACTAAGTTGGTAGAAAAAATTGCCACCCTACTCTCCTCCATAAGGACTTGAGTTTGATAGCAAGAGCTTCTCCACATCCAAACACCAGTCTTCAACATGTATATTTCGTCTGAGTTCTGATTCTCAAATAGGGACATTGTGGTTTGTCACTATTGAGAATCTTTCTTCCCTTAGTGTCAAGTTCTGCAAAAGACTGCACCTCCACCTCTCCATGATCCAATGAAACATTAGCCAAGTGATCAGCTAACTGATTGCCTTCCCTCAATATATGCAGAACCTGTACATCAGAATTGTCAATGATTTCAAGAAGCTCTTCAACCATAAATGCAATGTTCCATGGTGGCCTCCATTCCCTATCCAAAATGTTTTTCATCAGAAGTGAATCTGTCTCCAATATAAATGAGAAAACATGCTTAGACAAACAGTATCTAGCAGCTTCCAATATTGCCATAGCCTCAGATTCTGTATTTGTGGAGTCTTCCATCTCCTTTGCTCTTGCAAACACCAAGTTTCCCAAATGATCTCTCACACAGAAAGCAAATGAACTCCTACCAGGATTGCCCCTAGTAGCACCATCAGTGTTGCACTTGCAATATCCCTCAGGAGGTAGATGCCACATCACCTTAGTCACCTGCAGTTTTGGAATGAAGTTTTCCAAAATCTGCAATATGTCATGCCATCTGTGAGATACTGATTTAATCCCAGGCTTCCTCAACGTCACCAATTGTTGTATTGTACTGTTCACTTGATATATCACCCTGTTGGTAATAACCTTCTTGTTGTGTTTGTCCCCATTCCTCCTCTTCCACAGCTCTCATACAATGATAGAAGGTACTGCATAGTAGATGGACTGAATTCTGGGCTTCACATCTGCACACCACCACTTCATAAGCACCTTTCTGCTCCTCCGCTTTTTTTTTTTTAAAAAAAACTTCTTTTCTTCTGGTTGCATTTATAATTACCCCCTTTCTCTCAATAAAGTCAGCAATTCTTCCACATGTGATAGCTCCAATCATGGCATCAATAGTGATGATGGAACCAAACATGGAGAACTGCAAAAAGATTAGAAGATTACTTTTAGTTTATCAAAAAGGAAAAAAAGGAGAATAAATTAGGAAGTTATCAAGAATTAATTTTCAAAATACGTACCCTTTCACAAAACAAACACAGAAGTATCCATATGGTTTCTTCCTAGATTATTGCATTATTTTCCTGCTTCAGTGTTATCTCAGAAAACTGGAAGTAAATACATAATGTGTTGTTATTTAAACTTCTGGTGAAGATAAAGAAAGCTTTTTCTCCATACTGTGTTCAGGGTACCGGGGCATAAAAGATAAAAATAACAGTAAAGCTCAGTGCTTCAATTTAGTTTCTTTCGGTTACAAAGTGGTAAAACAGTTCATGAAATTAAGTGAGAAAATCAGATAAATTAACAAAGTATGACTTTTAAGCTTGGTAGTGCTACTTCGTTTCTCATTTTGCATCATACAAGGTAAACCGGGTTTACTTAAGCATTTAAATGTAAATTGTCTACGTAAGAACTTTTTGGTTTAAACTTCTTACTAACTTTTGTACAAGCGACAATGGCACAAATTAAATTAAGCAGAAATCATATAGGAAAAAGATTTGTGAAGGAAAAAAATAAAAAGAATTCAAAGAATAGAAACTGTCATGTCAAGGAACTATATCATCTTGAACCTTTTCTTAATGAGATTATGGACCTATTTAACTCTCGCGCATCAAATGAGATGATGCGTAAGAGGAAATATGTGCCTAAGAAGATGTAGCATTTGAAAATTCTTTGAATAGGCTAGTGGATTCCTAACAGCACTTCCTCACATCTAGATAAGACCATATTAAACTGCATTATAACATATGAAATGGCTAACCAAGAGATAACCATCCTCACTATTTCAGGAAGATACAAAGTCATTCCGCTAAAGATGTCGTAGTAATGTAACTTTATGCTCATCTGCTAAATTTACTTTGACAAGAAACATATAATAACTTGTATTTTTTTTGGGGGGGAAATTATGAATTTAGTGGCACATACTAGAGAGTAGTATGCAGAAATAACACCTTTTGTAGCAACACTCGAAGAGTTTATTATTTACGAATCCCATTCAACTCTACAGAAGTGCACCGTAAAGGTCTTGTTTTGTGTGCGTTGAACTTTCATATCTTCTGTATCTGCAATATTTGGCATTGAATAAGATTATTCTGTTAGTGGCATTGTTTTATAGCTTCAAGCCTCGGCAACATCAACAGATATCTAAAATGAAAAAAGAATAGCGTCAAGCCTCAGCCACCAATTTCTATACATTTTGAAGAGTAACCACCACAAAACTCCTCCTGTAGCATATACTTAGGAATCAATAGTTGTGACTTAAAAAGTAAAGTAGAAGCTTCCATTCTAAAAGTGGTAGGCCGGTAGCTTCCCGCCTCCCTCGGCTAACAAGAACGCATAAAGTACCGCTAAGCATAACTTTTCGCACATTAACAAAAGTATGTACCATGTTTCTTGATGTAATAGTAGAGTTTAATTCAATGAACACTCTGGGAAATACAAGATTTGTCTCTAATGAAGATAGCAGCTTGTCGCGCTATCATGCATGCTTTAAGGTTTAGAAGAAGAATAAGTCTGAGCGATTAGCAGTAGAATTTTCAGAGACACGATGCCTTGTCACATCTGCTCGACGTCGTTGTAGAAGTGCTGCCTTTTTTAGCTTGCATTTCTCTGTACGTGATACGTTGATAAGGTTTTTGTCACTATTTTTGGCACAAAGACATGGTTGTTCCCTGTCTGCGCAATTTGGGCTTCGTCCATCTTTTTTTTTTGCAGAGCGAAATACCAATATGGATTTAAAGACTTTAGTTGAAATCTCAGAAACAACCAAACGTTAATCCAATAACATTATATGGAGGATTAGGGATCAAATTTACTGTTTTGAAGACTACAATCACACTATTACAACGGAAACCTTGAAATTTTCTAGAAAAAAAAAAAGAAACTCGATTACCTCCAAAGGCATGCTTCAAATCTTAGAAGTTATGCCAAATTCTCTGTGTATGGTCTTAGAGGAAAAAGGTGAGCCTGAAACGGAGAGAGATCAAAGAAAACCAAAGAAGAAGAAAGAACCGAAGCATGACCATAGATGTATGGTACACATGAATCCAGTCCGGAACTATAAGTTTACTATCTTGTGTATGTTCTTATGCAGAAGTAGCATCACTTGACAAACCAAAGTCAATTTAGGAGAACACAGTGAATAGAGAAAAGACAATTCTGATGGAAAATGAACTTACAAGGAAAACAACAAGCATTATAGAAACAAAATCTAAACATTTGACATAAGTTCCTAAAAAGGAGCGGAAGTATGATGGGAAAGCTTACACATTGTTCGTGCGCAATGTATTAATAACTGATGACTTGCCAACGTTGGGGTAACCTATAAAACCAACAGAGATTGTTTGCTTGTCACTTATTAGCCATGCGGAACTGGCAATAGAGAACCTTGAATGCAAAATACAAAAGAAAAAAAGTTGCAGAAAATATTACACAAAAGGGGAGCATGTACGTGCACACAAATTATTCATGTATTTTGAAATATGTAAAGGAACACAAGAAAATGCATTATTTTACGCATCAAGTACGGTGTTTGTGTGTGTTTGTATTCAGAGGAGGGGCAAGCCCAGGACATATTGCGAGCATACCTTTCCAAAGGACTTAGCAACACTTGTATGAAATGCCAGAGTTGGATATTCCTTTAAGAGTATTCCAATCAATCTCTTTGTTGTCCAAGCAGTGACCAAATCACACTACATAGGCAAAGGAAATTATGGATTAATTCAATTTGTAAAGTAAAGATTGACATCCAATAAGCAGATTATAAACTATTTTATATAATATATATAATGATAATCACAAAAACCTTATACAGCAAAAGAACCATATCTTTATGCAAGCAGTTTTCTTTCAAATGCTTCTCCAGATCGTAACACCTTGTACCTTGTGGCTCTTCGTCATTCTGAACCTGCAATGAAAATCAAACCACCATAAGCCAGTAAGCCAGGAGCGCCAGCATTATTCCTTCATCTAAAATAGCCTAAATTACAGAGAAAACTACAAACAACACATTGCACATTCCATAGGCAGCAGGCAACTCATGACAAACAAAATTCTCTCTGGTACTTTTGTTTTACCCTTTTTATCTTTGGTCAAGTATTATATGGTTGGTTTTTACACTAGGCTACAAGTGACTTACAATTTTCATGAGCAGATCTTTTAGTAGAAAGAACATTAACAACGAATAATCCACCATATCATAAATACCAGGAATTTTAACTACCATGAAACAAACCTGAACAACATCAGAAGATTCTATGACTTTTAAAGCTCGTCCCAATTCGTTACGCTGTCCTTTCTTAAACTTGTATTCCTAGCGATATTTGTGAACCCATCTTCATTTGCATCCTTGGAGGTGCCAGCACCATGTTTATCTTCAAAGGGATTGGCCAAAATTGACAGCCAAATTTAGCTTAAGAAAATAGTTACTTGAGTGCAAAAGTGAAGTTTAACGTGAGCAGCTATTAGCAAACCCTTCAAATTTAGGGGTTATGAGATGATTCCCAATTTGTACCTTTAAGACGTATCACTATATCAACCTTCTTGGCAAGCTAGTCATCATAATCTAATACCATGAGTTGGGGTGTTTATTTCTGTACATTCTATCCCCCACTAAATCTAATTAGCCATGTTATCTCTAATTCTTTTCCGGGTCAAGTATATCATCGAACAATTTGTCACAGCAGCAATGTGTATCCTCAATATCGATGAGGGAAAAGATTTTAGCCAACAATGAAAAACCATACACCAAGATGTCTATTTCCAAACATGCATGAGCAAATCAATAAAATTCCTCACATGCAATAGAACAAAAAAAGAATTAACCCAAAAAGAACAGGAAAAAGCTAACGAAACTAACATACACCCAGCAAATTGTGATTACCAACAAAAAAAGGTGCATCAAATAAGACTTTGCAGAAAAAGCACACCAAAAATAGAACTCATACTATGAAAGAGTGAATAGCATAGGAAAAAGCAGAAGAAACTAAAGAACTTCCTTGCGCACCTTGCCGAATCACACAACCCGCCCTCACTGAGCTACGGATGGAATTGAATAGAAATTCTTAGCACAGACGTTGTGCCCTCTAAGACCTTGTGCTTAGCCAGTGCCATTTCAAAAGAAGAAGAATCGAGCATTAAAAACCTGCAACAAAATTAGACCCAAACACTCAAATTTTAACCCCAAAAAGGAAGAAACTTGCGGAAACATCTTTTACCAAGCAAAACAAGAAAATACAAACATGAAATCGAAGGAAAAAAAATGAGTAGTACCTTAGGATAAACCTCGGTGTAAACGCAGAAAATGACAGAGAAGAGTGAGCCTCCCTCATTGCCTCTGTGTATTGCACAAACATAGTCACGTGTGGCCTTGTAATCTTCTACATCGACAGTGTGGCTTCCTGATTCATTTTCTATTAGATGCCGCTTGGACGGGTGGTGGCATTTTTACCTGTAGATCGTAACACCGTAAACCTCTCAAGTGGAATATAACTTGAGAAGAAACATGTACAAGAATGTACCTCGAATGTTGGTTGTTGCTGCTTGTTAACTGTTTGTAGAGCATACTTCCCGAAGCACCAAGAATCCTCCCTAAAAGGCTAGCCCGGTGCACTAACTTTTAAAAAAAGAAGGCAGACCAGATGAAAAAGTATTTGGTATTAAGAACCATGTCAATCAAAGAGTTTAAGTTAGACGCCGTGATTGGCCGATGAATCAGAATGGGAGGATTCATAGCACTATCCGCATTCTCGGTAGAAAGAAATGGAAAAATCAAAGTGGTTATTGAATTTAAAAGAAATCAGATATCTTAGAAGTTAAAACTGAAACAATTCAAGAGTTTGATAAGTCCCGACTCAGTGATGTCATCTCTGTTGTACTCTACAGGGGTAACTTAAAACTGAATGTGTACATTATTTAACAGCACAAAAAGGGGAATCATTAACCGATTGTTATGAGATATCTACACTCTGAACATTGAGTGTCCCATGGCAGAAACATGTTGGTGGTAGAAACACTATCACACTTAAGTATATTTGCTTATGCTCCTTTTTTTTTATTTTTGGATACTCGTTTACAAAAAACATGATCACATGAACGTCACTGGTGCTGAAGCAAGATATTTGTAGAAAAATCAGCCATTCTGAAAAACATATGTTGAGCGAAGAGTATATTATGTTGCACCCAATATCAAAATGTTAACCCAAACATGCTGCTCGCAAGTGGAAAAAAAAAAGAAAAGAAATGCACAAATCTCCTAACAGCAAGGCTAAAATAAAATATGCGGACTTCATTGCTCCAAATAAAACAAGTCAGAATATAAAAGGAACTTAAACCCGAAGTAAGTTGCACAATCTTATTTTACACAGAAAAAGAGAAAACCGCTATTCTACAAGAAAGACCCAAGTCTAAAGTCTAAACTAAGTTATTGGGTAAATACTTTACAGCTGCTTATCATGACCTTATGCAGCCTAAACTAATGTCCTAGGACGGAATAGCAGGCTACCTCACTTTTACCTAAACCTGGGTCTCTTAGAAATGTTGCTAGCAAGATTTCTTTTCTCTGGAGGACGACCTTTCCCAAAAGCCTTCATATTCCTCCTCTTCCTGTCATTGTCACTGTCACTGTCTGATTCAGCTCCTTTCTCTCTGTCGGCATTGCTTGCTTCTCTTTCTAACTCTTCCCATGTTTTTCCTTCTTCTTCAGAATATTCCTCAGAGTCCTCACCTCCTTCATCATCATCTGACTCCACTAGTGATTCACTTTCATCATCTTCCTCGTCTGACGAGACAGGTTCTACATCTGAAGGTTCATATCCTTGATCAGACTCCTGTGAGTGGTCAGATTCCGAATCAGTGCCTTCTAAATTCAAAAATTCCCATCCACCATTCTCTATGAACTCTTCCGGATCATCAGTAATTGTTTTCAGTATCTGACGCCAGTTCAGATTCAGCCTGCTCTCATAGTACTTAAGGTCAGTTGTATCAAGCCACTCCTTGATGCCATCAAGGGAAGTTGAAGGGATAGAATCAATTCGCATAACATCTCTTTTGAAGTCCTTGAATATAATTGTCATGTCAAAGTTTTTCTGCCCGAGACCAACCCTCTCCAAGTTGACTATCTCAATCTCACAGAGAGTGATCACAACAAAAGGTGTCTCTACGAGCTCAACAAGGCAGCTAGATGTTGGGACTATAAAAGCTGTTGACTTGTGGGGTACTCTGTGGAATCCAAGCTCTCTCAACGGCTGATCAAACTCCAAATCAAGCCCTTTAAACTGAGGCTGGGCCCAGAGGTCATTTACCTTGTTCACAAATGTTTGGAATTCCATGTTAATCTTGTTTTTCCGATCCCTTTCACGTTGTTCCTCCTCAATCTCATCAGGATCATAAGCAGATCTTTTTCCACCTCCAATTGTCTGCACAACATCCATCACTTCAACATAGAACTGCACGGCCTTGGTTTTCTTGTTTCCCGCCATTATGTGATTGCGCAGGTGAAAGTGGAGGAATGTAATCATTTCCTTTTCTGCTGGCTGGAAGAACGCATGTTTGATGTTACCATACATAACATCCACTCTCTCGTCTGGCCTTGAAGTTCCATAGCGGAATCCATTTGTGTGAGCCTCTAGAGTACCAGGAAGCTTTCTCCCACGACCACCAAATACTGGACGAATCCACAGATCTGACAGTTTGATTGGCTTAAATTTGGCCCCAGCAACTTGAAGTTTCTCCTGTGTTACTAAAGTTGCTCTCTCAGCTCTCTCGGATTCTCTAGAGACAACCTGCCTGCGGAGGGTTCTTATTTGTTGAACCACTTCAGTGATGTGCCTTGGGTCTTTTGAATGAAATGAAACTTCGTTAACATATATTGATCCCTGGAACTTTAGAGTATTTGTGTCATGAGGAGTGAACGGAGTGCCAGGAACATTGAACATTATTCGGATATAGCAGGTACGGTTAGTATCTTGTTGACTAGATACACTTTTCACGGTGGCAATATGGAACGGAATCATGGTTCCATGAATAGGTAAAAGAATAGCCTCACTCCTCTGGTCAACCTGAATCATCAACTCTCTTGGAGGTGGCAGATCATTAATGTTCTTATATGCAACCAGTTCACCAGTGGCTTTCGCAGCACCACGGCTATCTGCACCCCCAGAACTTCCTCCTGTGAGCCTCCGTGCAGTTTCTTCGTTCTTTTGGCGAGCTAATTCTGCCTGGTGTTGCCGCCTTAGTTCCTCCCTTGATGTCTCATGGTTAACTGATCTTAGTATAGCCTTGGATGAGAGTCCATTGGTAGCAACAGGCTTAGCTTTGACCTTCGGCTGCTCCTCTTCTTCTTCATCCTTGTTGAATGAGTAAGCCACATCCTTTACAGCTTTAGAACTCATAGAAGTCACCACTTCTGGAGCATTTTGACCACCAACAACTGTATCAGCAAGCAAAACACAAATTTTTTCAGTTTTTGGGTTTTTTGACTCTGTTTGCAAATTCTGAAACCCAAGACACACATTAAAAACCATGCCAGATTTCAGTATTCTATCATTCTTGCCGTTAAGGTTTAACCCTGATTCACGGAACTCAAGCCCAATTCCAGTTCCTGCAGATCTCATCAAATTTGCAACCAATTCAGGTGCCTCCTTTTCGACCACACTTAGCGCTGCTTGGTAGACATCTCCAGTCTTGTTTCCTGGTTTCAGAGCTCCAATTGCAGCCTCATGGGCCTTCAGGAGGACTTCATACGCCTTGCTTTGTATTGGATTGGCATCAATTAGAAAGGTCCGAGCAACATTTAAGCAGTAACTATTATATCGAGAACCAATTGCACAGATAATCACACTTGTTGAATCATAGTAAAGGTTCTGCTCATTGCTTGATGCACTTGGTCTCAGATCAAACTCTCCTCCACTCTGAAAAATTGGAGGGTAACAGATGTCGACATTATCTGCCTTTAACTTCACCTTAATCTTTGCAGGTTCAAGTATGACCTTCTCAGTGTCATCCATTAGTGAAGAATGTGTCACCTTCTTCTCCTCATCGATAACCCTTTCCAGCTTTGGAACTACAAAGTGCTTCATCACTGATGAAGTCAGATAACCAGCTTTCTTCACATTCATAATTTCACCAGTGTCCTTGACAGCAATTAGGTCAGAGAATCCATTAGTTACATCACTGAGATGAAATTGTGTATTCTTTAGCTTCTCAGTCCATGTCTCCAAAAGATCCCCTTCAGGAGCCTCTCTCGCAATGTGTCCAACAACAGGCATATCATGATCATTTCACTCTGACTGATCTTGTATAGCTCGAAATATTGCCTCCATTGCACCAGTTCCGTCATCATTTTTAGCCCTCACGTGCATAAGAACATCCACTCCTACAACGTCCTTAGAGGTTTTCTTGACAGCTTCAAGTAAGGAGGCCTTCTTCTGGCTACAAAGGAAATGGATTTGCTTCTTCATGAAAACCATAATAGTATCAGGAAATTCATACCCAACCAACCACATATTTAAAGCTGATGACTTCAAATACCGCAGATCCTCAGATGGAGGAGGAGTTCCTATGGCAAGAACTTCAGAAGCTCCCCAAAGTTCATCATTGTGTTCAGTCCAGTGGGAGTATAACATTTTCAATCTTTTACCAAAGTTCTCTAGATTGATGGCATAAGCATTGGCCGCTCCGGATGCTTTATCATTAGAAACCTTGACATTACCGTTCCAGTTATCAGCCATCGAATAGGATGAATAAAGGTCCTTAAACCCTCAATAAAGTGCAGAGCCAAGCGTGATGATCCTGTGAAAAAGTAACAGAAGTTATTATGATTTCCTTCCTCTCCTCCCACACAGAAATTTGACCCAGCTAACTACCCAAATTCCAACATTAATTGTATTCCACCAAAGAATGTGAAGAATATAAGATAAACAATTGTAAAGGAAGTTCCAAAACTAGCAGATAATTGTCAGCCAAAAATGCAAGAAGCACAGACAGTTTATGGATTACTGGCCACGAAAGGGAATTCCTTTAAGTTGAATCAACTCAACAACTCAAACAGATATGGGCTTACAAGTAAGAAGGAAATGAAAATCCTAATGATTTCTACCATTTTCTCAGTCATAAAGAAAAAGGGTAGATTTCCTCCTTTTCATTCTTGTTTTCCTGTAGATATAGTTCAATTCAAACCTAATAACATATCGTGATACTCCTTCTGTCCCAATTTATATGACACACTTTCCTTTTCAATCAGTCCCAAAAAGAATGACACATTTTCTTATTTGCGCTTGATTTATAACCACACAAATATCTTTCGTTTGTTTTAGACTAAAAGATTCAAAAGTCTTCCCCTATTTCTTAAACTCCGTGCCAATCAAACTACATCACACAAATTGGGACGGAGGGAGTAAAAAAGTTGAGAAACGCCAATTTTACAAATAACACCTGAAATAAGGCCCAACATTTTTTAGAGATTCACAAAAAAAAAATGTACAAAATTACACTAGAGTTCATTTTTCTCGCAAGCAACACTTCGATTTTCACGGCTATGATTTATACAAAATATAAACAAAAGAACAATCTCCAATTTCAACTTCCAACAATCCACAAGAGGTAAAGGTGTTCATTAGACCAGAAATCAACCCAAATATAGTAACTATCCGAAACGAAATCTCAATTAAAAAAAATGGAAAATTAAGACCAGAAATGAAGAAACTCACTTTGCAAATTGACTCTGCTTTTCGGGAGTAAAGCTTTCTCCGATCCTCTAATTTCCCGATCGTTAAACAGCTCAAAATTCAGATATCATCAAACGTTTATCAAATTGTACATTTACATCACAATAACAGAAAATCAACGACAATTACAATTAAAAACAAAAAGAAAGGGAAAGTGATGAATATATCTTACATGAATTGAGCTTTGCCATGTTCGATATAGATCTGATGAGTCCTTGATTTAATAGGATCGATGAAGAAAATCTAAAAAGGTTGAAGATGGGGACTCAGGGCTCCTTGCCTTTATATACACTTGCATAATTACTTCCATTATCCTTCAAGTTTGAAGATATTACGGGTATAAACAAATGCATATCTGGATTTTTCCGATTGGAGTGAATGACACATTTATTCTTTAACTCCACCACCTATTGACAGATTTAAAACGGATAAAGAAAGAAAATTATGATTAATTAATCGTTAGCATAAAACAAATCAATTTTACGGCAGATTTTGAAAGGACCAACATGCACATATAACTGAACTTCAACCTATTAGTGATTAATTGTTCAATGGCACGTTAATTCTTTTATTTTTTTAAAAATAAAATTATACACTTAAAATACGATAGAAATTCGGTGGTAAAAATATGGTGTCACCATTGAAGTATACATGAGTACTCGAAAAGTTTTGGCCACTATGCATGCTGAAATAAAAGCTCAAATATATAACTTTTCGCTTAAGAAAAAGTGTATAAATATTTTTATTGTGGTTTTTCGTGTTTGTTCTATCTGAGGAGTCGTGGTGAAAATAATTGAACAAATAAAGGAATAAAACCTGATAACAAAAAGTGCCATAAAAGAATTTCTTAAATAATAAATGTATTATTTTTTGTGATTTTAAACCGTCATCGTCTCCTATTTAATTGATTTAAAAATTTCATAAAGTCTCTAGATATAGACTAATAAACACTACTTTTAATAATAAATATCATTTATGAACAACATTTAAATAACAATACCAACCGTCTCTATTTATGATTAACTTTTATATAAATTTCATGTCTTTTTTCGCCTCCGCAAATTCTTATTTTTTTCACAAAACATCATGATCTTTTTCTACATAATTGTGGTATGTTTATTAGCTTTTATCATGGATTTGTGGTGCACACTTTCCTGAATATAGATACTAATGATTTCTAAAGATCAAACTTAAGATGACCAAATTTTAAAAGTTGAAACTAGATTTTGATGAGCAATATCGTCTTAGTATTTATCGAGTTCACTTTATGTTATATATGTTACATTGTGGTTGATTTTGTTATGTTTATATAAATTGAAAACTTGAAAAGTATTAAAGGTATTTGAAAAAATATTTAAATTTATGTTTAATCAATTTACAAAATTTATTTTTCTATGTCATACATGAATATTTTGTCTATACATTGACTGAATTTTGTCTCAATTATATATCATGTACTCATTAATTTTTTGTGACCGCGCGAAACGCAGGGCGGATTCTCTATTAAATAGATAATTAGGAATATAACTAAATGGATTTGAAGTTGCTAAGTTGGAGTGGATATATTAGCAACTTCAAAACCAGTTTGCATTTTCTAAATTAATTAATTGTCTGAGTAGCTTTTCTTTTTGGGTTTGAGTAGCTATTAAATAGTATTGTGATTGATATAAAGAATTCCATATTCCCTTCCCTCAACCAAAAACCCACAGACCCGACTCTAGTGACTGAATTTGACTGGCGTTTTACCCATTTTTTGCAGCGGGTTATAGGCTGATCCATTTTTGACCCGTTATCCAACGACTTTCGTATTGGGATTTTGTCGGCACTACTAAGTACTAATATAAAGAGTTGCCTTGCCAAGTGCCCAACAATTCAAAGCATGCAGTCAACTTTTGGCTCGAGGTAAAATAATCGCCTCTAACTTTATTGTTCAAACTACTAAGTTCTATATTACAAAGACCTGATTCCTTTGTATATAACTTCAATTTGTTCATGAATATTATGACATGTAGCATTAGGTTTTCTAGAGGACAATTAAGCTGATAATTTAGGTTGAATTAGACAATCACTTAAAACGATTGATTGATAGCCTTAAAGGCTTGATTGGAACCATGACCAGGAGATCATGAGTTCAAGTCGTGGAAACAGCCTCTTGCAGAAATGTGAGGTAAGACTGCTTACAATAGACCATGTGGTCCGGCTCTTCCCCGTACCCCTCGCATAGCGGGAGCTTGGTGCACCGGGCTGCTCTTTATTCAGAACCCTATCTTAAATCTTGATAAAAAGTAGGGTTATGGAACTTCGCATAACTCTATGTGGACTATAGTTTTTAGTATTTGGTACTTGGTAGTCATGTTGAATTGTGCAGGTAACATGTTTGATAGTATGCCAACATGTTTGAATTTTGATATTATGCCACTTACAAATTCTTGGTTTGTTTGTGTTTGTATTACTTGTTGGTGGAAATTACTGTTTATTGAAGTGTGTGACCATCTGATCTAAAAGCTTAAACTGTTAGATAGAACACACTTTTAATATTATATATTCTCAACACTGTTGTTACATTGTTAATGTTGACTTTTTCCTTTATCACATGCATGATATTGTTTCAATGATAATGAACAAAGCAAACATAACTCTTTCAGCTAATATATCAAACCTCAATATCAAGATACTTGTTAGGCACTGTAATTTGGGTGTGTTTGTGTATATAAGATGCTGAGTGGAGCTGCATGTATAGATTTCAAATTTGGGTTAGGTTAAAAAATTGGGAAAAGGGTTGATCTACTCTGATTCTTCTAATGAAGAGTATTGATCTATTCTGAATCGTTTACTACTGCAATCAGATTAGAATTGTCTTTTTCTTTCATTTCTTATTTGAGTATTTCTTGCTAAAATAAATTATAAGACATGATTGATTAGTAATTTATTATCCAATTTTTTGTTTTGCTCGCATATAGCTTGCTTAATTTGTTCAATCATCAATAATGACGTAAAAGTTGGTTAGCATGCATTCAACCGACAGCCCTCCAAAGAAAAGTTATGTATTCTCCTTCATTTTTATTAAATGAAGTGGTGTGATGTGATAATGTTATTATAAAATCATATCATAATAAGATCATACTGTACCATTACTTAATTAACTTTAGATCTTGGATTCCACCTAAAATTTATGGAATATTACTTTAATTTGTTCAAAGAATAGTTTTTTTTATTCCGTTTTAGATTTTATTTCTTACTGACTATACAAGTATGCATTGATTTTGTAAAATTTGAGAGCCATGGTAAATATGAGCTAGCACATTTATCTCATGGCGCATATATCATCAGCGAAGGAAACGGTGATAGAGAGAACGTGTAGATTCCAATTTAATATTGTTTAAATAGGATTCAAATATTTATATAACTTATGAATATTTGTATTACTAAAATTGTGATTATACGAGTCCAATCTCAATTTAAATAGAGAAGGCATGCTAATATAATGAAGTCACTATCTCACATAAAATAATAAGAAAAAATATAAAAAATTACTTGTATTTTTACACTCAATATTATTCTTTCTTCTTCAAACGACACATCACTTAAGAACTGGACTTGGAACACTTGTAGCTAGCTCAGTTCCGAAATATTCAAAATAGAAAAAGAGAGAAGAAATATATGCTAAATGTTTAGTGCATGTATATAAATCTCCTACATGCATCTATTTCTTTTTCTTTTTTCCTTTTGGGTTGTATATGTATATCAACAGTGAAGGAAATTCGATATGTCTATACTCCGTGAATGCATTAAGATAGATAGAATCTTTTAAAGTGTTGTATCATCTATTTCCGCTCTTTCCACCAACATTTTTGTTAGTATCAAACGATTATTAGTATGCCAAAATTTATTAACTGAATGTATTAATGACGCAATTTAGTTTCTTCACCAAAACCATCAAGCAAGTATCATGTTCAAACATGACTCAGACTCAGATCATTCTCAACCCATCGCCTGATCCTCGCCATAGTATTTCCCAACAACTTCAATAGTCTAAAACATCTACTAGTTGTGGATGGAAAGAATAAAAAAAAAATAGTTACATCAAAGCATATCAGTTCACTATGATTTTAAGTAATAAAAGTGAGGTAAAAAAGTATAGATTAACTAATTTAAGTAATTCTAATATAAGCAAAGTTACATATCGTGCATTCGTTAACTTAATTGGTATAAGTACTAAATGTTGATAAGTTTTTTACCAGGGTAAATCTATAATCTCACACTACTAATTAAAGCTAAAGTAAAAGTGTATCCTCCTTCATGGATTTGGACCACATATGGTCCAACCAGGGTGAAGCCCAGACTTTAGGCGTCTCATTTTTTAGGGTCTCACTTTTCATCAATATAGGTTAAATTATTTTTAAAAAAAGCTATTAAGTACTTTGAGTACTTTTTATCATTACAAAAAAATAGTTAACTAAATGACTGTAAATAAGGCCCTAAATCGGTAAGTAAAGTATAGTATGAATACTCAATCTATTTTTAGTATATTGATAAAAAAGAAAAACTCTTGATTTGTTTCTCTACAATACTCAATCTATTCGTTACTTTTCTCTCTAAAACTTTAGTATATGTTTATACTTTTACACTCAATCTACTTGTATGAATTTGCTACTTTTTTTTTCAGACACCAAATATTTTCAAATCAAGTTATCAACTTCTTGAATCAGGTTCTGTTATTTCAACTTTTAGTATTATTTTCATCTCAAATTTGCTTGTTTTGATATTTTACTACGTAATATATATTATCATGTTAACTATTATTTTAGAATATAAAATATGTCAACTAGAAAATATGTATCCCCTTGTTCAAAACTCAAAAAGATAGAGAAATTAAAATTTTGATACAATCTCAAAAAACAATGCTAGAGGAGGTTAGTGAGATATCTAATATAAATTCTCAAAATGTAGACTTCAAATGAAAAATATATATGAATTATTTTTCTTTTGTCGTTTTCGTAATAAAAATATTAAGGCCCCTCATTAAAGTTTCGTTTTAGGCCCTAGCAATATTTAGCTGCCCTTGTGTCTAACTGCTTAAATATGTCACGTATAATTACTACTATTAATCATGCAAAAACTAGCCGTTGATGTTGCCCCCCCCCCCCCTCCCTCCCTTTTTTTTTACTGCATAATAATTGTTGAGATGGATGGCGTGATGACACTGGTTTGTTAGCTTACTTCTTATCCCATAATGTACGAGTCCAAAAGGGGGACTGAACCCAGACATAGTAATGTTACTCTCTCTGTTGGACTTCTTGCACTCCAAAAAGGCAGAAATTTTAATAAGACAATTTAGAAAATGCGATAGAAATTTAGATAAGACATAATTTTAAAAAGATCAAGAATATCACATTTGAAATTTGAACTTCTGAAACAATTTTTGAGAATTCAAGAACATCGCTAGAAGCTTAATTCTCTTACCTAAAAAAAAAAAGGTAATAGAGCTTAATTCACCGACGTCATGTCGAATTGATTCTTTTGATAGTTTTTTTTTGTTTTTCACTCTGTGTCCGGTATCCGCAATAGAGCCTAGCTATATCTGGATTTGCACCACGTAGGACTCATTTGGGGGAAGCGCTCCCTACCAAGAATTTCTCCTATCAGGACTCGAACTGGAAAACTCTTATTAAACGAGTCACAACCCCATCCTGCATCGATATCATATTCTTTGGTAGTTGATTCTTGATAGTTGATGGAGTACTACACTAGCAAACTGGCTCTAGGATTTCCTTTTTCTGTTGTTTTTATTTGGTACATTTCCTTTTTCTGTTTGCGTTTTTCCCCTACAAAGGAAAAACGCAATTACTGCTATAACGATCCATATGGTTGTGGTCTGTGGATATTTCATGGGCATGTGATCCATTAAATGTCACCGACTCAAAAATACTAATGGAATTCTCGGTTTAGTTTGTGTAACGTATATCGCACCATCTGTTTTTTTTTTTCAAAATTGGTTCCAATTAAATATTATATTTTGGGATTAAAACTTGTTTGCTCCGGCGTTTATTACAAACTAATAAAGGTAATACATACATTTATCTTACAAATATTTACCTTAAGCTTGGTTAAGTGATGTATAAGTTGCTCACTTTAATTTTTAATTGCTATGATTAAATTATAGATCTGATATGAAACTTCGTACATATAAATATTTACCCAATATCTGGTCTATATTATTTATTTTTTCCAAAGTTTTGTACACCCTTAAGAAAAAGAATTAGTACTCATAATCAATTAGAGTATTTATTTAAACTACCCTTAATATATCTCCCATAAACATTTTACTTAATCAACTTTCCGCAGTTGGAGCAGCTTACATAATTTTTTTAAAAAGGATAATAATAAATGACTACTCATTTTTATAAAACATTCAATATTTTAAATTTAAGTTGTCAAAATGACTACTAACATTTTAGGTCAGACGGAGGAGTATATATACTATTTTATATATATAGTTTAACAAGATCTGCAAACATGCATGATGCATCCACTTATAGTTGATTCAACTAAATAATTCTTGATTAGCAATTATGATATAATTTTCAGTTAACCAAAAAAAAGATTCAACTAACAATTCTTAATCACCTTATGACACACGGAGTTGAACATGATCCTTCAGATGTTCCAAATACTTTTATGCTGGTATGTAAACAAGTACAGTAGTAGTCCAGTTCCGGAAGCAAATTAATAGAACTTATAATTCACAATCACTTTATTTACCAACTTGATAGGCTCCCCCCTGCAATTTTCCAGCTCAATTTTGCCTACAAAAATATATTAGGAGTATATAATTATATGTTTCATGCATATTTGACTTCAACTTACCTGAGTAGTTAGCAGTCTAGTTATATATAACAAATTAAAATATCAAGATCCAGCTTCTTATCATTAAAAATTAAGTTCAAGTTGGACTAATCTTTGGTTAGTTTAAGGTAATACTTGGATGATTCCTTTTAGATCTCAAAAGGAATTAAGGGATCTTAAATTTTAATTTTCTAGTTTCAAATGGGTGGGAAAAGGATATACCTTATCCTTCCATGATGCATGTAACATGCTTTATTTGGTTCAGCGGGTTTAATTTCTTAGAAAAATAAAAAAAATTAAAAGTTTGAAAGGGCTTAATTTGAAACAAACAACGTGGTCAATCTAAATTTCATTTGGTCTTTTGATCATATAGTCAGTTTGACATTTTTATTTGTTTCTTTATTAGTTGTCTAAGTCTCTCGCATTGCTTGTGGGCAAGTGGCAACGAACGCAACATGGACTTATAGATAATCACGGGAAGTATATTTTGAAAATACCGTAACTAAATGGAGTATTATTTAATTAGTAGTTAAAATGAGGTAACAAATGGGTTTTTATAGACAAACACAATAGTTCATTTATAAAAAAAATTAAATATGGATCAGAATTAATGATTAACAAGTTGACAAAGTTACACAATATTTATGCTAGTAAAAAATAATACGTACTTCGTAAAATTAATTAAAATATGTGTAAGCGGAAGCGGACACCACAATTATTTAAAAGATTGACAATCAGTAAGTTAATTCCTAGGCATTATCAAGTTACAATATTGTTACTTGTGTCAGCTGATAAAGGCTAATACGAGAGAGAAAATGACACGATGGAGCATTGTCAAGCAAGTTTGTGAAGGTTGGTGAGTGGCTTCACCAAACCTTTCTAACTCATTATTAAGTATTAACTGAAATTTTCATCATGTGGTACAAATCCTTTTCTGTGTGGCCAAATTAATTAGTTTAAAAAGTGAAAAATCCCCTCCAGTAATATTCAATGGACATTTTGATGCATGCCACGTTTATGTTAGAAATTTAGAATCTAGGATATATCACTTTGTGCTTACGCTTATTCAATTACATTTTATATATTCCTTAAACACTAAATATAACACATATATTTTTAGAAAAAGGAAGAAAAATAAATGGTCTGGACCGCCATAAGTTCATCTCTTAATTTCAACAAACACAAAATCAATAAAGTCATACACTTATGTAAAGTAAAGTGATCAATTTGTAAATCTCGAATTTAAGAAAATGATCTAGCTCTGATCAAACTTGAGAAGAAATAAACTAAGTTTATTCTAAAATTCTGTTGAATTTTCCTAAACACGAAGTGATGAATGCCCTGTATCACTGTGACTTATCAACTTATATTCCAAGTTATAAACTGTGAAGATCTTGGATGAAAATCATTTATCTCGTGTCACTCTGATTTATATACAAAATAAAAAAAACTTACATATGGTACTTCAAACTTTACCAAATTAAATGTTCTAGGATTTACCAACTTTCATGTCACATATACATTGTAAATTGCGATTAATTCTTTTTAGCATTTGAAAGAACCTATACACCAAAATATTTTGATCCCACACAATTGTTAGTCACAAGTGAAACTTCCTGGTTCTTTATCTCTCAATATAATTGGCATTCTTTCCCTCATTGCTTATTAGTCAGGGTACTACCGTTAAGTAAGACAATTAATTTCATGCCGTGTACAATTTGATTTTTTCCCCTTAATTACAACAGTAATCAAGTTTCAGATTAAGAATTTAAAATAAAAACACCTAACCATGCCACTAAAAGCCCGAAGTCAACAACCCCAGCCCGGCCCATGGCCCGCATGAGGAGTTGGTAAACACGGAGACAATAGTAGTACAGTAGTAGCAGTCCATATCTTCACCACTAATTAATATTCTTTCCACTAATTAAACTGGATAATATAATTATGTGGACATGTTAGTATGTTACCCTCTTCACCCACTCCCCAACATTTCCTAACCGATAGATCAACACCCCACACACATCATCAACGGTTCAAATCAAATACCAAACCGAAACACAATCACTTTGAATTGACTTATTTTAAGTGTTTTTTAAGGTTTTTTTTAATATTTTGGAGTGTTTGACACTTATTTTTAAGCTAAAAAAGTATTTTCTCCGTCCTAATTTATATGATGTAGTTTCACTGGATACGACGTTTAAGAATTAAAGGAAGACTTTTGAATCTTATGGTCTAAAATAAATCAAAAATATTTATGTGGTTATAAATTATCTCGTTAAACATAAAATATAAAGTTTAACGTTAAATTATTATCAAACAAAAAAATATGCTATTTTTAAAAAAACTAACTAAAAAAGTATGTTATATAAATTAAAATAAAATAATTATAAAATAATTTAAAAACTAAAAGTTGAATAAGAGGACTTTTAGCTTATAAGCTATTTTTAAAAATTCAAACCACACACCGGAAAAGCCCACAAGGATAGCACGTGAGCAAGGGATGTTAAGACCACTGCCATTAGTCTATAAATAAGGCTCCATTGTATAAGGTTAAGACAAGCAGTTGGCGAACCAAAAATACAAAGAGGTTGTTCTTTCGGACATTTGTGAACCTCTTTTTCTCTCAAGTTCGCTGTTGGGTTTCCTCACTTTCTCTTTTTCTTGAGGTAATTTTTCAATTATATTAGTTGAATACTACAGTACTAGTCTTTCTGTTTCTTTTATGGGTCTCTTTTGTTTTCTTGCTAGTTATTTTATGACAGATCTGGGGTTGTTTTGTGCTTATTTTCTTTGGGTTTTGGGGTTTAGCTTATATATGTTTTTTTTTTTTGGCCATGTTGGGTTTTGAAGTGATGGAAGTTTGTGTTTAGGGATGGTTATGTTTGAACTTGGGTGTTGGGAACAGGTGAGGTTAAAAAAAAAAAAAAGAGTCCAGCCCGCTGCACTAAGCTCCCGTTAATTAAAAATCATTTCTTTAAACTGAAATTTGATGGTCTGAACTTTGAACTCATGTTTGGTGTTGTAAATCCGTTTTCTCTGTTTCTTTTAATATTCTTTTTTCCTTGTAGTATTGTTCGATTATATTTTGTTTGTTGTTGTCAAAATTAACTAGAAACGAGAAGTAGTTGATTGATCTGGTAAAGGGCTTCTCTTGCAAGAGTACCAGCTAGATCTGTGCTAATATGCTTCTGCCTATTTTGGAGTAGAAGATTCTAGCTTAACTCTAGTGCTTTTTAAAAGTTGTAGATCCTAATCGAAATTGGTGGTCCAACTTGATATCTTATCGTTGGGCTTTTCGCTTTAATTTTGTCAGGTTAAGATAAATTACTTTAGGTGGTAGAGTATAATATAAGAAGAACTCATTAATTGAGAATATTTTGCATAGAATCTCTTTTGGTGGTGCATTATCTGTTAGAGATTCTTGTGCTTAGGAATATTGACTTTTTGCAAGCTGGAGAATTTGCACTGATACTTTCCTTGTAGCATCAGTTTCTCACTGTTTGTTATGTGATGAAGTTGCAGTTAATACTCTGTATATATAGTATGCTGCAGCTTTTATTTCTTTTTTCATTTTAGCAATTGTAGCTTCAAGTTTTCTCTTTATTGTGCCCTTCTTTTATATATTTGAACTTAGGTAATTGATTTTATCTTGTTGCAGAATGGAAACTTTCCTATTCACCTCCGAGTCTGTGAACGAGGGTCACCCAGACAAGCTCTGTGATCAGATCTCTGATGCAGTTCTTGATGCCTGCCTTGAGCAAGATCCTGAGAGCAAGGTTGCTTGTGAAACTTGCACCAAGACTAACTTGGTCATGGTCTTTGGTGAGATCACAACCAAGGCTGTTGTAGACTATGAGAAGATTGTTCGTGACACATGCCGTAATATTGGATTCGTTTCTGATGATGTTGGTCTTGATGCCGACAACTGCAAGGTCCTTGTTTACATTGAGCAGCAAAGTCCTGATATTGCTCAAGGTGTCCATGGCCATCTGACTAAACGCGCCGAGGAGATTGGTGCTGGTGACCAGGGTCACATGTTTGGCTATGCCACCGATGAGACCCCTGAATTAATGCCTCTTAGCCATGTGCTTGCAACTAAACTTGGTGCCCGCCTTACTGAAGTCCGCAAGAACGGTACCTGCCTATGGTTGAGGCCCGATGGCAAGACCCAAGTGACCGTCGAGTACTACAATGACAATGGTGCTATGGTTCCAGTTAGGGTTCACACTGTTCTCATCTCCACTCAACACGATGAGACCGTTACAAATGACGAGATTGCCCGGGACCTTAAGGAGCATGTGATCAAGCCAGTCATCCCAGAGAAGTACCTTGATGAGAAGACAATCTTCCACCTTAACCCATCAGGCCGATTCGTCATTGGTGGACCTCATGGTGATGCTGGTCTTACTGGTCGTAAAATCATCATCGACACCTATGGTGGTTGGGGTGCCCATGGTGGTGGTGCTTTCTCAGGCAAAGACCCAACCAAGGTCGACAGAAGCGGGGCCTACATCGTAAGGCAGGCTGCTAAGAGTATCGTAGCTAGTGGACTCGCTCGCAGATGCATCGTGCAGGTTTCTTATGCCATTGGTGTGCCTGAGCCATTGTCCGTGTTTGTTGACACCTATGGCACTGGAAAGATTCCCGACAGGGAAATTTTGAAGATAGTTAAGGAGAACTTCGACTTCAGACCGGGAATGATGGCCATTAACTTGGATTTAAAGAGGGGTGGCAATGGAAGATTCTTGAAAACTGCTGCCTATGGTCACTTTGGACGTGATGACCCCGATTTCACATGGGAAGTTGTCAAGCCCCTCAAGTGGGAAAAGCCCCAAGACTAAGTGTCTGAAAGTGCTTGCCTATGTTTTTTGTTCTTTGATGTTTGCTTGTGGCTTTAGAATCCCCTGTGTTTGCTTGTCTGTGTACTTTTTTTATCCTTTTTTTTGGTTGTCCTATTTCTGTTCCTATTTCTATTGTGTTGGATATCTTGGGCCTCGGAAGATATAAAAAGAATTACTGTATTATAATACATAAAAATTAGTGCATTTGTGGAATCCCTGGCGTTCTTCAGCAAATATATTGAAAAAGAATGCCAAAAGATGAGTGCAAATAACAGTAGTTGTGCAACTGTGATGTTACTATAATGATCGTTTGTCTGTTGACGATGAAACTGCTGTTGAGTTCCCTTAAGCGTGTTAGGCCATGGGGTCTAGTTTTATAAATAACTTTAAAAACTTGACGTTTAAACGGCATTTTTGTAAGTTAAAAAGGATACTCGAAGATGGTTGGATTAGTATTTCTCTTGGTTGATGTAAACGTAAGGATTTTTTTGTAAATTATGGTCCTTATTGAAAAATAGCGAGTCTCGTATCCATCTGTTTCCTTTGCATATTATTTTGTGATCATTAATCAAAATATGTATATAACTACTTTTATAATCGTTAGGTAAAGTTGACTGTTATCTACCAACAAAGTCTTCACAAAAATGTGTGTTCTATTTCAACTCTACCACTCGATGGGCTTTGACAAAAACCAATTCACTGCAACTACGTGTTGAAAAACTTTTGGTCAGCAAGATTAGATGAGGCTCCGTCAAAGAAAGATTTTCAAGATTTGAATTAGAATTTACTACTTTGCTATATCTGGTCCAAGTTATTGAATCTGTAATTCCAGAGCAACAAGCAATGGTTTAGCAAAGTATGCATGAGGGGACCGGTGGTGGAATGGTAAAGTTCAAGAGAAGTTGTTGTTGTCCTCTTCCCACCATCAAGAGATTTTTCTACCTACTATTATATCCTCTTGTTGAGCTTTATTTAGTATGGCAATGACCTTGATAGCATGTTACTGCTGTGATATCTCTATCTTAGTCTTAGATCAGTGATTTGACTTTTCAGTGTAAAATTCTTGGAGAAAATATGGCCATGATTTTACGTACTTTGTGAATATAACTACGTTATAAAAAATCTACTCATTTTTCTCTGTGAGTTTTAAATACAAGATACTTATTGAGGAAATTTAAAAATAATTCCACTAATTGAGGAATTGAAGAAATTCTTACTTTCAGCGGCCGACCCGTTGTCTTCTTCCTTTTTCCCCTTTATGGAGTGTCCCACAACAATCACATTTTATACTATATGACTAATAATTAAATTCTTTTGGTACGGAGTATCTCACAGCAATCACATTTCATGCTATATGACTATTGACGTAGTAATAGATAACTGGATATGACGGATGAAATCCACTGGTCTATTAAGAAAACACTAGACGTCATAAGACACAATGTAATTTAAGATTATGTTGCCCCCTATCAGCCGGCGGACGGAGGGAGTCTTGGAGTAATTGGTAAAGTTATTGTCATGTGATCAGGAGTTTACGGTGGAAATCTTTTGTAGAAATGAAGGGTAAGGCTGCGTACAATTGATCCTTGTGGTCCGCCCTTTTCCTGACCCCGCACATAGTGGAAATTTAGTGCATCGGACTTCCCTATTAGCTGGTGGACGGAACTTGACTAATGTACTCCATGGAATAAAGCAACAATTGGGAAGCTGTCATGGAATGTATGCGTTCATGGACAGAAATGTATTACACTTGCAGGCGCAATTTATTACATACGGCAAGAAAGGGATATAAAAGATGTTGGTTTTACAAAGGATTGCAGGAACGGAAATTACAAGTAACTGCTTATGTAAGAATTGAAATTACAATTCAACTAGAAAACTGAAAATTACAAATATGAACAAGAAAAACTGAAAAACTGTTTTTGCTGAGTCGAGTGTGGCACTTTGTCCTTAAGACAATATTGTCCCGTATGTATCCTTTATACGTCCTGGACAATTTGTCTCCCAAGATAAAACAGCAATGGAACACTTGAGCAAAGGAAACTCAAATGCTACCGTGAAGAATATTGAGTAACGAAATGATGCTTGAAAGATGTAGGAAGAAACTGTTTTGCTTGTGTATTTTCGTGTATATTGTAAGTGTGCCTCAACAATGGTGTAAGGGGTGTTTATATAGGTGAGGGAGGAGCAGCAAAACTGCCTCCATAAGTGCCATTACTGGCCAAGTAATGGCCATTATGGAGGTAGTAATGTCACCAAAATAAATGGTGAAGAAAACCAACGGATTGGCCATTATAGGAGGAGTAATTCAGCCAAAATAAATGGCTGAATTGAGTGCTGTGACGTTTCTGCTTTGACCGTCCAAATTCTGACTTTCTGGAAACTTCATGGATCAAACTGTACATCTTGAAACTTCAGGGACCAAACTGTACTTCTGAAATAATTATGGGATCAAACTGTACTTCTGGCAAAGTTTTTTGGCCCAAAAAGATAATATCAAAAGGCCCACAGCCCGTGAACTCGGAACCGGACGGGCGGACGGCGGCGCGCGTGTGGTCTTTACTCGAACCGAAGCACATCTAGGTCCTCCCTCCTTTAAACACATGGGATACCCCTTGCGGTCCCAAACCCCAAACCAATTTCGAGTCTTATATACACAACAATTCTTTCTTCCTCTACCGATGAGGGAGAATTGATCACACACCACACTTTTCCATGCTTCAAACATCTTACTTCGTGAACCAATATATCTTTCATTTCTCAATGAAATTTGACGATTCTTGGCCCTACGGTTATCTACGTACTTAGTAGATCATGCATGTGTGAAGAACCGGATTCTCCAACATACGTAATACTAGTGTTTAAGCCGTTAAAGTTGGTCGGTCGCAACTCCCGCCAAAGGCTAATTTCCAACAAAAGATTGATACATGATTAGAATACTTAAAAGGATACAGTTCTAAACTTGGCAATTCCGAGTGTATTTTAAAATTTAAATTGATGTTTCAGTCCTTGAGTGACTAGTCTTAAAGTAAGCAAGGAGTAAAGAAACATTAGGAGATTGGAGAGTGGGAAAGTAAAGGGAAAAGGGTTTACTTACCGTAAGCATAACTAGTAAAATATTGATTTGTGCTTAGTATTCATAACAAATTATATGATTTAATTTTTATAAAGTAATAGTAAATTAGTATATCATTATAATTAAATATCAAACGCTTATATGAGAAACACATAATTTGTATTCATTTGTTTGTTTCGCAATATATACCGTTTAAGCTGTGAAGCATAAAGGAATACGTCACCTCCTTCACAGATCTGTCGGACTGGGGTGTGGGGGCTCATGAGGTGGGAGATTTCATCTTTTGGAGCAAAGCATAAAGGAATACGTCTATTTATAAACTGCCAAATGGCATGACAAAGTGGACAAGTTGACATATCTATAATTGTTAAATGTACAGATTTTGACTGTGTAATCATTTCTTGAACGTGGATAATTCAGACAAGCCAGCTAAGCATTACTGTTTTGATAAGAAGAGAAATATATTAATGCAATAATCATGAAATTGTTTAGACAAGTTAGCTGCTTTTAATACATGGAGATTGGCAACCAATTTGTTATTCTCAGTCCACATTATGATCCGTCACATTCTTACACTCAGTATAATGATAAAATTTGTCTTTTAATCATTAGTCAACTATTGTTCCTGAAAAAAAGTATAAATTCCCCAGTAATAGATTTTCATCTTTTTGGAGTTTAATGATGTTATTTAACTGTATAAAGGCATTATCTTAGGAATATTCGCATGATGATTTGAGAGTACGTAATATTTTTTCGTTGGTGATTTTTGGTATTATATGCGCAAATATTGAAAATTAAGAAATTGATGTCTGAGAGAAAATGAAATTAAATGATTGAAGTCTATTGTCGAAGCTACTTATGGTCTGGGACAAATACAGTGACAAAGAATGCCCTAGTTGCTTGGACTAGAATGTGTACACCAAAATCAGCAGATCTGGAATCAAGCTACAATAGCCAAGACCTGTTGGGACCTCTCTCATAAGGTTGATAGACTTGCGAATCAGATGGATCCAGTCTTATTATATTAATGGCCAACAGTTCACTACCATGCAAGCGTGCTGGATGACAAGAAGAATATTTACAGTTAGAGGAAACTTGGAACAAATGAACAGACCAATCAAGCCTGGCAAGAGCATTATAAGTCAAATCTATTAGCAAATGCTAGGTGATCTGCCTAGGGTAGCTTGGAAATGTCTCATGGCTAGATTTACTATGTGGTTACAAGTCCAAAAACAGATTGCTCACTACTGATAAACTTGTAAAATGGGGGATTGATGTAGATTAAAAAATGTGCACTCTGCCAGCTCCACGATGAAACAAATGATCACTTGTTCAGGGAATGTGAATATGCACAAAGAGTATGTTCAAGGTTGCTGAGATGGATCCAAAAACAGATGCCAGAGATCACATGCTGGGATAGCTATATGCAGTTCATAATTGCAAAGAGTAAGGGAAGAACTCAAGATGCCAGATTTTTCGCATGGTTTTTGCTGAGTTTGTTCACGGCATACGGATAGAGCGTAATCAGATAATATTTGAGAAAAAAACTCAAGATTGGAATAGCATAGCAAGAGAAATCGCCATAGTTTGTAATGTCAGGGCTTCTCCTAGAATCCATAATGTTATTGGCAAACTTTTGTTCTAGTTTAGTAGCTCTAGAGTTGATTTAGTTTGGTTTAATGTATATATTGAGATAACAGGTTGTGTTATAGCCTTGTTAAGATCCTTGAAAAGTTGTCACTTGGTGATTAATGAAAAAAAGTTAGTTATCAAAAAAATTTAAATTAAATGCATTAGTGGTCATCGGAGAACTACGTCATTGGTTTAAGATGTAGTAGTACATATGTTTAGATGATGCTGAGTCAGGTCCATATCAAGCCTATGACGCTATCGGTAAGACAAGAGCAGTATCGGAGACGTCGTGCGTACACATGGTGCCGGTAACTCAGAAGATCAAGTAAACCGTTTAAATTATAATGGGGCGACCGTTACTGGACCGAGCGCACATCTTCCAATGGAGCATTAATGGTATTTATAGAGGCAATAATTGTCTAATTATTGTAACATTTAATTTCTTGTATTAATAGGGGCATATATCGTGAGGTGTATACCCGTGACCTCATGTATATATACGACACATTGCTCCGTTGTAAAGCATCATCTGCAAGGTATTACAATGTACTCTTTAATACTACTCTCGATTCTTATGCTTTCACGCTAATCTCATATGTTTTGCCAAAAAAGTTAATACAAGGCTCATGCTAGTTATTTCTTTACGTTATGTTAACATCATTCACTAGCACTGTATTTTGTCTAATATTATTGCCAAATCAGTCACTTGAAATTCACGTGTCCTTGATCACGTATACAAATTCAAATGTATCATTTTATGAATAAATAATTTGAATAAAAATATTTTATTGCATATTTAGTGTTCAATTGAATAAATATATGTGTATTAAGCCAAAAGAGTACAATTTATAAAATGCTATTGATTTACGGTGCCTAAAAAAAGGGAAAAGGATAAAAGTTATCCATCTATTTTGTTTTAATGACAAAAATAACATTAGTTATAATTTTGAGTCATTTATACCCAACCTTACGTGTTTAAACTTAAAGTATTCAAATATAATATACCGGCTCATTTGACTCAAATAATATGATTTCACAAAAAATAACCCATTATCCCTTTTGGACCTAAAGTGAACTTTATTTTAATCGGATTGAATTTGATTCAAGCTGGAGACCTGAGCTTTATAAATCAACACAGGACCAGTGACCTGGGAGCCTCACGACAAAAACGAACTCCCTTCTCGCACCACAGCAAATCGAAAATAAGTTCGGAGAAAATCATGGCAAAACAGAGCATAAATCAGTGAAGGCCGGAAAAGGTGAGGTTGGTCAGAGAAAGAACAAAATGGGGCAAATTTGCTTCACACTTTCTTTTTCAATTTGCTGGTTAATAAACTGATTTTTTGGTACACGCTGGTTAATAAACAAATGAAAATGTATACAAATATACAAAGGTTATTTTTATTCAATTTTGTGATTAATGTTCAATGGCATTTATACATTTTCTTGTTAACTCTCATTGAAAAGGAGGCGTTACTTATCAAACTTGCCCAACAATTGTACTTGACTACTTGTGTGGCTAATGGCTTGAATTGTTTCAGTTGATTCGATCAACTCATTAATCAGCAATAATTGGCTAAGCGCTGGTAACAAATACTACTTCAAAAGAATTGATTAAATGTACTCTTGTCGGAGATGGAGTTCGCCGGAGCAGTGGACTTGAGAGCCCAAGCTGCTGTTCGCCGAGGTGGAGGAGAAAGTAGAGAAGGAAGAATTGGGTTATTTTAGGAGGTGGGTCGGGCGGGTAAAATAGGTGAAATTGGATTATTTGAGTCAATTTGAAATTTTCGTCTAACGAGTGACATATTTGAACGCTTTAGTGATAGGAGAGGTATAAATGACTCAAAATTGAATCTCCTTCGACTCGATCTTTAATTGAAGTATAGCATTATGAAAATTATTTTTAGTTATTAAAATAAAATAATTTTTTTTAAAATCTTTTTCCAAAAAAAAAAAATGAAGTATCCCCCTGGCCCTACATTTCTTTTTCGTCATTTGGCCTTTTCCCTCAAGCATGAGGTGTGTTCCCATAACAACTGAGGTATACAGTGTTGTCCAAAGCTGCTACGGACAGTGGTGCCGAAATCATTGCGCCTTTCTTTTCTTAAATAAAATAAAATAAAATAAATAAACACTGAACTGTTTCTCTAAATTATGGCTTTGAACGGTCAAAATATAAGTAAAGTGAATTTATAAAATACTAATGGCTTTAATTTTAAAATAATACTATACTGTATAAAACTAATTTCTCTATCTGCCCGAATCACGTGACAATTTTTTGTGGGACGTGCCACATTGTTTTGAAATCACTAATATGTCATTCATAATTTTTAGGAATTAAATTATTAGATTGTTCATGTTTAAATTTTAATATGATACTTGAATTTAACTAGTATAACTTTTAGGCTTCTAAATTCTCTAACATTCTATCTTTTTAATTTTATCGAATATTCGCAAAGGGACGCATTATATTTGTTGATAGGTGTAATTTTATTACTGTCAAACTTTTCACAATCAATTAAAACTAAAACTACTGTTATTCCTGTTTAATTCATAAAAATTCTCTGTTTTAATTTATGTGATATATTTTTTTTTCATTAAAAAAGAATGTCATTTTTCTAAATTTAAAAATAATTTAATTTTATAAGATAATTTACAGCTATATATTTATATAATACTTAATTTGAATCACATATTTTAATTTTTTTCTTTTTAAATTTTATATCAAGTTAAATAGTATTACATAAATTTTATATTGGAACGGAGGGAGTATATAATTAAAAGAAGCTTTATTAAACCTTGTGGCTAACAAAATCATCAGGGAACTAGACCGATGAAAATATATTTTATATTGCTTCTGCTTTGACTGTACACTCTCGTATTTACCAGCCCGAAAAAACTTGTGAACAAAATGTAAAACAAATATAGAATCAACAAAATAAATACACAGAAAAGCAAAATAAAAACACACCCCTCTCTCTCTCAATCAATATCAGGTTCTTGTATCTCTTTCTCTCTCTCATGGTGATGGTATCATCTCCGCCACAAATTTTATCGGAGGGTCGCCGGTGATCGATCGGTGTATTTTCCATCTCCTCAACATTTTGATTCCTTCGGTATCCTTCTTTTTCTTATTTATATATTTCCTTTTTTTTATTTCATTTTGGGTAAGTGTAGCTCTGTTATTCTTCGTTGTAGATCCGTGTTGTGCTTTTTTCGTTTAAATTCGTATGGATCTGGTGGTTAGATCTTTTTGTAAATTTTGGTAATTTGGATTTATTAATTGTTAAAACTGGTTGTGTTATTTATTTATTCTAAATCCTTCTTTTGGATTTGTTATTCTTTTAACTTCTTTGATTTCTTTAATTTCTTTAATTTCTGTCAATACCTGAAAATATTCGCGCTGTTGCTCTCTTTTTTTCCAGATTTTTTTCTTGCACGGAAAAATGTATTTTTGACTTCATTAATTCTCAAATCTATGTTTCTTTTTTCGACGGAGACGTTTAGGGATTTCTTTTGTTGTGGAGAAATATTTGTTGGATTTTATCTAGGTGCGCAATTTTCAATCGGAGTTATTTCTGCCCTTATATTTATTGTTGTGTCTTGACATCGATATTGAGCTAAGGTCGCTTGTGTTTGACCTGTTTGGGCAGTAAAATGAATGTTTCGTTATTTTAAATGCTGTTGAAACTAAGCTAAGGTCGCGTGTGTTTGACCTGTTTGGGCAGTAAAATGAATGTTTCGTTATTTTAAATGCTGTTGAAACTATTTTTTTGTCTCATGAAATTTGATTTAATCATATGGTAATATTTCGATATTCTTTTCTGTGTGTGACGTGCTACGCGTATGAGAAAAGGTAGGCAACCCTGTTCTGGAGCATGAGTTATAAAATTTCTGACTTTTCAATGGAACATTTGGGAAAAGATGATTAGTTGCAAGTAGGGAAAAATAATAAAGAAGTAAATGGAGCGAGATAATTTGCATATAGCTTGATTACAAAAGCTATTCTATGGAATAGCTTTGGCTGGGCAATCAGCTTATTTTCTTTAAAAGAAAATTCCTGGACAATCAGCTTATTTTCTTTAAAAGAAAATTCCTGGACAATCAATTGGAAACACGACACACACAAATCTAGAAATGGCCCAATTGTTTCCTTAAAAAAAAGACAATCAATTGGAAACACATTAAGTCTGTAGGGCTCTCTTGTATTTAAGCACATAGTTTCAATTGGTTAGAAAGTCTAATGTTGTTCCACCTTACAGTCATTACCGGTAAAAGATACATGGATGCCATTCAATTTCAACTTTTTGATTGGAGTTTTTTACCATACATGTTATGTACTATGATATGATGTGTGATAAATCTAAATCCTTTGTAGGATAGCGTTTTGTTTATACGTTTTATGTTCCCGTTTCTTATGGTTTATGATGTCATGTTGGTCAGGTGAATGACCTTTTGAGGTGATTACCAGTAAGCAAGCTTTTCTTGGAAATGGCTTCCGTGGGCTTAGCACCTACATCGGGTTTGAGAGAATCCAGTGCCCATAATGCCGGGGTAGATAGGTTGCCTGAGGAGATGAATGACATGAGAATCAGGGATGATAAGGTCTGCATATTGAAGAGCATAGGCTTTTTGCGTTTTGTCCTTACTTAATTGGATCCTCCTTGCTTTTTTGGGGTGATTTCATTCTCCTTTTCCAACTTCGTTCAACAGATTTGAAGTGTTTATTTGTAGGAAATGGAAGCAGCAATTGTTGACGGTAATGGGACTGAGACAGGCCACATAATAGTGACAACTATTGGGGGTAGAAATGGCCAGCTAAAACAGGTAATATGCCGTCTCACTTTGATTTTTATTCCTTTTTTATTCTGTCGGTCAGTTGTGGATTAGGGGTAGACAAGTAGACGCATGTTCTTATTATTGGCCAAATTGTTATTTGCATAATTTCACTTGGTCTTTACTAGATGCTTTTCTTTTTCTTGGCATTTTGTGTGGTGGGATTCATTGCAGACTATTAGTTACATGGCTGAACGTGTTGTTGGACAAGGATCGTTTGGAGTAGTGTTTCAGGTATTACTTTATTTTCTTCATTACAAGGGCCGATGTTCATGTATGCCTATCAATATACTCTTCCGACACCCAGAGAGAGCTATAATGTGCACGATTATGTGATTTTCTGATTTGGTTACCCAGGCAAAGTGCTTAGAGACTGGTGAAACTGTTGCTATCAAGAAGGTTCTTCAAGATAAGAGATATAAGAACCGAGAGTTGCAGACCATGCGTCTTCTTGACCACCCTAATGTTGTGTCTCTGAAACACTGCTTCTTTTCCACAACCGATAAGGATGAACTCTATCTTAACTTGGTTCTTGAGTATGTACCTGAAACTGTTCACCGTGTTATCAAACACTACAACAAGCTGAACCAAAGGATGCCATTGATACTTGTGAAGCTTTATACATATCAGGTACTTTACTATTTTTTTAAGTGAGTTGTTTTTTTATGTAGCCCCTCCTTGTTAAGAACTCCCAATTTGAGACCTCTGCAAATTCTGCTGTACAAGAGATTGCTTTCCCGTCTTTTTCATATGCGTGAGATGTTGGACAAGAGATTGTTGCTAAAATTGTTCCAATATTTTTCTAGCTCCTTTGTTCGTTTTGAGGATGGGCTAAGCGTGGAAAAGTCCATCCAACTGCGGTTTTTTTAATGTCTTGTTAAAACACCAGGAGTTCCCTATTTGACCAGACTGCTTTGAGAAAGAGAAAAAGCAAACTCTCATAGTT